>VWYI01005049.1:505828-632660 GCA_013399455.1 Anthoscopus minutus
GGCCGCACGCGGCAGGGCCCGGGAGCTGCTGGGTTTGCGATGCGGTGCCGGTGGTGTCCCAGTGAGCTCCCGCGGCCTCCGTGCGCACCGGGATTAGAGCATCCACCCGTTACCGGGGTGTCCCAGAAATATAGTTCACACCCTGTGTCCCGGGGCCACACACCCTCGCCCGTCTCCGGGGAGCACATCCTCCCACTCGGTGGGGAAGGGAGGAGGCTCCAAACTCCTGAATCCTTTGCTGCTTGGTCCCTCCATTCCCCTGGTTCCTGCTCCATTTGAAACCTGCCCACCGTGGGTTTCACTGTCCTGCCTTGCTGTGGATAACGGGAGAAATGCTTTGGGAAGAGCCTTGCTCCGGGAATGCTCCATCATCCAGCAGCTCCTGGTTTGTTCGTGCCCTGCTCTGGTGCACCATGCCCGGGGGAGCTGCCAGTGTCACCTGAGGCAGGGCGAGGTGGGAGCCCCACCTTTCCCACACGTTTTCCCCCCAGGAGTGAATGAAGTGGAGCACTGAGTGGGCAGAGAGGTCCAGAAAACTCTGGTTTTCCATAGTGGCAGGTGCTGGGTTCATCTCCCAGGGAGCTGGAAGGAAAGAGCTGTTTCAGTAGGAGCTGAGGCTCTTGCTCTGGAAAATGATTCAGTGGAATGAAGAAGAGGAGACAAAACCAAAAGTGGCCTCTGAGGAGCGGTGGTTTCAGACTGCCATTGATGGCTCAAGGGGTTCTATGGAATTGAGGCCTGAGGAAGAGCTCTCTTGGGAGGTCCTGCTGAGCAGGAAAGGAGGAGCTGCTGAAGAGGCACTTGGAACTCACAGAGCACCAGGATCGCCCAGCCTGTGAGGCTGGGACAGGCCTGTGTGGGCACATTACTCCTGCCCCCTGGGCAAGCAAAATGTGGTGTTTGAAATGGGAAAAATTTGCTGAGGTAAAACCCTGGCTGAAGGCACAGGTGTCTGCAGGTAGAGACCTCCAGCTCCTTTCTTCTTTCCGGAGGCCCTGCCCTGTGCCACTTTCTTTGGGTGCTTTCACAATGTTTCCTTTTTGTGTTCTTTTGGGCATGTTGCACCTTTCCCTTGCTGGAATGGACCTATGTGGGCAGGAGCTGATTCCTTGGAATTGCTCTGGAGAGGCCAGCCCTGCACACCCCGATTTCTTTGCAGTTCTGTGCATTAACCTCTTCCCTACCCCAGCCCTTCTGTTTCACTGTGGTAGCCCAGTTACTCTTGTGGAAATCAGAGCAATAACTGCTATATTGGGGAGTGGAGTTGGTGCCTCAGAAAATGTCAGGTGTTTGTGAAACATCCCAGGCCAGACAAGAGCTGGGTGAGTTCCATATGGGACACACTGATTTGGTGTGTCCTTTGGGATGTATCTGCACTTTCTTCCATGAAAATCAGCAAAAATAAGGGAAAACCTTTCCAGCATCCTTATGATAACTCAGCAATGAAGGTTCCATGTTTTTTTGTTTCCATTTAGGGATTACAGAATGGCAAAATATGGATACTTTGCTCAAGGGCTCACCTTTGTCCACATGCATGATTCTGTTCTCCGTGACTTAATAAAACTGGGAAGTTAGAAAACAAGCAAAAGGGGAGATCTGCATTTCAGAGTGTCTGTAACTAACGCCCTGAAGCAGCTGCAGACATGCCAGAGGGCTCGCAGGGTGTCCAGGGCACAGGAATGGAGTGTGGTCACAGGATTATTATTGTCTGCTGCTGCCTCATGGATTGTTGGGGTCCTGGCAGAAAGTGTTGATGTAATTGTGTTAATTTTATCCATTGGTGCACCAGTGCAGAACAGCTGATGAGCAGGACTGAGCCACCCCTAAAAACTCGCTTATTTCTTCATTAATTTTAAAGGTTTCTCACCCATGGGAACAGTTTTTCCTGGCTCCCAGCTGCTTTATGAGCTTGGGCCCCTGGAGCTTTGCCAGGGAGAATTTCCTTGTCATCTTCCTGGCACCTCTGGGTTCTGGCTCCCATGCATGCTCCAGGCTGGATCTTTCTCCTCCTTCTTCAGCACTGGAGCATGTGCAAGCCTCTTACAAAGAAATACCTCTAGCTGTTGGGAGAATACTGTTAGGAGATTGCAGAGCCCCTGCTGCAGGCTTGGGATGTGTTGGTGCCTCTCTGGGGCGTTGACATTTCCCACAGCAAAGCGACAAGCACGGAGTGGCCCACACAGAGTCCCGGAGGCTCCGGGCCTGGCCAGGCTGTGCGTCGCTGGTCAGGTCTGCAGGTGTTACCTGGAGGTTGTCAGGTGTTGGTGAGCACCAGGAGGCTTTTCCAGTGCATGAAGTGAGGTGCATCTCAGGAAGGCTTCTCCAGAATAGATGTAGTGTCTCGCCAGCTTTTGGGGCAGCACTGGCAGGAGGGGGGAGAGTCATCTGAGGGGCACCCGGTCATTCTGGGGTAGCCTGGAGAAGGCTCTGCTATTCCTATTCTGCCTGTAAATGGGCACTCGGGTTTCCCAGGTGATAAACCAGCCCATTTTACTAATCTGGAATTATTTTGTGATCTTATGATCGTACCAGAAGCAGCAGAAGGTGCTCATGTAGTTGTTTGCTTATCCATGCATCTGCAGAGTATTTATATATCTAACTTAGGCAGTTGGTTTTTCCAGTAGGAAAGGGTGATCCATACCTACAGTTTCAGCCTGTTTCCTTAACATGAAATGTGCTTTTTTTGAGGTGAATCATAATGTAGATGCAGTTGTTTTCCCATGGAATTCTTAAGCTGGCTGGCTTCCTTCATTCCAAAGGAGTTGCTTCCTTCAAAGAAAGCAGTCTCAGGCTGATTCTAGACCCTTCCATGGGTTTTCACAAAAGTTACGCTGTGGATCTGGCAGGCGTGATGGGGCCATTGCTGGGAATTAGGTTAATTCCGAGCTCTGGGAATTACATAACAGCACAATTAAAGCTGGGGCTCGGCTGCTGTTCTTGCCTGTGGCTGCAGGGAAGGTTTGGGTTGGTTCTTGGATTTCTTGTGGCTCTTTCAGTCTTCCAAGTTTGCCTTCAGGTACGAGGAACGTTCTGAGGGTGTGAGCACCTTTTGGGTTCAGGTTCAGCTCTGCTCTTGCAGAGGCTCGAGGCAGCCCATTGTTGTGTTTCCGTGGGTGAGTCCTTCACCCATCCCTGTGGATATCTGCATGTCCAGGCTCAGATTTCCCGGCCTGGGGGCTGTGTTGAGTCTCTGCCATGGTGCCTGTGCTGCCCTTGGAGCCAGCCCGCCGGGAGTGCGTTGGGGGGAGCTGATGTGCCAGGAACCGGCTCCGCTCTGCCCTCGGCGTGCCAGCCCTGCCCAGCCAGGCCACGGCAGCGTGTTACACACAGCACATGTGCCCAGTGCCCTGGGGAGCCTGTCCCACTGCCCAGACACCCTCTGGGGGAAGCACCTTTTCCTAATACTCAACCTAACCCTCCCTCACCCAGCTCCAGCCATTCTCTGGGGTCTCTGGTCTCCTGAGAGAAGAGCTCAGTGCTTGGCCATCTGCAGCCCCTCGTGAAGAAGTTGTAAATATATTCCTTTATTATATATTTATTTAAATATATCCCTAAATCCTCACTCTGTGTCAAACCTCACCTGAGGACAGGTCTCTAAAGTGCACCGTGTGTATCTTTCTGGCACACAGAGAGTTTTGTTTCTCTTCCAAGTCCCGGAAGAAGGGAGGGGAGAGTATTGTATGTCCAGGGGCAAACATGATGGCTAATTTTAAGCTCTAGACATATGCCTGCTGTAAACTGAATTGAGATCACACCACTTATTTTACCCCAGTGGCTGAGTCACATCTGACAGCTGAGAATCTGGGTGGGATTTCACCCCCAAAAATGCCTGATAAAGGCACCATATCCTGTTAAAGAAAAAGCCTCTGCAAGAACTGCACAAAATTGGCAGGTGTGTTGCTTTTGCCAGAGCATAACAGGAAAGATTGCTTGGTCAGGACAATATTTTGGAGCCTTCCTTAAATCCTGGCTATTTTGGGGTTTTGCCACCATTTCATAACAGAGGCAAGCAGTGAAGTGGGAGTGAGGGTCAGGAGAGCTGGGAGATAGTGACCCTTACCACCTGCTTAGATGCTGGATTTCTGTCACTGGTGGTATTGTCATGGCACATCCCTGCCCAGGGGCTGTGCCAGCACACCTGGACCAAGAGCTGCTGGGTTACAAAATCCCTAAAGGTTCCCATGACAGAAAATCAGGTGTCTGCAGGAGTCTCATTGGGAGCTGGAGTGGGAGGTGGAAGCCACGATCGGCACTCGAGCGGGGGCAGCGTGTGGAAGCTCTGAGGAGGAGGCAGGAGTTGTTAGGCAAGCGTGGGATTGTGTCACTGTGTGCAGGATGGCTTCTCCAAGAGCTGCCGTGCTGGGAACAAGCAGAGGCTGAGCTTTCACAGGGCACAGGGAGGAGAAGGAGCCTTGTGCTGGTTCCTCTCTCCCCAGGCAGGCAGTGAGCTCCATCCTCAGAGCTTGAGCGTGTGAGGGAGTGTCAGCGCAGCTGCTGCTTGTCTTCCTTGGTCTCAAGCTGTGCCAGAAGAGGTTCAGGTTGGACATAAGGGGGAATTTCTTCACAGGAAGAGTTGTCAGACATTGCCCAGGGAGCTGTTGGAGTCCTCATCCCTGGAGACGTTCAAGGAATCACTGGACTTGACACTCAGTGCTCTGGTCTGGTTGAGAAGGTGGTGATCGGTCACAGGTTGGGCTCAAAGATCTTGGAGTTTTTTCCAACCCACATGACTCACTGGTGGCAGGTTCTCTGGTGTAACTGGGACCAAAGTACTTCAAGTATTAGAGATGCTGAGAAATACCATAAAAGAGAAGAAATAATCACCTCACTCGCAAGGAGAGTCGCTCCCACCAGCCCCTCCTGTGCCTGTGGTGCATGTGAGCGATGAAAGACAAGCTTCTTACCCAGCTCCTTGGTGCAGCCCTTCTCCGTTTCTGTGTCCAGCATGGAGCAGCCCCACCAAGACACCAACCTCGTCACAAAGACACCCATTCAGCTGGGAGAGTATTTTTAGCAAAGCATGATTCTTCTTCAGTGTCAAAAGTAGCAAGTGGGAGCGCAGGCCCCAGCAGCGCAGGAGGCAGAATGAGCTCATTCAGGCCACAGCATCTGTTGGGGTGAAACAATCCCCAGTGAGATCAGGGGCTGCAGTTCTCCTTGTTGGAGCCAGAGCCGTGGTAAACAAGGGCTGTGTGCTCTGTATGTCATCAGGGCACAACAGGGCAGAGCTGCTTCTGTCCTGGTGCTGGAGCTCGAGCCCAGCCTGACAGCTCCAGCAGGTCTTTTGTGCTGTAGAGGTGATTTGCTTTCACAATTTTCATCGTTAAGCCTTAGGCCATGTGAGCAGCAGAAATACCTGTGCTCTCCTTTCTGCCAGTGTCACCCGAGGTACTGTGACTTGTTGATACATTGATCTATATTAAAATGCTTAGAAGGAAAACAGACCAATAAAAAAGAGTAGAAAACAGTAATCTTGTGTGGGGGTGTTTCTCTGGCACCTCAGAGTGCTGGTGCTTTCTGAAAATTGGTTTTGCCGGGGTTATGTTTTCTTTCTCTCATTTTCCCAGCTCTTCCCAGCAGTTTGTGGCAGATGGGATGTTCTGGCAGCCAGCCTTTAGCTGTGTCTGTTGGGTGGTTATTCCTCATGACAGGACAGGTAAAATGGTAAAAGACTTGTGACTCGGTCCACTGTGCTGAACAGGTAGTGGTGGTGGCTCAGGTGAGTTCTGCCATTAAGACTATTCACCCATTTATTTAAACTGTGCAACAGAGACCTGAGGGAAGGAACTTCCATAGGATCTATGATTTTCCTTTCTATTTGTGATTACAGAAACAGGAGACCTGTGAAACTTTACTACCTGGGTTCCAAAAGTGCAGAAGTGCTGAGTAGTTTTTCCACTGTATTTACATATTTGATCTGTAATATTCAGAAAAGGTGGCTGTGTTTGGAAACACTTTAATCATGCAAAGTTTGCATCCTGATGCTTGTGATACGGATCCATCCCACAGGCATATCCTTGTTGCACGTCAGGGTAGCTGGGAGGGTGCAGAGCTCCTGAGGAAAGGCCAGGCTGCAGCACCTGCCTCAGGTGTGATGCTGGGAGGGCTGTGGCAAAGGAGGGATGGCAGTTCCCCATCTCCAATGGGCGAGTTCATAATTTTCTGGAGCAGGGGTGGGAGGAGCTGACCTGGGAGCCAGGATGAGGCCCTAGCAGTGGGTGTGTGCTTCCCCTTGCTCTGCCACAGTTCTTACCCATCTCATCTCATCCCAGGGTTTAACTCCCTCAGGGCTGTGGCTGGACTCAGCTGGGGTGTAGCCTACAGCAAAACTTAAAACTGAAAGTGAAGAGCACACTTCCCAGCTCCCAGTGTCCATTGTTCTGCCAGCTGGGAAATCTGCAGTGGCTCAGTGAAAACAAGCCCTGCATGAGGTGGTTGTGTGGGAATGGCCAATGGAAGCCTGAGCAAGGCTGAAAACATGGGAACTTGTTCCAACACAATTCCCTTTGTTCTCTCCCAGGTCAGCCTGCTGAGCTCTGCTCGCACTCGCTGTTCCATCACCATGATGTGCTCTCCTCTTGCCCTGTGCAGGCGAAAGGCTGAAGGGAGATGAGGGAAGAGAAGGGGCTTGGTTTCCCTCAGGGGAAGCTTTGCTTTCGAGAGTTTAAGGGAAGCTGCTTTAAACCATATGTTGTGTGTTTTTAAATGTCCCAAACTGTCTCTGCAAAAGCTTGCTCTTGAGTGTGGGAACTATTTCTAGACCTGTTGCCAAGGCAGTGCCAGGCTTCTGTTGCAGGCTTATACCCATATTTCTCTTTGATTTAGCTGTCTTTTGAATGTGGAAATTGTTCTTGACTCTGGTTTGTAAGTATGTGGGACTCCTGAAAGAGCCATCACTGTCTTTTGTTCAAAGGTGCAGCACCTTGCAGGAGGAGGCTGTTGGATGAACTCCATACCAGGGAGTTCTGCTGGACTCTCTGAGGAGACTCAAAGGTGGCTTTAGGCTTCTATTGCATCTGTGTAAAATTTGGCCAGGAAATATCCCTGAGTATCCTGGGTAAAGCACTGGAGTATCTGGGAGCCAGCAGGAAATTGGGCGTGCTGAGGGAATTTCACGAGAACCAGCTTAAGTTTGGAGCATTAAACAGTCATACTGAGTTTGCTTGGGGATCAAATGCTCATGATGGTCACAATCTGTCTGGTGCTTAGTCCTTCTGAAAATGTGGTGTTTTGCTTCCTTTCAGAGAAGCAGAAGCATTCAAGGAGCAGGGAAACGCATACTATGCCAAGAAAGATTACAACGAAGCATTCAACTACTACACAAAAGCCATAGGTGAGAACAGCTGATAATATCAATCTTTGCTGAATACCATGTCTAAAATTGGAGCTGGTTGCTGATTTCAAGCACACCAGTGGGGTTTCTGACAGCACATGCTGAATGAAACCTCTTGCCTGCTTTAATTACCTTGGGAAATGTCGCCAGATCAATAATGCCAGTCAGGGCCAGTGTTCTTTAGTGCCACAAATTGTGCAGCTGCTGCATTACACTGATAGTGAGTCTTGCATTGTCTCCAGATACATGTCCCAATAATGCCAGTTATTATGGGAACAGAGCTGCCACACTCATGATGTTGGGGAGGTTCCGAGAAGCACTGGAGGATGCTCAGCAGTCAGTCAGGCTGGACGACAGCTTTGTACGGGTACGTGGAGGATTCAGGCACCTCATTCAGTCCCTTGTTTGCACCTGTTACAGCTCTTGCAAATCCCTTTTACCTGTGTTCTCAGGGTCATCTCCGGGAAGGGAAGTGCCACCTTTCCCTAGGGAATGCCATGGCTGCCAGCCGCTGCTTTCAACGAGTTTTAGAACTGGATCATAAGAATACCCAGGCACAGCAGGAGGTAAGAGGATCTTCAGACTGAACTGTCCCTAGTAGATGCTGAGGAGGCTGAGCTGGCCAAAGGAGAAATGGAGAGTAGTGGAAGGCAGCTGCTGCTGTGTCTCTTTCACAGGGTACATTTTCCTGGACTCCCAGTTCAGTCAGTGGTTTTAATGCTGGCAAAAGTATTCATGTCATCTGCATTATTGGTCCCTGTTCTGCAGTAGTTTTGGCTCTCCCCTTCAGGGATTGGCTGCTCAAATGCTGCTTGGTGGCATTTCAGAGCAGAGACTGTCCTGCAAGCATTCATGTGTTCTGTCTTTCAGCTGAAGAATGCCACAACTGTGCTTGAGTATGAAAAAATAGCTGAAGTGGATTTTGAGAAACGGGATTTCAGGAAGGTGAGATTAACTTGTTTGGTGTGGTCTTATATAAGAGCTGGTGTGTTTGACATGGCCCAGGCATGTGTGTGGCTGGTTTCCCTGCTGGGTGTTTGGGAGGTGTGCCACATCTCTTGGAGCAGGGCTGGCTGGTGAATTTTGTCAGCTCTGAAAGTGGCAGAGCTCATGCTCCTTGAGCACTGACCGAATGACAAGGGAGGAGGTGACTGGCTCAGGCCAACCCTCTGTCACTGTTTGCTTTGCAGGGTGAGTGGAGTCATGATTGAGCTGTTTGAGACAGATTTTGTCAGCAGCAGCATTTGATCACGCTTTGCTCCTGAAATGCATATCCAGGATTCTTCTTTCTCAGCTCTTTGAAAGAAAAAAAAAAAAAAAGGCTCTGTGCCAGCAAGGGTCGTACAAGGAGGAATGCAGATCTGCATGGGGCATTCTCCTTACAGCTTCCAAATCTTTCTTCCCAAGGATTGTAACAGGATGCAGCTGGTACTGACCTGATAGAACAAGAAATGACAGAAATGACAGCATGAAATCTGAAAGGCACCAAGCTCTTCTCATGCAACTGTTTCTGTGCAGTGGATGTATGTAAGCCTCAGATTTATCCCAGAAAGAAGATTGTCCAATACATTGAGCTCATTGTTCAGGTCACTCTTAGGCTTAGCTCAAGATTTTGGAAGGATAGATCCCAGCTTTGTATCACCTGTTTCCGAGGAGCAAATGGGATATGTGATCAATCTGAATTTCCTGTGTAGGAATTGCCCTGCCTGTATCGCACGTCCTGGGCGTCTGCATCTGTCCCTCACTTCCCCGGTCCCACTTCACTGGGGAGGCTAACATGAAACGTGATCTTTGTTTCTGGAGAGCTGCTCCTGCCTCACCCAGGGGCCCTTGGCTCTGGAGCGCAGTGCTTCCCGCAGCAGGACCCCGTGATGTCACGGGCTGAGGAGCAGATGAACCTTGGGGAACAATGCCCTGTTCTTGCACAGATGTCCCCACCAGAGTGCAGGGAGGAAAAAGACCCATTAGCTCACCCTGCCCATGGCTGTCAGACCAGTGGAAGATCAGCCCTTGCACTGTACTTTTTTGTGTTTTGTCCAGTCCAAACTGTCTCAATCTATTGAATTTCTGTCCCTCCCACATGTCTTTATACTGCAGGAAACAGGGGCAGGATTGTCCTCCTTGGCCCTTTCTTTAGGGCTTACAGTTTAGAAGAGTTAAAGGGATGAACCTCCTACAGGTTTCCCTTGAGTCTTGTGTAGTGCTCTGTCGCAGTAACGCAGCAGATGCCTCAGACCTTGGCACACAAAGCCCTTTGAAAGGCACAACCTGCATATGAGGAAAATTTTCCAATGAATTCTGTCTCCAGCAGCAGTGGAGGTGGGTGTCTGCACGCTTGCCTTCCTGGTCAAACACAAATCTCAAGCGTGGGGCAGCTGTTCAAACCAGGCCCTTGGCTCTGTGCTGTGCTCACGCCTGTGGTTTCTCCCACCCCAGGTTGTGTTTTGCATGGATCGTGCTTTGGAGTTTGCTCCTGCCTGTCACCGCTTCAAAATCCTCAAGGCCGAGTGTTTGGCGCTGCTGGGCCGGTACCCCGAGGCACAGTCTGTGGCCAGGTGAGTGTCTGAGGGCTGGGAAACACCTGGTGAGGGATCCTGGCTGCTGCCTGTGCTCCATGTGAGGGAATATAAAACACAAATATTCCTTAGTGCGTGTTGTGATGAGCAGGGAGTGTGTGAATTTATCCCCATTAATCTTCCTGGGAAGCTGCATCCAGACCCAGCCATCCTGCTTGAGGGGCTTCTGTCCTTTTGGCTTACCTGTACCACAGACTTGTTAAAATAACTGGGTACCTCAGAAAGGTGCTTGTAGAGCAATATATGATGCTGTATGGTTCAAAACCAGAAAGGTACTAATTAGAATTCTGTTTTAATTAGCCTTGCATATGCAAAGCGTATTCTGCAGTGCTCAGTGCAATGGAACTGGTGATCCAGGGTGATGGTTTAAAACTCTTGATGAGGCTAGAGGAACAGCTCAATAGTAATGTGATTCCGTGCTGCTCTGAATTGTCAGAAGGAAACGAGAATGGGGGAGATTTCCTTAGTTGCTGTGTGTTGCAGTGACATCCTACGGATGGACTCGACGAACGCCGACGCGCTGTACGTGCGTGGGCTGTGCCTGTACTACGAGGACTGCATCGAGAAGGCCGTGCAGTTCTTCGTGCAGGCCCTCAGGATGGCCCCTGACCACGAGAAGGCCTGTCTTGCCTGTCGGGTAAGTAGTGGAGAAGGGGCTGCAAAATCACCAGGATTTGGGCCTTTTTTAAACCCAGCATGTTGTTTAGTTCTGCTGGATCAATCCTTTCTCCCTCCCTCATCATTGCCTTTTCCAGATCTTCAGGAGCAGGCAGAGTGTACAGCCGTTCCCAAAGACAGCCAGCTGCTTCCTCAGATAAAACCAAGCTCCTAGAAATTGTTTCTCAGCAGATTTTGATACTTTGAAGCAGCCTCCCCTTCCCTCTTCTTGTTCCCTGGTCAGATAGACAAGCAATAAAACCAGATGCATTGGTTCTAAAGGAACTCCTGACTTTCAGGTCCAATATCCAGGCCAACACCTTGACGTTCATTTAACACTGCTCCTTCATGTGTCTCCTTCCCCTGGTGTGGCTCTTCAGCTGACTTTGAATCTATTTGTGTGCTCTCAAAAAGTGAGCTCCTGGTCCTTTTATTTTAATCCATAAATTCACTGCACTGTCATGTTCTCATCTTAAAAATTGGGCAACCTTTTTCCTATGGACGATGCCTGGAACTGGCGCTGGCTGTTCATTAGTGCTTCTCTTGGGGGAAAAGTGCTTCCAGATCATTTCAGCTGCTGGAACAAGGCTGTGGCTTGTATCCTGCAGCAATGTCTGAAACCAGATTAGAACTGTTGTGCCTGAGGACCCTTTTCTGTCAAAACAAGGTGTTTGGTCCCCCTGACCTTATGTCCTTACTCAGGTTTGTTTCCTTTCAGAATGCCAAAGCACTTAAAGCGAAGAAGGAAGATGGGAATAAAGCATTCAAGAAAGGCAACTACAAACTAGCGTATGAACTGTACACAGAGGCACTAGGAATAGACCCAAATAATATCAAAACAAATGCCAAACTCTACTGCAACAGGGGGACAGTTAATTCAAAGGTAAGGGATGGTCACCTGGCAGGTGTCTGTCACCATATCCCCACCATAGCAGTGATAAACCACAGATCAGTTATTCTGGACAGCACAGACTTCCCTGGCTGCTGGGCAGCTGCATCTCTGAGGCCATGGGCAGCTTTTCAGGGTTTTGTGCTTGCACAACACTTGGATCAGTTCCCAACAGCCAGCAATCGACTCCTGCAGAAACAAAACCCAAATACTTGGGCTGCACAGAGTGGGAGGGAGAGGAGGGACGTGCTTCAGCCTTATCTTAGTCAGCAAAAAGCACTCCTGTCTGTTTGTTTCCTTCTCAGGAATGAGCAGATTTCTTTTCTTCTTGTAAATCATGTCTTGCTTTGTGTTTTTATGTTAAAAAAAAAACAAAAACAAAGCACCACCTAATTTAATGCCCCATGACACTTCAGCTTTGCTGTTGAATTTTAGTCCTGTGCTATCCAGAGAAACAGATAGTCATGTGACAGTGCTCTCAGTTCCCACCCTGTGTCCTCTGGGGATTTTTCTTCCTCAGCTGTCCCAATGTTGATGCTGCTGCCCAGACACCCCCACTTGGTCAGAGACGCAGGCTGTTCCTAAAGCCTGGGAAGTGGCCACATAATGGATGTCTTACATGTTTATGTCTGAAAACAAACAGCACTTTTTCTAAAAAACATTTATTTTAAATATTTTTAGGTTTATCTTCCTGCCCAGGAATTAGTTTGGACACAGAATTGGGATTGTTATCAGGAAGGCCCTTGGTTTTCAGTGCATTTATTAAACAGAAGCACCACATATCTCTGTCATGTCACTGGCCAAGCTTCTGATTTTTTTTCACAGGGAATAAAAGCTCAGTGTTTGGGGAAAATTGGAAAAAAATCCTAGAGAGAGACACAGAAAACAGTGAGATTTTCCCAGATTCTTCACACCTTTCATTTGCCTAAAGTCATGACGCAGGATTTGTTCTCTGATTGGGGTTCACTCACTTGTTTCTGATGTTGTAGCTTAGGAAACTTGAAGAAGCAATCGACGACTGCACGAACGCAGTGAAGCTGGATGACACGTACATCAAAGCCTACCTGAGGAGGGCACAGTGGTGAGTACACCTTGGCATCAGGCACCTGAGCAGGTGTGTGGGCAGAAGTGTCCTCCTGGCAGCTCTGAGGGACAGAATCACAAATCTGGAGCTTAACTGAATGGAAGGGGTAGGGCACTGAATTTATTCCTCTTCCTTATGCTGCTGAGGAGATGGCAGTAGCTCTCTGTGGCCTCTCCTGCCTGCCTGGATCTGGGACTGCCTCTTGATGGTGTATTTATAGAATCATTTGGGTTGGAAAAGACCTCCAAAATCATTGGCACCAACCTTTGACCAATTACCGTCCTGTCAGCTAGACCAGAGCACTGAGTGCCACATCCAGTTGTTCCTCGAACATCTGGAATGGTGACTCCACCACCTCCCTGGGACACCAGTTTCAATGCCTGACCACCCTTTCAGTGAAGAAATTCTTCCTCATGTCTGATCTGAACAGGATTTAAGGAGGATTTGTTTTAAAACCTGACTCATCTTACTGTGTTTATAGACACTGACTGTGTTTATAGATGTTCTGTCCCAGAGAGCCCCTCCCTCTCCATGTCTGCAATTGCAAATTTACAGTGGTTGGAAAAGAGATTGAAAAAGCCCTCCAAGATCAAGCTTTTCCAGCCTCCCATCTCTGTAATTGCTAAGTTACAGTGAGTAGGTATTGTGTGAGTAAGGCTGAGAGGTGACAGACAAGTGTCCCTCAGAGATACCAGGACTGACACTCCTGACCAGCAGTGCCAGTATGGACCTCTGACCCTACACCAGCTTCCTGGAGCTCATACTGGCTAGGATCAGTTCCTGCAGTTGCATATTGGAATTATTAAGCTATTAGAGCAGAACTTGTGCTGCCAAAGGAGTGTACAGTGTCCCCGTGGAGCCCAGAGTGTGGGTTCCTGTGCCAGAGTTTCCCACAAGTGTTAGAGCTCCCAGCAGCAGCCCTGTATGGGCTCCTCTGAGTCTGATCTGCTGCAGTCCCAAGCACTTCTCTTAATCCACATCCACCCAGACAGTCTGTACTGAACCCCTTCTGATGTTCCTGTGAGGGACACCTTGGCCACCAGTGTTTCTTTCCACAGTTACATGGACACACAACAATATGAAGATGCTGTAAGAGACTATGAGAAGGTTTATCAGACAGAGAAAACAAAAGGTGAGCACAAGGGCACTCTGTGCACAAGTTTCCCTGAACTGGCAATTTCTTGTTGTTCTTATTTCCCCCACAATATGCTGCAATTTGCAGCCTAATACCCCAGTAGGACAATATGGAGAAGCCCTCAGAAGCACTGGAAATCTCTGTCTCTGGTCTGGTTTCTCTCCCAGCTGAGATGATAATTCAGCTTGTGTCTGAGGCAGTGCACTGGGTTCAGAATGTCTGGTTTTGTTTCTTGTTTTGACTGTCCCCTTGCTTTTTGAGTGGCCTGAAGTGGAAGGGACAGAGTAACTCCTCCCCTCTGGTGTTGTGCTCCTTTCCAGAACACAAGCAGCTCCTAAAGAATGCACAGGTGGAACTGAAAAAGAGCAAACGGAAAGACTACTACAAAATCCTGGGGGTGAACAAAAACGCCTCTGAAGATGAGATCAAGAAGGCTTACAGGAAACGAGCACTAATGCACCATCCAGGTACCCAGAGCAGTCCTCATGTGCCCTGTGCAGCCATCACTGAGGCAGAAATGCATGAGGAACAGGGAATTTCTGGGAAATAGCAGCTCTGACCCCACAGATCTGGAGCATGTTCTGGGATGTTTAACATTTCTGGAATGTTTAACATTATCCGTTTGCACTAGAAATTAAAAACTTGTTTGTGTATCCCCAGACCGACACAGTGGAGCAAGTGCAGAAGTACAGAAGGAAGAGGAGAAGAAGTTTAAGGAGGTTGGTGAAGCCTTTACCATCCTGTCAGATCCCAAGAAGAAGGCCCGCTATGACAGTGGGCAGGATTTGGAAGAGGATGGATTAAACATGGGAGGTCAGTGTTCTTTACAGTACTCTGCCGTGGCAGCTTTAACAAGATCAGCCCCTTTAGAGTCTGCCTTATCCCCTAAAACAAGCCTCCTGTTGGGAATGGTTCCCTGAATTGACTTGATTTGGTCCCTGACAGCATTGGGATGGCAGGGCTGCACTGAGTGCTTCCATTTGGGAACAGGCTGGGATATACTGGTGGATGTTGTCCTTGGCTCAGCTCTTTCTGCTATTAGGCAGAAATCTGTCACAGAATGTGTTAAATAGTGCAATTGTGAGCCCCTAAACACTGCTTCTCCAGATCCTTAGGCTGCCCTTTGGCAGGTTCTCTCTGGGACAGCTGGTTTTAACTGTTTGTGGTCACTCTGTGGCCCCAGGTGCTGGGAGCCAGCCCTGTGCCCCCTGCTCAGCCACTCTGAGACACTCTCTGGTCCCTCTGTGAGCTGACAGCTCCTGAACTGTGGGAATGTGCTGGCTCTTTGGCTGCAGCTCATGAATTCCTTCTCTTCCCTGTAGAATTTGATCCAAACAACATCTTCAAGGCCTTCTTCAGTGGGCCAGGGGCCTTCAGCTTCGAAGGTAGGTGAGGTGTTCTCCTGCCAGCCTTGGAATCGTAAGTACGCAGGCAGGGCAGCTGGGGCTCCCAATGGATGTGCTGCTTGAGGAGAGGATTTGCCTGTTGCTACAATCTAAGAGCTTTTTCAAAGTTCTGCCTGCACAGTGTCAGCTGGTGGCTGGTTCTGGTTCTTCTGTGTTCCAAAGCCACAAACCCAGGGTCTCCTCATTCTGGAGTTGTGTGTGGGTTTGGCCATCCGTGTGCTGCTTAGGATTGCACTAAACCAGTTTGGATTTGAAAAGTCCTGATTATCTTCCATTTTCTTTTTCAGCTTCTGGGCCTGGAAATTTCTTTTTCCAGTTTGGCTAAGAAGCAAAAAAACACAAATCAAACCACACATACCTGATCTGCTTCTTTTAACCTCGAATACGGACAGCCCCAGACTCCTCCTCCATCACGTCTCGTTGTCCTTAGAGCAGTTTCATTTCTGGGTTGGAGCCTCTGTTTGTGTGTTGTGTGTGTGAAGAGGAAACCAGCTCAGGAGGGGAAGGCTTGTGAATTTTGTTTTATTGTTAACTTTATTAAAAAAAAAAAAATAAAGCTTTGAATCTTTTGGTCCCTCCATGCTGGCCCGTGCTTTCAGCTGCTTCTGCCCCTCAGCACAGAGGATTTCCTGGAATCTTCCCAGAATCTCCACATGTGAGAGGGAGAAGGAATTCCTGGTTTGTTCTGGTTGCTTCCAAAGCAACATGTCCAGGGTTTGGAGTAACTTGTAAGTTATCTTAATCTTTTGGAAATACTGCCAAGGCTCAATCCAGTTTCATACAATCCCATTTCACCTGCAAGCCTGGCTTCTTGGCTCTTTTTATTTTTTTTTTTTTTCCCATGGTTCTCTCAGCAAGGCCCACTTGGGCATTAAACTTCTGTGATAACGTCTGAGCTTACAATTCTGTATCAGAGAAATGCTGCTTAAAGAGCAGCTTATGTGAGAATTCCCTGTGATGCAGCTGGAATTAAGGGCTTTGTGTTCCCAAGATTGTCCTGTTTAAGGGAATATTGAATTTGCTCTGGGCTGAATTCCTTCACTGTACTTTTTTAAATTAATCCACTTGAATATTTTATATTTGTGCTAAACTTGATTTTGTTGAGCTTGATGTGTGATTTCCTGTTACTGATCCGTGACATGGGTGAGTCTTTCAATGCCAAGTGAATTCCAGGCAGGGATTGTGGGTGGTTTGGGATGTGCAGCGCTGAGCTCCTGGTGTGCAGCAGCTGTGTGTTTACTTAACCTGGTTTTCCCCTGGCAGTGATTTACTCCTCCAAAGCAGCAAGAAAATGCAAAGTCCAGCTCTGAACTGACAGTCTGTACTTTCTCTTGCACAGTGTCAGGATGGGAGCTGGAGGGATGGATGAGCTTCTGGCCTGGAGCCGTGTCCTGATGGGTTTGGTGTGGGGCACTGCCTGTTAGCAGTTTGATTTTCACCTAAAAGGTGGTGTTACAGCAGGGTCTCAGCTGGGAGAGGGCTCTGCTTCCAGCATTCCCCCCTTTTCTCTACAGCATGGACAGCACCTTTTGTCCAGGTGCCCTGTTTGAGCTCCTGTCTGTGGTGGGTTCTGCAGCACGGTGCTGCCAGGCTCAGCCTGGGATGTCAGAGGAGCAAGAGGCAGTGAGGCCGTGGCTGGGGGCCCTGGGTTTGCTCAGTGAGGGGCAGAAGCTGTGGCCAGGATCCTGGGCTGGCCCTGGCAGTGTGGGGCTGTTGGAGGCTGGAGTTTGCTCAGAGAATGGGTGTTTGTAGAGAAAACCTCCCAGTGATTCTGTTTAACACCTGCTTTGCCTTCCCAAAGCAGAGCAAACACTGCAGGGAGCTCATTGCATGAGGTGATCACTCGGAATGCCACATCTTTGTCTTCCTCCCTCCGAGGGCTGTGCCCTTCAGCAGGACAGGGGCTGGTGCGGGGCGCGAGGCCCCGGCCGTTCCAGCGCTGGTGACGATGCTGTCGTGGTCCTGCTGTGGTGTTTGGTCAGGATTCTTGACAATCTGCTTTCGTAGAGGGAAAACTTAAGGGCTTAAATTTTAGCACTGCAGAACAGAGTATTTTACAACTCGTTTGAAACTCAGCTTTCTAGGTGAGGCAGTGCTGAGTTAATACTTTGAGAACCCGACTCTCCCACGTTTGTTTTGACGTCCTTCACGCTGGTGTGAGGGATGGACCCACCCAGGTGCACCGAGAGCAGCTGGGTCCTGGCACTTTTCAGGCTCTGAAATGGTGAATACGTGGGGAACTGAAATACTGGTCTATGCACACTGATGCTTCCCCAGCTCTCCTGGCACTGTAAATCAGAGTTTACAAGGCCTGTTTAGTGACATTTTGGATCCATGACATCTTGTCCTGTGTGTGTATGTTGATGTCACTGTACAGTCTGGGTTGTTCTCAGTCTCCTGTTGCTGAGCAGAGCCATGTTCTGTGTCTGTTGGTGGGTTTATTGTCATTTTCTCCTGCCCCAGGGAGATGTGACCAGCTTCCTTCCTCCCTTCCTTCTCTCCAAGCTGAGTGAGCCCGTTCCTTGGAGCACGGGAGTGGAATGGCTCTGCTTCTGGGAGAGAAAATGTATACAGCAGCTATTTATAATCTGTACATGAATGCATGATTTAATGTAGTTAAATATTCATATGGTGAGTGCCAAGACTTTCTACAGAGCATTGTTACGTGAATGAAGGTGAAGGCAAATGCATAGAACCGTGGAATGGATTGGGCTGGAAGGCCTTTAAAGGCTGTCGAGTCCAACCCTCTACCATGGGCAGGGACACCTTCCACTAGCCCAGAGTGCCCCAGGCCCTGTGCAGTCCCTGTTCCCCCCAGCACAGAGCAGGGCTTGGTGGCACCTGGTACCTCAGGGCAGCAGCAGTGTCCAGTGGCACTGTGACCTCCACCGTGTCCCAGCACAGCTTGGGGAGACAAAACTCTGCTTCTTTCCAAAAAATGGACTCAGCTGTGCATTGCTTGGAGTGTTGCCTCCACACATGGTGGTTCCAGGGCATTTTCCATGGGTTGGGTGTAGCTACAGGGAAGCAGAGTGCCAGTGCTCCAGCTGCTCATAGCCCTCCCACGCATCCTGCAGCCCCAGGGGGGCCACCAGCCCCATGGGGGCCACCAGCCCCACGGGAGCCACTGGCCACAGGGATTTGCTGCAGAGAACTCAAAAGAGCGTCCTCAAGCAATGCTGTGCCTGTTTCTAGAAGGACAGAGAGCCCAGGAGGTGCAGCGGGGCTGCAGGGGCTGCCCAAGGCACAGGCGTGGTGGGATGGGCATGTTTGGGTGTGACTCTCAGCCTGGCATCTCCTGCCCAGGGTCTCTGAGGGGGAATGGTTGTGAGAGCTGCTGCCAGCAAGGACCTGGAAAGAGCAGAGCTGAGAGCTAGACCAGGCTGGTGTGTCAGGGGGCATCTTCCACCAGCCAAGTTGGGAGGAGATGCTCTGAACAGCTCAAGAGCTGGAAGAGTGGCTGTCAGCTTCCCTGAGAAAGTTGTGAAGAGAAGTGTGTGAGGACTGTGGCCTTGGGCAGAGCTGGCATATGAGGGCTTAGCTGTAGGACTGCAGTTTTGGCAGGGAGATCAGGAATTGTGTAGCTGTTAGGCTTTGCCTTGGATGTGGTTTTATCTGGCCATGCTCATAGAATCACGGAATAGTTTGGGTTGGAAAGCTGTGAAGTCTGCTCAGGAGGTTCTGGCCACCCTCTTAAGGCTCCTCATTGCTTTGGCTGTACAGATGCTTACCTGGTTTGGTTTTGATCCTGGGAGTGTTCAGTGAGCAGGATCCCCAGTGCTGCTGGCTGTTGTAAATGCAGAAATGCAAAGTTGGAAAATGGGAGAAAGACAAATTGTTCAGGTACAGGAGTATTATCCATGGAACAGCAGGTCCCTGCACTCTGGATCTGCTGAGGTGCAGAGTGGCTGCTGCTGTGCTGCCGTGGTGTCTGACGTGGAGGCTGGTGCCAGTCCCTGTCCCCTGGATCTGCAGCCATCAAACAGCCACAGGGTCAGGCCATGTGCTGCTTTGACATTTCCAAATTGCTTCCTCAGTTTCAGTAATAACTCCAGATATTCTCTTATTTCCAATGGATGGTTTTCATCCTGTTTAAATTCGTGCCTTGTCCTTTCCCCTCCTCTTCCCTAGGGAACAGGGCAACTGTGTGCTGCACCCACCCATGTCCCTGGAGCAGTGCTAGTCCCTGGGCAGCTGTGGCAGGGCTCTGGCAGGGGTAGGTGGCAATAGTTGGTGGCTGTCCCTGTCCTTGGCTCTGTGGGGCCATTCTGGGTCCCTGCATGACCGTGGGAGCCGATTTGAAATGCTTTGGCCTTCCTGGCCAGGCGTGGCTCTCCCCACTCCCACCGTCATGGATGGGGTTATTCCTTCTTGGAGCAGTGCTGGGCACTTTCCCTTCCCCAGATCTGAGCTTGGAGGGACAGCTCTGGTCTGGTGCTGGGAGCTGGGACGCTGTGCCTGAGCTGGAGCTCCCAGGGTGTCCCAGGAGGGCCGGATCTGTGGGGAGCCCGAGGTTGCTGCCAGTGGGATGAGCAGCCCAGCTGCCATCCCAGCCTGTCCCAGTGCCCAGCCCTGTCCCCACTGTCCCCTAATGGCTCATGTGAACAGTGTGGTGTGAGGTGGCATCCGAGGGGCCGCGGGGGAGTACCCAGAGCCCCGCAGTGCACGTGTGTCACAACATTACGGAATAATCAGGACAAATCCAGGCACCGATGCGAAGCCACTTGGAGAGGAGCTTGTCCCTGCGCTGCCGTTATTTATCTGAATTGGAATTCGGAATGTTTACCTCAGTGTACATAGCTCAGCCTTTCCCTGGGAGGAAAGGGGAATTGCATGGAGCAATCGCTGTCTCATTGCTTTGCCAAACTCCTCATCCTCTTCCAGCCGGGCTCCGCATCGGTACCAACTGTCCCTCTCTGACCTTTCTAGGATGTGAATGGTAAAAATGTGAATATTTGTTGTTTACTTCCTTAGCAGAACTCCTGATGCCGTGTTTGTATGGGAAATCAGCCTGAGCAGACTCATATGCAATTGGTTTTACTTTATTATAAACTGTATATGATGTACAAACTAATAAAAACTCAAACGACGACAGTGTCACTGTTGTTCTTGAGCAGGCAGATGAAGGAGATATTCCAGTTGTGTATTCCAGTGCTGGAGTGATCTGGGCACTGGGGGTGTGGGCTCAGCCAGCCCCTGAGCAGATGTTGGCAAATACCTTGTAGAGCTTTGGTGGAACAAACCCTTGAGATTCTGTCAGGAGAGGCCCCAGCTGAGTGTTGGGCACTCAGCTGCTGCCAGTGCAGAAGCTTGGAGGGGTTTCTCCATGAAGGGTCACAGGTGCTCTGGGTGGGTTTATAGCTCACTATTTTATGTTATAACGAGAATTTATTCTTATCCTTTGCTTCTGTACAGCAGGAAGTATTTTGCTTTCATGGCAGTATTTGGTACCAGAAAAGCACCAAAGCTCTCCCCGCTTTTGGCCTCAACAGTCAGAGGAGAAATGCTCCTTGCCCCAGCAACATTTGACTTGGGGTGAGCTCTGCCCAGCACCAGCCCCAGCCCAGCCCACACCTCAAACACAGTCAGTATTTACAGTGTTAGTGTGGGTTAATGTCTCTCTGCTGCTCCCCAGACCCTGAGCCAGAGCAGGAGGTCGAGCTGGGACCTTACCTGGGGCTGTTAGTGGAGCTTTGTGTTAAACAATGCCCAGGAGCCACCGCCCTGCTGGGCCAGGGCCTGGCAGAGCACAAACCCAAGTTTCAATAAAACAGATTTAATGACTGAAGTGCTGGGTCAGTAACTTCCAGCCAGGTTTAGGTTCAAGCAGACGTGAGTTACACGGTTACGGTGCCTCCACTTCCTACACTACGGGGTTACTCCAGCCTAACTTAACATTCAAGTGCATTAGAGGAAGGGAGTAAAATCTTGCATGAAGTCCAGTTGTGTACTTCAGACATGATTTTAGTTTCTATCAAATAAGATGGAAAAGACATTAGTTCATCTCTTCCACTCCCTGCCAAGGCAGGATTGTTCCCTACAGGACATGGGATGGTGCTTAGTCCAGCCCACGTGGAGGGAAGTGGCTGGAGCCACTTTGCAGGAATTGGCTCCTTGTTCTGGTGTTTCACTTGATTTCTCCAAAGTTCATGGTTGTTATCTTTAATACATAACCTGGCACAGTGCCCTCCTCCTGGCTGTCCCCAGAGCATCTCTGCTGTGAGGGAGAGGAGCTGGGATGGAGCCCATGGGGCAGCTACGGGACTGACCTGCGATTAGGGCTGCCAGGACCCACTGCCCTCAGCAAGGTCTGTCCTTAGGGGCCAAACCCTTGGTAAGGACAGGTGACACACGCCTGGGTCTTGCTGGTTCTGACCCTGGCTGCCAGAATAGCCAATGTCAGTCCCTGGGTGTGGGAGGGGAGGGACATCCTGCAGTTCCCTTGGCTTCAGAACAGCGACTGACAGGCTTTGGTCAGTGCTAACAGGTAAGGATCGAACGATTGTGGTTCAGAGGGAAGTGATAAAAGCCCCAGAGTTGATCTTTCTCCAAGGAAGAAAACAAGCAGGACACCCCAGCTGGTTCCCTCCTAAATTCACATTAAAATCCATGAGTTTCAGGCAGGAGATGCTTGTTTTCTTCCCTTTCTGAGGCTGATAACTCCCCAGAGGCTTCACGCTGGGGTGGGCAAAAGGGTTGACTTTAGTAAAGGTAGAATTATTTCTCTTTACACTTTTAAGGTTACAGGAGTTACTTGCCTTTTAAAAACAAGCCGAGGAGCTGCCCTGCCTGTGCTCCTAGATGATGGTGCAGGAGCTAAAGGCAGAGCCCCGTTTGTTGGTGCTCTGCGTTGGCACAAGTTTTCCCTTCCCATAGTATCCCGAGAATATCGCCCTCACATCAATCTTTTTAGACAGGACAAGCATCCACATTCCATTACCAAAATACAACAGTTTCCCTCCTCCAATTTCCCCCACTTGCTCCCCTTTGTTCCCTGCCTTTTCCAGCTTCACAAACTCCAGCAGGTCGAGCCCGGTCTGGACGGCTTCGACGCCGTTGGCGCAGCCGAGGGTGATGTGAGCCCGGCTGCCCCGCGGGAGGTTGTCCGTGGGCAGGATCTTGTCGGCGTCCCCAGGCCAGAGCAGCAGCTGCTGCTCACTCAGCTCGATGCGAGCCCCGACAGTCTTTGTGGTGATGAACAGCGCCGAGATGGAGAGAGTGAAGCCTTTGCCGTAGGAAGCCTTCACAGCCTGCAGGAGAGGGACACGCACAGGGAACAGAGTTAGTGCCTGTGGGTGGGGATTCACTGCACTGGGGGGCACGTCCAGGCTTGGGGACGTGGCTGCTCATGGCAGCTCTTGTTGTGATGTGGTCAAAATACCCAGAGCAAGAAGGTCAGTGCCTTCATGTCCCAGCTCTGTGGATTTGGAGCTGGTAATGTCTTTGTCCTTCACAAATTCCAGTATTTAACCTGGGCTTATGTGCTCTGAAATAATCGATCTAGGACACTAAATACCTCAATTCATCATCATTCAGCTCAAGCTGTCGGAGGTGATGCTGGAAGTCATGTGTGATCAGGGAAAGTGGGAGTATTTTATTGGGAAATAGGAAACAATCGCCATCTCAACAATTTTAGAGTTTTCTCTGCACAGGCCATGTGGATGTAGTTCCTGTCCTTATATTTGGCCTCTTGGGTCAGAGCAAAGCCCATCCCCAACCCCCTCCAGGCTTATGGACACCCCGCTGGGGAGGGAGGGGACACGGAGGGTGTGGGGAGGAGGTGGGACCCCAACACTCACTTCCTGCTGTGCATATTCCTCGGCTCCAGCTGCTTTTCCAAACTCGGTGTATTTTGTGGTGCAGTGCAGGACCCCAGGTGGCCTCTTCACAAAATAGCTGGTGAGATCTGTTTTTATTTTGGGATCTTCGACAGCAGAAGGAACTGCAGATATAGGTAAGCAACGTCACTGTCACAAAGCGATCTCCCCGATGTCAACCCACGAGCCCTGCTCCAGTCTCAGCTCCCTTTTCTACCCCAGCCTTCACATCTCATCTCTCAGACTGCTGGGGAGCACTGGGTGGGAAACCCAACCCCTCCCTCCTGCCAGGCTCACCGCAGATGGAGCCAGAGAACAGAAGCTCCTGTGCATCATAATGGCTCATCTTAAACCTGAAGATGTGAGAGTGCCCTAACGGGATTGTTCAGCCTTTCCCATTTCTCTCTCTGCCTTTTTCCCACCCAGCACTTTGGAACACCCAAGATCCCACGTCCTGCTGCTGCCACCTCAGCTCAGTGCCCTGTGGGGCCAGAGCTAAACAGACTTGGGGAAAACTATTATTATTTACAAAAGCAACTTTGTCAGCTATGAGGCTAGTAGCTTTAAAAAGCTTTTCTTGTTGACAGCTTTAGAAATTGACTTTAGAAGCTGATCAGACTTGTTAACATCAACAGGTAAGACGTGGTAAGACAACATCTATACGTACAGTATTTACTCTCCTTTTTGAAGGCTTTGAGACTCCCAAGCTCATCCAAGAATGCCTGGCCAGCCTTCCTCAGGATCTCCGAACTTCTTTTGCTCAAAAACCACCCAAAATACATGGGGAGGAATTCCTTCTCCAAGCTTGGCTTCATCTTCTTCAGCTCTTCCACAGATAGTTTCCATTGATTCTTGTCCTTTAGCTGGGGACAATCCAAGCGCCACGGGGTTTTGGGCTCGGCAAAGATGACTTTGTAGCGGTACTTGTCAGCAATGTCAAAGAGCTGGTCCAGCCGTTCCCGCTCGTGGTGAGTGTCATCCAAAACGATGACGCTGATCTCCCGTTTGCAATAGTCAACTAGATCCTCGTCCACCTTGGAGTACTCTTCGGGAATGGAGCTTCTTATTAATGGCGTGATTTTATAGTGATCAACAGAGATGACCTTGCAGGCGTCTTTGTACCGATCGTGGATGGCCTGGGCCAGGGTGGACTTCCCGCTGCCAGGCAGGCCCCGGAGGATGAGAAAGGTTTTGGATTCTTTGAGTGTGGAGATGGTGTCTTCGTCATCCAGGAAGGGGAAATGCAAACTCTCAGGTCTCTCTTTCGCTGATTGAGTAGACATTTTTCTAAATATTTTAGGCAGGAAAGTGTGACTCTTCTTAGAGAAGCCTCTGTTCTGAAATGGAAGGAGAAAACACTTTGCAGGGCAGGAACCCCAGAGACAATGTGGCCCTGCTGGGGCCTTTAGTGGAAAGGATGGAGCACAGGGGGAGCATCTCCCCCACACTCCCTCACTGGGGTGCCCTGCTCAGCTGACACCTTCTCCCACAGCAGAGATCCACTGCATCCCACCCAAGGGCTGAAGACTCAGCCCTGCTCCCCTCTCTGGCCTCAGCAGCTGCACTCCTGCCCCACTCGTTTCTCAGGCACCATGAGCTGCAACAAAGCCCCAGCCTGGGCACAGCTCCTCACACATTTAGTGCCTTCCACTGGCCAAGTTAGTCTGAACACTTGAACAAACCCCTGGGGCTGCCAGATGTGAGGGCAGTGACCCATGGAGGAGCACAGCAGGAACTGAAAGTCCCAGCAGGTTGAGAGCTGCCACACTCTGTCCCTTCCCTGAATCACAAACTCTATTCCCAGGGAAGAGGCTGTTTCCTAGAGCAGCCTGCAAGGGTGATGCTGTCTCTCTCTGAGCTGCACTGAGAATCAGCAGCTGAGCGCCTCACAGGAGGGAATTTGGGAAGAGCAACTGAGATGGTTTCCAGGAAAGCCACACCCATCCCAGCAGCTGCAAGGCAGAACTCGAAAGTGAAACCTCGAGTGCTGGAGGAAATGAAACACTCGTGGTTGGCAGCAGTGAGCGGCAAATGCCGCTGGGAGCTGGCACAGGCTCTGCCTCCCCTCCTGCCAGCAGCTCTGGTAAGCAGAATCCCAGATTAATTCCCAGTAGGGCCTGGGAAAACACAGGACTGAAAGGAAACGAGGGATTTCTTAAGCTATGTGAGTCCTCAACAGCATCAACGAGGCAGACACTGTTCGTTGGGTCAATACATGAACTTTCCACACTCCCAGCTGCCTGGGATCCACTGGACCTGCTGAAGCCAAAGACAATGAGAGTGATGCCCAAGAAGTGAGTTTTGTCTTTGATGCAAAAATTTACAAGTTTTACATAAAACATAACTGCTCTGTCTGGGCCAGAATAACGTTATTCCATTTTTCAGTTTCTAAAAAAACACTTTACACATGTTGATTTACCCATCTCTTTATTCCAGAAGGTGCAGACGGGTTTTGGTTCCAAATGCCCTGGGAACAGAACCAGGACCCCACAGTTCCCACGGGCACTGCCTGCCCCGAATTCAGCTGCAGCTTCACACCCAGATGGGGACAAACGGGTCCCTGAGAGCAGCAGGGCTGCCCAGCGACCGCCGTGCTGCTTTCCCCGCTGACTCGGGGCTCAACGTGCTCATACCGGAGGAGGCTGGTGAGTTACCTGGAGCGCTGCTCCTTCTCGCGTAGCAGGTGCCCCGCTTGCCAGGGGTGTCGCACGGCCGGAGCCGGTGCTGCAGCGGCCCCGGGCCGGGCTGTCCCGGCACAGGGCTTGTCCCGCGGGCGGGACCGGGGCCGCTGTTCTGCCGCGGCAGCTGCCGAGGGGACTGAGGAGCTTTTCAGCCCCGTGAACAAAGGAACAATCGCGGCCCCCCCGGGCCATTGTTCGCCGCCAGCTCGGGGACAACCGGCGCCTTCACGGGCCGGGCCGGGCGGACAAAGGCTCCGCAGAGCCCGGGGGAGCGGGGTCTCGCCGGACAATCTCCCATTGAGCCGGGCCCGGCCCCCCCGCCGCCCCCACAAAGCTCCCGCTTGTCTCCTGCTCTCCATGGACCAGGGGCTTTCGTGGAGGAGGCGACCGCTCTGGCCCCGGGCTGCCCGTGCCCCGGCAGCCCCCACGGTGTCCAGGGACCCCCGAGACGGAGCCACAGGCTCCCGGCGCCCCGATGCCTCCGCGCCAACCCCAGACCCAGCGCCCACGTGTCGGCGACGCCGCCGGTGCTTCCCCGCTCCTGGGAATCGGAACCTTTGCCGGGCGCTCGGAGAGGCAGCCCCGACCCCGATGCTAGTCCGGATCCCAGTCCCCATCCCGCCGGCCCCGCTTACCATGGTGAGGGCAGCGGCTCCGGGGCGGCCGCCGGTGCGGAGCGGCGCGGCGGGGAAGCGGCTTTGGGGCGGGCGCGGCCGCGGCTCCTTTCNGGGCCGGGCCGAGCCCTCCCCGGGGCGGCGGGGGCCCCGAGGCTCAGCCCCCGCCCCGCCCGGCCGCGGAGGAGCCCGTGCTGGGGATGCTGCCGGGACAGTCCTGTGCCGGGGCTGCCAGAGAGCGGTGCGGGCAGAGGGGAGGCAGCGCTCCGAGTGCGGCGGCGGCTCAGACCAGCTCCTTCCCTGCTAGGGACACACCATTCCAGTGCTGGGTATGACGCTTGCTCAATATTTATTTCATCTCCCCAGCTAGGCTCTGCTTTTCTCCACTGCTCCCCTTTATTTATTTCCTTGTCCGTTTCCCCCTCTATAACGTTTTTGTCTGCTTATGTATCGCTTCTGGCTTCCTCTTACGGCTTTTCATCTTAATTCCCTTCCTCCTTCTCTTCCACATTCTCAGTTGTATTTTTTTATGCTTTCACTGCTGAAGAGGCGATCTAGGAAGAGAAAAAGAAATTTAAGTTCTAAAACTCAGCGATTTGGCACAACAAAGGCCCCCGGACTCCCTTACCCTCGCCAGGAATCCCTCCCTCCTGTCTAAGTCCTGGCACGGCAGGTGCTGAGGGGAGCAGCCCCAGAGGCTGCGGGCACAGCGCCCTGCCAGGACCTCCCCCACTAAACCCCGGGAGCGGCAGGGCCGAGGTGTCGGTGACACCGGGCCAGCCTGCAGGGGACACTCAGGGAGCGCTGCCACCTCCTGCTCTAAGCTGGGCACGGCCAGACCTGAGAGCACAGCTGATGCAATGCTGGACTTCCACTAAGATTTTAGTTCAATATTTGCAAGGAAATGTGTGCTATGGGAATTCTAAGGTGCTGCTGATGTGCAGAACAGGAGAGTGGAGTTTTTTTCCCATTTCTGGGTGCAGTGGTGTGAATGACAAGTACCTTCATGTGAAGGAACCGTCCCGTCTTTCTGGCTTTTGTTCAGCTCTGCAATGAAGCTTTTGCTCACATTATCCAAGGCCTGAAAGGGATAAAGCTCTTAATAAAAGCCCCAGAAATGCAGCTACGTACATACCAAACATTTTCCTCTTTTGTTTTGCTCTGTGATATCATTACCAAATCCTTTCCTACTGTAAAACTGCATTTCTGTGGCATTACTGGCTGGAGTATCCCAGCTGGGATAACAGCTCCTCACAGAGGCTGCCCAGAGCTCCTCCTCCCCTCAGCAGCCCCCTTACTGCAATGATTCCATTCTGAGCAGTTTCACTGGGCACAAGCTTCGCCTTCTCCAGAGCCCTTTCAAAATTCATGATTGCAGACCGGTAGTCTTTCAATTTCACTGCAACAGATAAGGATATCAGCTGGTTTAGCCCGGGATCAGGAGAACAGCAGGAAGTAATCAAGCCAATCTGAGCAGTTGCTTGGGCTGCTAAATCCTAGAGATGTTTTCAGACCAGCTTCTCCACCCTGACGGTAAAACCTGTGCCCACATCTTTACCTTGTGCCTGTGCCACCAGCACGGTGGCGTGGAGCTGCCACTCCACATCTCCCTCTTCATCTGCTGACTGCAGGGACTTCTGGCCATAGTCTTGGGCTACTTCAGCTTCATCCAGCTCGAGGTAGCACCGCCCAATTTCATGGAACAGCCAGGCCTTCTCCAGGCTGGATTGGGCCAGTGGAATCTTCTCCTCCCAGCTTCAAGCAGAGTAAGACACACAAACCTTTACCAACCCTCACAGGGTACAGTTATGACTCAACCCATACCAAAGGGTTCAGGTGTGAAAATTTCCCCAAGCCCAGCTTGCAGTGAGAACACAAAACTGAAGAACCACAACCTGGGTCACTCAAACCCCCTGCTGCCTCTGCTGCTGAGCTGTACATACGTGTCGATGGCCTGCTGGAACTTGCCAATTCGGGCGTACACGTGGCCGATGTTGTCCAGGGCTCGGGACTCGGCGTCTGTCAGAGCACTGAGACAAGGAGACAGAGGGATTGTGGCACTGACATCGTCCTGTTCCTCACTCACTCTGAGTTTCTTCAGCCTCATGGTCCCTTTGGTGTCCCCCATGCCCTCATAGAAATGCTGGGGCCCAAGTCAGGTTGAAAGTCATGAAATCAAGGTTGATTTTTGATTTGACAGCTCTGGCAGCTGACCCCATGAGAAAATGGTTTAGGGATCCATTTCCACAGAGGAAATGGTTCAGCTTTGCCTTTGATTATTAATCATTTTTGTGCAAATCTAGTGGTCCTTGGGAAAGTCTTTCCACTGTTCTTTGCCTGTTTCCCTCTGTGTCCCTGACAGTCATGGATAATTTCAAAGCAAAGACTCAAAAAAGTGTCTGCAGGCTCCTGACAGCAGCCCTGATCCCGTGCTTGGACCGAGCTTTGCTCCATGCTACAGGCAGCTCCTTCTGTAATAACACACCCTGTGGGCTTTAATTTCTTTCTTCATTATCCTCATTCTCATCTTCAGAAGTGGCTTTGCCTACCCTTACCTTAGAGATGGAAAAGCCTATGCGAGGAGCCGATAAATGCGATGGGAGTCATGGAATCTGAGAGCGGTTTGGGTGGGAAGGGACCGTAAGCATCATCCAGTTCAAACCCCCGTCACGGATCATTAACGCGAGTCTTTAATGAGTCATTAGCGGCGTCTCCAGCTGCAGCCCCCAGAGGGCGCGGCCCGCCCGTCCCCGCCGGTCCTTAAGGCATCTCCGTGTTCAGAGCGCTCCCAAACCCAGGCGCCTCCTCCCGCCCCTCTCCTGCCAATTCCTGCCTTTACCTGGCCTAATCGGGGATCACCAGGAGAGAGGCAGCCTTTTCCTAAACCAACACTCATTTCCAAAAGGATTTTTGAAAATTAGAAGCAACCACTCGGTGACATTTTAAAAGCTCAGTGCTCTACTGCCAAACGTTAAGTCCCAAATCACTTCAAGCCACTGTTCCATTATTTCTTCTATGCTTTGCAAACTCTTGCTTAATCTAAGACTACATTTTGCTCTACTGTGGTTCAGATGGAAGAGCCATGGGATGTGTCTGGTGCAGACAGGTAAGTACACCTGGAAGAGACCTTTATTTCAAGCCATGCTTAATGGTCTCTATGAAAAGGAGTTTAAGATGAAATGTAGCGGAAAACTGATGCCATTTCAAGCCTGATCTTCCTAAGAAGGAAGTGCCTGCTCAAGATTCAAGTGCTGAGATTGGGACTTGTGTTCTTTTGTTTTACTACAGCAGAGATTTTGCTGTGCCCTGTGCTGTGGGTCCTTAAAAAACTGCTTCAGGCTCCTTCATTTGAAATAGTGAAGATAAAAAGTCACCACAGACCCTAATACTTGGGCAGAGCTGAATGTGTAACCCTGTCAAACTCCCCAGGTGAGAATTACATTACCTAATGCTAAAACACCCCCACAGAGGCACTTTCCCATTTCTCCACCCACCTGAACTTCCCAGAACTTACTTCTGCTTGGCACAATCCAGATCCATCTTATGGCTGCGCAAAGCTGCCTCCATCTGTCCCATTGCCAACTGTGCATTCCCAATGCAGCTGTGGAGGTTCCCAATCAGTTCATTCTTGTTGGGAACTTCATTCTCTGACCATGCTTCTATCTTTTTCAGCAAACGTTCAGCTTTCCTGCAGCTTTCCTCAGCAGAACCTCTGGCCAGCACTGGGGACAGGGAGCAGAGTTTGACACAGGGGTGCGACACAGAGACATTAAGAAGCTGTGAGTTCCCCATCCCTGGAAGTGTTCCAGGCCAGGCTGGATGGGGCTTGGAGCAGCCTGGGATAGTGGAAGGTGCCCCTGCCCATGGTGGGGGGTTGGAATGGGATGAACTTCAAGGTCCCTTCCAGCCCAAACCATCCTGGGATTCTGCGACACTCAGGAAGTGAGACCTGGTGAAGCAGCTAACCCTTAAACAGTGCTTGGGAATAGTTAGAGCTCCCCACAGCAGTGGGAGGCACTCAGCTTCCAGCCAAGAACCTACACAGCTCAATATCCTCCATATTCTTTGCGATGGATCTGGCAATGTCAGATGGTTTTTCTTTCTTGTCCTGCATCCGCCCCTGCCGCAGGAGCTTGCGCTCGTACAGCCGGGCGTAAATCGGCTTCTGCTGCTGCCAGAAGTCCCGCCGGCGGTTCAGGTATGAGATGCCATCCAAAACCAGGTCCATGACTTTGATCCCCTGCCTTGTGCTGCTCTGCATCAAGTCTGGAAATAAGATAGAACTCAGGTGAGAATCAACAGACCTGAGCTGCAGCTCAGTGGGGAACTGATTTGGAACGTTTTTCTGTTCTGACACAGGCAGTCGTGGAAATGAAAGTGTCCCATGCTCCTCAGAGCTGAGGTGATGGGAGAGTTAATAATGAACTCTGTTACCCATCCCGTGTGGTTCAGTGAGCTGAGCTGGTGTTTCAGCCTCATATCTGCTGTCTTCTCTGCTGATCAGAGCCAAGAAGGGGCCCAGTAAGTGGGGGCAGCTGTGCTGAGCACCTGTCCTCTGGGACACAACATCTGTATGGCACATCTGTATTGACAGGGAACTTTGAACTGTGCTATGGATCCTGTTGGCAGATGGAAACTGAGAGCGCTTTTACCTGCCTGCAAACCAGAACGCCCACATGTGTAATTAAGGCTGGCAACACTGTAAAACCTGTGAGCAAATCAAATCTTAATTACTTCTCTATTTCTGGGTGAAAAGTTCCCTGGAAATGTGACTAAAGGAGAATCATCTTTGTGCCTTTTTCTAAAATAACATACATCTCCAATTCTTGCATCTTGACCTTTACAGCATTTATAACAGACCCACAGAGGAGCCACAGCCCCATGAGCAGACACCTGCCTGTGTCCCCAGCACTGCAAGCACCATGTGCTACGTGAGCTCTGGTACAACTAATGAAGAGTCACAGGGATATAAAAGAAGCAAATAAATAAAGAAGAATAAAAAAGGGATTAAAGAAAAATAGAATTTGCTGAGAAGGAGAAACACCTTCATCCTTGAGCAACTTCTCCAGGTATGCCTTGTCAGCATAAATCTGTCCCAGAAGCTGTCGCTCTGTTTTTGGACTCTTTTTCTTCATCTGTTTTTGATCCTTTTGATCTTTTGGTTTGTTTTGCTGTTTCTGGTTGTCTTTTTTTCTCTGCAGCTAGAAAAAAGCAAAGGGGGACATTAGTGGTGAGCACTGGAATGAGCAGAATTCTGTTTATACTCCATATAACACAGCTTAATTTTTAAATAAAAGCAAAAAGTCAGTGTTTCACCAGCTGCTTTTGCCATGAGCAACTGAAATTCTTCAGCCAGTTGTGCTCCCTGGGGACCACAAGGGTGTTACAGAAAGGGTAAGAACTAGTTCTGGCCTTTCAGAGGAATGACACTACTGCAATGGAGCACCCAAAAGTGCAGTAATAAAGAAAGTGTCCATTATCAAAACTATGACCCTTAAACATCACGTAAACCCAAAGTCAATATTGGAGCTCACTGTACTCTCCTCGACCTCTGGGCTGTTATTTATTAGCCTCGCATGGGTGACTGGCAATACTCCCAGATATAGGCTGGAGGAGAAATTCCAGGTTTTGTTCCTGAATGGTGGCTCTGCCTGCCCTTCTGCCTTCCCCTTTAAGTTCTGCGTGGCTTGAGCCAGACCTGCATTAGAAGCAGGTGACAAACACACTAATGACAGGCTGTGTTTTAATGCTCAAGAGGCCCTTCAACAGGCCCACTGCTCCCACAGCCATGTCCCTGTGGGGACTGTCACTCCTCTGGTGCCCATTTCAGCATTACAACAACTCTCGAAGTTTCTTCAGCAAGAGCCCCGTGCTGTACCTCTGCCTGCCTGCTCACAAAGCACAGCTCCTCCTTGCTCTCCAGCTTCACCAAGGATGGGTCTGCAGACACAGAGGAGTCTGTGTTAGTGCTGCACAGCAGCCATGCAGGGTGTTGTCAGCAAAATGCCCATAAAGGTGCCCAGCCCAAAACATCTGGTTTCAACAAAGCTTTTCTAATTCTTTCCCATGGAATAGGGGATGCTGGTGTGTTCTGGGAGCAGGGGATGCAGTTCATCCACCAGCTCACCTTGGGATTTTAATTCACATGGCACTGGGGGCTCCTGTTGCAATACTCCTACAGAGAGGGTACATCCTGCATGGAAACTGAAGGAGAAGGAAGCAGGTTCTTCTGGGGGATCACAGATGGAGGAAAGGTATTTTAAAGGTTTGTCCACTGATTAGGGTAAAAGGCCCATTGTTTTTTCACTTGACACCCAGTACCACCATCTGTCTGCACTCTGTTTGGTCTGAGGGAAGGACAGAGCTTCTGAGGCTGCTGCAGAATTCCCTTTGGCACAGCCACGGGCTCCAGAGCAGCAGCACAAACACAGGTGGGTTACAGGAACAGGTGTTGCCATCCCTCCAGGTCGGGCAGTCAGGGAAGCAGTTTGGGGATGTACCTTGTTAATGAGAGTGCATTTCCCAACTATTCAAACATCCAGATCCATGCTGATCCATGTGTTTCCATGCTTCCTATCATCTCAGAGCTATTGACTGATTTAAAGTAGGAGTTTTCTAGTTTTTTAATCCATTCTTGTGCCTGCAGGCCAGGGTGTCCAAAGGTGTTTAGAGCTCTTGGCTCAGGATATGCAGCTGGGAAGATTTCAGCTGGAGCTGTGATGATAACTGAGCATTGTGCTAAGCTAAGGAAGCAGCAGGACTGGAGGAAAGCAAGGCAGATCTGGAAACCTTCCCTGTATTTTAAATAACTATCCCATATGAAAGCGCTGCAGGCTCTAGTGCCACTGGCACATGTTAATCCCTGGCACTGGGGGAGGGCTGAAGTTTTGAAATTCTGGCAGAGGGAGGCCCTGGCCTACCTGGGAATGTGTGCAGGGTGTGAGTGGGGTGTGCCGGGCGCTGGGCAGGGCCAGGCTCCGGGAGGCACCGCAGCGGCTCCAACCCACGGCGCAGGTTTGGCAGCCCCAGAGGAGCCCTGCACGGGTGTTCCACTCACGTGTCAGAGGTGGCAGCCCCAGCTGAGGTGTGCCCCACTGTGGGGCACATCCTGCCCATGCCTGCTGGCGGGGCTGAGAGAAAAACTAAGGGAAAAGGGATGAGTTTTCTGTTTGTTTTGAACCCCACAAGGTCCTTGGCCTTTCCTGTCTCTTCAGGACCCACTCGGTGATCTGAGCCAGGAACGGTGAAAGCAGAGATCGTTACAAGAGTCAACAGTTCCACTGCTCTTTTGCAATGAAAATTGGAGGAGTGTCAGGATTTCAGGAGGCCAGTCTGAGGTAGCATGGCACATTTCATTCCAAGCTTTGAATACAGAGATAAAGGTCTCAAAATGGATTCTGTCATTAGAATCTGTGCTGGAGGTAGGTCATAGAATCATGTAATCCCAGAATGGTTTAGATTGGAAAGGACTTTAGAGCTCATCCAGTTCCATCCCCTGGAATTCCACCTGCCATGGGCAGGCATACCTTCCACTACCCCAGGGTGCTCCAAGCCCTATCCAACCTGGCCTTGGACACTTCCAGGGATCCAGGGGCAGCCACAGATGCTCTGGGCACCCATGCCAGCACCTCCTCATCATCAGAGGGAAGAATTTCTTCCCAATATCCCATCTAGCCCTGCCCTCTGGCAGTGGGAAGCCATTCTTCCTTGTCCTGACACTCCACGCCCTTGTAAATAGTGTCTGCAACTTTCTTGTCAGCTCCCCTCATGTACTGTGTACCACAAGCAGGTCACTGATGAGATGAGTTGCTCTGGTCTATATTCTCTAGAAAGTTTCCATGATGATTTTGGAAACTGGAGTGTCAGGATTTACCTACAGAACTAAAAGGATCAGACACTCTATGTGAACAAGCATTTAGGGGAGAAAGAAAGAATGAAAGAAAAAAAAAGCAGGGTTGGCTCTCTGTGATGTTTCCTGGTGCTTCCGGATTTATCTGCCACAAATAACATGGACCCAGAAGCGGAGAGGCTCTGGTGTGGGGCTCTCGGGTCACTTGCAGAGCTGATTTACCATCAGCTGTTCCCTGAACAGCATTGTCTGGGCTCATGGGGACCACAAAGTGACACTTCTTACTTCCAATGCAGTTGACAATTGCCTCCTCAGCCTTGTTGATGCCCAGTTGGAATTTGTGCAGATCTGGGCGGAGCCTTCGGCCTCGGTGGTAAAACACCAGTGCAAACTCAAAGTCACCCATGGCGTACAGTGCCTCTGCTTTTTGGTAAAGCCCCTAAAATGACATTTGGCAGAAGAAATTAATAAAATGAGGGAAAAATTTGATGGATCTCAAGTAACTCCTGTGAGGCATATGTGAGAGCCCAGGGCTGTAACAATTTGCATACATTAAACCCCAAACCTGGAGGTGCCCAAGCACCACAACAGCTCTGAGAGCAGAAGAAATCTCAGGAATGTTTGGAGTGAGCTCTTTCCTCACAGGTCTGCCTCAGACCCTGCAGGGTCTCACAGATCCAGGCAAGCTTGGCCATCCCCCTCCTACTGCTTCAGCCAGTTACCTCATAGAATGTTTTGTCAATCTGGAGTGAGGCTTCAGCATCTTTCAAGGAGTTTTCTGTGTCTCCAAGTTTCAGAAAACACTTGGAGCGGGTGATAAGGCAGTGCTTGTCTCCTGCTCTTAGCTTCAGTGCCTGGAACCACAGACATGGACCTGTCACCAGTGCTGGACACGTCACAACACATGAATATCACTTGTGCTGGCTCAACACCACAAATACACAAGTGCAGGTATTTGATGCCTCAGTTCCCACATGGACTTTGATGATAGATGAGGATAAACCTACAAGGATTTTACTGAAAGGAGTCTTCTCTTGTTTTTCACAGGTTCTCTGTGCCGCAGATGCTGCCCTGTCCCTGAACTACCCCGCGTGCCGACACCTCCCGGGGACACGTCCCTCCGTGCCTCCCCCTCTTGCCGCGGGTCCTCCCGCTGCCTCTTCCCCGGCCTGAACCGAACCGCGTCCCCTCGCGGGGGCCACCCCCGAGCCCCCTCCCGCCATGGGCAGGTCGGAGCCCTCGGGCCGCGGCGCCCTCACGTCATTGAAGCAACCCAGAGCCTTGTCGTGCTGGCCGCGCCGGCTCAAGGCTGTCCCCTCGGTCATGAGACTCCCGAAGGTGACGACGGGCAAGTCGTCGTCCGCCATGGCTGAGTCGCGGCACTGTTGCCAAGCAACGGATACAGGCCAGCTTCCCACTTCCGGTGAGCTTCCCCGCCCCGGAAATGACGACAGCGCGCCCGCCCGGTGTCCACGTGGAGTGCCGGTGTCCCGGGCGGACCCGGTCGGTTCCCGGTTGCGGCCCGGGCCTCGCTCGCCGTGCCCGTGTGGTTCTGTTATTTCACGCGCATTCGCGGAGCGCTGCGCGGCCGGGAGAGGTGGGAGCGCGGCCGCTCAGTGCAGCCGCGGTGCCTCGGCGGCTGCCGAGCACCGGGCAGAGCCGGTTCCTGTGCCCTAGCGGGCAATAGCCTGTGTGTTCCGCAGGGGCAACACGAGGGCAGCCACCGACTCCCTACAGTCTTCGGTACCGATTTGGTGCTCGCCGCTGGCCCCAGTACCGGTTTCACCGCGGAGGGGTTTAATCCTGGCCAAATAAAGACGAATGGCAACTGCTGCTGGCTCAGTCCCACCAGGACTCCAGTCCTGACTTTATTTTGGCGCTGGGTCAGACCGTGCGCCAAGATTTGAAACACTTTGTTCCTGCCAAGTGACTCAGAGTCAGGGCGGGGGGAGGGCATCTGTCCCGCTCGGAACCGGTGACATTTAATGTCACCACGAGGCAGATCAGCACTGCCAGGCTCCGGACCACGCTCGGCGCTGCCCTGGGCCTCGACGGCCGCCGCTGGGACGGGAGGCGGGCTGGGAGTCACGCCAGGATGGGGAGACAGGCACTGCCGAGCTTTGGAGTGGGCGGCCAGGCTGACACACCCCGTCCCCAGGGAGTCGGGCAGGGAATTTCAGGCAGATTAAGCGCTGGTAACTTTCGCAGGGAGATTTTCCCCCACTGGCACCGCCAGGTATAACATGCTGTCCCCAGCGGGGTGGGCAGCAAGACTGTGTTCGTGAGGGCTGTCGCAGGTCTGTGCCCAGCCCGGTGACATTGTCATAGGGACACCACAGCCCCGGCCATCGGGGAAAGGCCGCCTGTTCACCGCGCCGTGTGCTCCCTGATCGCGTTAGTCATAGGCTGGAAATACCAGGAAAAAGCGAATGTGGGGTGGATATTCCCAAGAAGCAGGAGAGTCGCGATTACCCTAACCCGTGGCGGCTGCCTTGAGGGGCTGGTGAGGAAACGGAGCAGCGGGCAGACAGGACGCTCCCGGTGCTTCGGGAGGGTCCATGAGCGCCACAGCGGTCTCGCCCCGCTCCCGCTGGTCGCGTCCCCGGGGATGGCGCTCCAGCGGTGCCGCCCGCAGTGGCACCGGTGACCCGGCTCCGGCAATCCTGCCACTCCCCCTGGGTACCACCGGGCACCGCCCACCCTCGCCGTCCCAACACGGCCGTGGGAGGTTTCTCGGTATGTCCTGGCGCTGTGGAAGGAGCCGCATTCCCGCCGCCGGTACCGTTGGGCGGTGGGCCTGTTGACGTCAACGCAGCCAGTGACGCCAGCGGCGGCGGGTCCGGCGTTGGGGGTCACGGCCGTGAGCGCCGCCGGGGGCGGAGCGAGGGTGCCGGAACTACGACTCCCACAAGGCTACGCGGCCACACCCCACCGGCGGCGGCCAATGGGTGAGCGGCAGGCGCTCAGGCAACACGCACGTGGCAGCGGCGGCGGCCAATGGGCGGCGGCGGCGGCCGTAGCCCGATGGGCCGGGGAGGCCGCGCTCCGCGAACAAAAGGCGGCGGCGGCGGCGTGAGAGGGGCCGGAGCGGCGGCGGAGTGGAGTGGAGTCGGGCGGGAGCGGCCGAGCGAGGCCCAGGTGAGTGCTGGGGCGGCTGCAGCGACGAGCTCTGCCCGGTACATGGTGGGGCGTCGCACGGCCCCTCTGCCGATGCTGCTGCGGCGCCCACGCGCCTGGGGCGGGAGCCGCGCTGGTTCTGGCCGGCCCCGATAGTTCGCAGTAGGGCGCGCCGCGGGCTCGCTCAAGTAGCGGGTGTGCCGGCGGGAGCGGCCGTCCCGGTGCGGTCCGGCGTGGAGCCCCTCGCCCCCGCCGGCACGGCCGCCCCTGACCTTGCGGGCCGCTCCGCTGGGGTCTCCTCGCAGCGGTGCTGATGCCCGCTCGGGTCCCGGTGTCCGAGGCGGCTCTGGGGCACGGACCGTGTGCGGTGGTCACAGCGCAGAGATTACCGGGGGCTGGGAAAGGGGTCTGGCTTTACGCATTTTTCTCCCCTGGTCCAAGGGGGCCTTGGCCAAAGCACTTGCCTCCCCTGCCTTAAGGAAAATCCTTTCGTGGCCATCCCGGAGGAACAACCCCGCATCGAGATCATGCTGTTCCCGTACGAACAGCAGCGTGCACAACCCGTGTGTCGCTCGCTTCCCGGGACAGTTGGCTGTGTTCCAGCTCTCCTGTTTGCTGCTTGCAAACACCTCTTGTTTGTCTTACTGCTTTCGAAATTCTCATCCTGCTATACAGACTCTCCCTTCTCTCTGTTGAACAGCTTGTTGTCTGCAGGCTGAAAACTGAGGTGCACCTGGACTATCCAGTTTGTAGGTGTCTGTACTCTTCCTGATCCCTAACTGGGTTTGGAGCTCAGTGTATCAGCTCTGCGGTCCAGTGCTGTTACCCAAACCCTGTTGGGTTTCCCTCATATGAGACTTGGTAGCTCTCTCCAGGTATTAAGGCTCTTCCCACTGTTTTAGTGCTGCCTGAAGTGGTTCCCAAACAAGGACAGCCACAGTTGGAAGTCCTGCCCAGCCATGGTGGCCAGGGAGCCCTTTACTGCCATACATTGTGCCAGTGATTTAAGGACTAAGCTTGTTAAGGAGGAGCCCCTAGGCTGCAGAAGAAGATGATCTTTGATGACAGGATTCCCAGATTCCCCCCTTGTGGCACTGGGTGGCCATCAGATGTGGGAAGCCTGTCTGCTGCTCTCCGTTAGGTACATGTGGCTGGTCCCTGGTCCGTGCTCCTCCCTGGCTGTCGTGTTTTTCTCAGAGATTCCATGTGTGCAGGGAGCCTCCCACAGAGCTGGGCATGCAGCACCTGTTTGCATCACCCCACACAGCATTTCCCAACCACAGCTGCAGGACCATGACCTCTTGTTGGCTGCAGCACTGAGCCCTCACCATCCTCTGATGAAACACACGGGTTTGCCAGGTGGGAGCTGATGTAACTTTTCATGCTGCCATGGGCTGAAAATACTGGCTTTGCTTGAACTGTGTTAATAAATGACCTGGAATGGAGAGGCTGCTTTATGCTGTGAGTTTGCTGACGCAATTCTTGGGAGAGTGGGTGTCAAGTCTTCACTGGAGAGGGAGTCCCTTCCTCCTAGTCTGAAGTGTTGTTCAGGTGTGGTTGGAGGACAGTACCAATCTGGATCTCAGAGAATTCCACGTGTAAGCATCACATTCTGTGTGAAGATGGATTGGTGAAGCTGAGTTAAACCTCTTCTGGTTAGAAGAAAGTGAACTAAATTAATGTCTATAATACTTTTTTCCCACTGAAAAGCAGATTGTGTCACACTGAGCAGTGCCACATCATTGATCCCCTGGAAGTCAGCAAGGCTTTCCCTGAGTTCTGTGGCAGGAATGCTTCCCTGTTTCTCTATCTGCGTTTCCTTTGGATTTGTTGCATGCACCCTTCAGCTGCTTGCTGATATATTGAGGCAGATATATCAGTTGTGTCACTGCAAACACAACATCCAGCTTGAGGACTCTTGCCTGCCTTGCTATGATCCCGCTGATTTTCTCTGCCAATACATTCAGGAAACTTTCCCCAAGCATCAACTTCTTTGACAGGTGATGTTTTGAGGGAATAAGCTCTGCTGAGCTCCAGAAAATATGATCTAATCCATGTCTCTTACTTGCTCTGGACTTGCTAGCAAAGGCTGAAATCCAGCTCTTTTTGAATCCATGGGTATGGATGATGAGAGAAAGGTCTCTGAGATGTTGCAAGGAATCTGTTTGTGGTGGAGCCTCACTAAATGAACAGAAATCATTCATGGAAATCTGTGGCACTTGTGCTGCTGACATGAATCTGCTGTTGTGTGTGGTGGGTGCAAGGTCTAGGGCAGTGCTGAGAAAATTGCTGGTCAGTCTTGGCTAATGAATGCTGAACAGAGCAGTGGAAGAGAACATTGTTATCCCATAGCTTGTGTTTTGGGCAGAGGAAGGGACATTTTTCCTGAATTTATCTTCAGAGGTGCAGCCACTGCTCTCTCCAGCACTGGTCAGCACTGCAAGTGCTAAACATGAGAGAAAATAAGATTGTTCTGACAGATGAGACTTTGAACCTGTCTCATTCCTGGGAAAGTGGGAAGATTCAGTTCTTCTGCCTCTGTAGGGACTTGAGTGTGTGGTCCTGCTTGGTGCTAGCAGAACAGATGCAGTGAGTTAATGGACTTGCTCTGATCGTGTCTCCCTGGTTGTCAAGGGACCTGCACAAGCACACACAGGCAGGAATTGCTGATGCTCTATGGATTATTTTCCTGCTGATCACTTAGCTTAACAGTTCAGCAGACTGAAGCAATTGCTTTGTGCTCTGTCCCATGAGAAAGGCAGGGTTAGTACAGTGGAAAAACTGAGTGAGGGGTGTGATTAAAGACTTGCTAATGTTTAGGAAACATTAAACTTGGGCAGATAAGGTCAGAATAGCCTTACTCTTGCTGTTCTGTTGCCATGACATGAGTATGATATTTTTCATCTACTGCTATTGTAAGAATTCTCTAATTTCCTTTCTTTACTCCAGTAGTGTTACTGCCATAATGAGGTGAGGAGCAGAATGGAGCAGCATAGAAAAGACCAGAAATGGTTCTGAGAGAGGAACAGTTCTGCTTTGTGTCCCTCAGGTTTAAGGAATCCCATGTATGTTACTTGTTCCCACTGAGGTTTTTTTTTACAGGACTGTTCTTAGTAAGACCTGAGGGACACCTGCAGTTGCAGGGTATTCATTGGCATAACCAGCATCAGCCTGAGTGGTTTAATTTGTAATTGTGGACTGAAGTTCTGCAGTGCTGTTCAGAGGCTCTGTGACACCCTGGAGAAATGACAAATGCTTTGGTTTCTTAAAGAAATATGTTTGTCATTTTCTTTTACCCATCTGCTTCTACTGCAGTGAGATGTGACACTGTTTCTCTGGGACAGGCCTTGAGCAGATTGTGGAGTTGATGGATTTTGAAGGGATTTGAAGCAGGAATATTGCAGCTTTCTCCCAGGGAGGTATTTGCAGAACAAATGGTGGCTGCAGGTATTGTTGGAGCAGGGTTTGCTCTCAGAAATAGCTCTGCTGAAAGTACAAATTGCAATGGCAAGTTTTGGGCTCTGCAGTACAGATGACTTGTGTGTGTGCAGCTGTGAGGCTGGGCAGCAGTGTGGTGCTTGTGGGAGCGTGTCTGGGTGTGCCTGCAGAATCAGGCTGGGGTGTTGGTTTGGGGTTTGGTGTCCTCTGGCTGCTCACAAGAGCTCCCCTCTTGTCAGGCCACCTTGGCTTTGGCACTGGGCTAATAAACTAACAGGGGCTGTTTCACTAGGCAGTTGAGGGCGAGCGTTTCTAGTGACAGGAGTGGAGTCAGATGAAAGATGGGGTGCTGCAGAAACACTGCTTGATCCTGTTTTGAAATGGGATTAAATTGGAAGTTGAGTTGCAATCTGTTCAGATTTTATATCAGAACTGTTTGAAAGTGGGCCTGCTGTTCTTTGGCTTTTGCCCTTGCCGTGGCTTTGCTTTTGTGATTTTTAACCCTGGAATTGCATTTGAAAAGATGGCAGTGGCAAAGCTGCTGGTCCTTAAGTGTAGTTATCAGATTTCAGTAATAGCACTTACTCAGTCTGACCTGTTTGGTTTTGGAAGCTCAGGGAATGCAACCTGCCTCCTACTATTGCTGGCATGGACCAATCCCTTTCTGCTCTAGGGAGAGAAGTTCTTTATTTCTAATTATGGGTAGTTAATTGCTGCCTGTTCTGTGTTTGCTTATAGGATTAATAGCCCAACTGATTACTAATGGCTATTACCCAGAGGACAGCACAAGAAATAACTGGAATTTGTTAACTGTTTCTCTCTGTGGGTCTGAAGTGGGGTGTGTGTTTTGTGAAGGCAGGTAGTCTTACTGAGCCATTCTGGTACTTGGCTGTCCAGGTGCTCAGATGGAATCTGAGAATCCTCTTTTTGGTCTTTGTGCATCTCTGCTTTGCATCTCTCCCAGAATCCATCCCAAGTTTTTTTTTTGCTTCCTGCCACACTGACTGTGCTTGGGGAACAGTGACATGACCCCAGTCACTCAAAATGCAGGAGCTACTGCTGCTTGAGCCTTCCTGTCAGCAGTCTGACCCCCCAGACATACCAAACCCGCTGGCTGATCACAGCCCTCAATTCTGATGTGTGCCACATGCAGACAGGGTCACTGGGATGAAGTATTCTTTTGAATGAGTGTTTATGGCAGCTAAAAATAAATGTCTCTTTGACACCTATGACTGTTTTGCTGCATATAAAAAAGAATACTTACACTCTTGGGGTCAGAAATCATTTGCTTACATCAGTTTGGAATATACTCGAAAAGAAAACCATCCATAGGAAATTGACTGAATTGGGATTTTTTCTTAAAAAAACAAACCCAAAACTAAAACTGTCTGACCTTAATCTATTTTGTTCTCTTGAGCATCTTATTCTGTCAGATGTAAAACTGGTTCTGAAACAAAAAAAAACAATTATGTAAACCTATTCTAGTTTTGGTAATCCTGGCAGTGTTTTCCCTTTTGAAAAGGGATGGGGATTGTTGACTTGCCCACAGCCAGGCTCAGTGGGGAACATGGGCTGCCTTAGAGAAGTGAGTGGGAGGGAGGGGATCCCTTCCTGGAAGTGCACCAGAAAAAGAGGTAGGTGGGTTGCACCAGGAGCAGTCGTGGGGTGCTGCACCATTGGAGAGGGCTGGGCACTGCCCTGGATGTGAAGAAATGCTCCAAGCTGTGGGGCTGGGAAAGGGATTCTGCCTTTTCCTGCAGACAAGGCTGGATGAAAATAGTGTGCATGGCAGAGGAATGGTGTAGAAGTTTTAAGCAGCAGGAGTAGTTTTTGCTTATCGGGGGAGTTTTATGATCTTACATGCAATGGGGAGACTTTGGTTTGCTTTGGGTTTGTTTTGAGCTGAGTGATGCAGAATTCTTGGCCAGAACAGGGCTTTGTTCCTGATGTATTTTTGTCTTTTTCCCCCCATCCAGACTAGGTAGCCATGTCAGCCAAAGCCATCTCTGAGCAGACGGGGAAGGAGTTCTTGTACAAATACATCAGCACGTCCTCTGCCATCCAGAACCGCTTCAAGTATGCCCGGGTCACCCCAGACACGGACTGGGCAGTGCTCACCCAGGACCACCCGTGGCTCCTGAGCGAGGTAAGGACAGGGACAGCAGGATCTGCCCTCCTGGAGCACCTGAGCACTGCTTCAGATCCTTCTTGAAGCACTGGTCACTGTTGCTGCTCTGCCACAGTCACTCTCAACCCTACTGAAGAAACAAGCCTTGCTTCAAGGCTCGGTATCACCTCATGGCAGGCTGATTATTCCTTTAAGACTGTGAAATACAGGAGCAGAGATAGTTGTGAGCCAGTTGCTTATAACTGCACAGAAGGTAAAGGAGGTTGATTCAGACAGATGTTGGTCCCTGTTCTCAAAGCCTTGCTCTCTGAAATCAGGGAATGTTAACTCTGTGTCTGGCTTCAATGTCAAGTTAGGACACTGCTTAGTTTTCTTTAATCCAAGCAAAATGTATGGGAAAACTTCCTTTTTTAAATTTTTCAGTGCAAAATCATTTATCTCTGTACCTCATATCTACACACTTTCTGTAGAGAAAACATAGCCAGAGCTCTTTTTATTAGCTGTCCAAGCTGGCTCTTTTCCAGTGGATAATTATATTAAGTCATTGGCTGGAGAACATGAATGTCTCAGTCCTTGACTGACTGACTGATAGAAGCCCTGCACTAATTAGATGTTCCATGCTCAAGTGCCTGAATGAAATGCAGGAAGAGATCAGCAGTACTTCTGAAAACCTTGCAGGAAGCCAGAAAGGAACAAGGATTCTCTTGGGCCTTTAAGGCAGGTTCTGTAAAGTTGGAAAGGGCTTCAGGGTCCAGCAGCAAGACCATGCTCAGTGTCCTGTACTGCAGCACAGTGTATTCTGACTCTTAAGTTACTGAAGTTCCAGGACATACCAGTGGTACAGGAGATTGGCACTCAGTTCTAGTTTGGTTTTTAAAATGATATTTGCAAGCTAGAGATGTGTAACCCAGGAGCAGTTATCCATGGGTATCTTATAAAGAGCCACGGTCAGTTGGCTGAATGTGCATAACCCTGACCCTAGCCAGTCTCATAAGCAAAGTGTAATGACAGCAGGAGCTTTTTTTTTTTGTGAGCAACTGTTTGTGTCTGTCATGACTTTTATTGGGTTTTTTTCATCAAAAAAAGACAGAACAAACTGTCACCTCAGCCTCTGATGTCTGCTCACAGCTGAGTAGAAACAAGGCAGCTTTTCTCAAAGCACAGCGTGAAAAACCCCGAATTTGCAAGCATGTTATACCAGGAGCTGGATTTGCCAAGATTAAAGGAATTTTGAAAGGACATGTGCTGTGCAGAACTGATTTAAGTTGTCACTTCACTATCTGCAGAGAACCACTTTACCAAAGTCACTTTCTAATGCTTCTTCCTTTAAATCTCTTGCCCAACCTTTGTAGCGTTTAGTAGTGAAGCCAGATCAGCTCATTAAGAGACGTGGGAAGCTTGGACTGGTTGGGATTAACCTCACTCTGGATCAGGTGAAGGCCTGGCTCAAGCAGCGCCTGGGCCAGGAAACCACGGTGAGTGCTTTGCTTTTGTTCCCAGGATGGTATAAAAGCTGTGAAATCACTGGTCCTCTACTGCAGCCAGCCTGTGTGTTTTGACTGATGATTGAGTGTTACTTCAGGTCCTTATTTTAACTCAGTGCTGCCGTGTAATATTTATTTCCCTGGGAATGACAGTGCAGTGCTAATGATAATGAAGTGCCTGCCATCCCTGCTGCTGTGTGTAGGGAGCTGATGGAGTTGTGCTGCCTTAAGGAATTTATGCCTTTGGCCCTGCTGGGATTGATTTGCCTCTGGCTCCGAGCTGGTGCGAACTGGGAAACAGCAGGAGCAGCATCATGAGTGCTCCCTGTGGGGAAAAGGATGGGTATGGAAATTACTCCTTTAGCACAACACAACAACCATATCTAAAGCAAGAACTGGGCACAAACTTGGGACCACTGGTGTTTTCAGAAGCAAAGAGTATCCCCCAGTGTCTCTTGAGCCTGGAAAAATGGCTTTGGATACCAGGAAAGTGCCTGCACAGAACAGTTCCTGGACCTATAAGAGGCTAAAGGGTTCTCTTGCTCTTCTGTGCTCCCTAATACCATTTCAGGGTGAGCACTACTCTGAGGCCTCTGCTCCTGCCACTAGCTCAGGAATTCCTCACTTCTGAATTTTCCACTACTCCAAGAGCAGCTCAAGCCCTTGGGATGAGCAGGGCCCAGTGACAGTGCTGTCTCTGGGACAGGAGAGGAGAGCAGCTGTCCTGATGTAATTCTGATACCCCTCTATCCTGTCAGGAATGGGAAAGGTGACCTGTAACCAGATATCCTGAGGATACAGGACGGTGCTGAATGCTGTGCTGGAGAGGGAGGAGTGGTTTCCCAGGAGGCATGGTGCAGAGGGAACAATCTTAGAGCAGTGCTGATTAATTCTCAAAGCTTTCCTTATGCTGTCACAAATGTGCTGGACAAGTGGTTACGGGTGTTTGTCTTATTTTCTGTCCCCAGATTGCTAATGCAAAGGGAATCCTAAAGAACTTTCTGATTGAACCCTTTGTCCCTCACAAACAGGTTAGTACACCATTAAAGTGGGCTTTTAAATCCCTTTGAACTTGCATGCTTAGCTGGATTGGTGCAGTGGAGAAAGCAGAAGTTTGGGAGCTGACAGTTTTGAGCTGACAGTGTTGCTGCACACCCCTGGGTACTGCAGCACTGCTGCTCCTTGGGAAGCTCAAAGTTGGGCTCAGCTGCCCCAATCCCAGCACTGGCACAAAAGCCTCTCGAGGGTCCTCTCTGGGTGTCACTGATAAATGCTTGTCCCTGCTCTCTGGCACAGGAGGAGGAATTCTATGTGTGCATATACGCTGCCCGTGAGGGGGATTATGTGCTCTTCCACCACGAAGGGGGTGTGGATGTGGGAGATGTGGATGCCAAAGCTCAGAAGCTGCTCGTGGCAGTGGATGAGAAGCTCAGTGAATCAGATGTGAAGAAGCATCTCCTGCAGCATGCACCAGCTAACAAGAAGGAGTAAGTAGAGAGTACTGGGTAGGACCAGCCATGCAGCAGCTGCTGCCTTTTATCTCAGTGCCACATCCCTCTATTTTCTTCATCCTGAAGCTCATTCTCCTGCCCTTCTTGCTGCTCTCCAGAATATGCCATTCATCCTGAATCCAAGCTTTCCAACCTTAGCTGCCTGTAAAATCCAAAAATAAGGTTTCTTAGTGCTTAGTCTTTACTTGGCAGCAGCACTTGTCAGCCAGCTTAGGTCTCAACCTGAGACTGGAGACATGCACTGAATCCTGATCCTTTGTGTCAGCCTAGAAGTTTCTTTTGTTTAGTGAAGTGATGATGAGATGTGGCTCTGACTGCTAATTCAGAACTTCCCTCTCCCTTGCTCTGGCATGATCTCCAAAGTTATTATGTTCTTCCTTCTGCAGGCTTATCTGTAGATCTCAAGGCTTCTGCATCTCCCTCAATTAAATGCCCATACCTAGTTAGCCTAGTATGAGTCATGATTTTTCCAAACATAGCGTAATCCTTGCTGACATTGTGCAGTACTGAAGGGTGAAGGAGCCCCACCAGTTCACTGCAGCCTCTTCCCCATCACAGCTAACAAAGCCCAGGTCTGACAAAGATGGGTATCAGCAGGGAGACAACGATGTGTTTCTGTTTTGTGGGGAGATAAATCAGACTGCACAGCTCTGACAGTTGTGAGCAACTGTGTCCTCAGCAGAGTTTGGTGGAGGTAATTAAGATGAGTCATCAAGCTCTTCCTTCTCTTGAGTCATCCATCACCCAGGCTCCATCCAGATAAGATGAATGAGAATGAAAGAAATTGATGCCAAGTAGATGTGCAGATTGCCACTAATACCAATGAACAGTGCAGGCTGTACTTAGATTTGGCTACTTTCTTTAACTTGTGTTACTTTTTTTTTTTACAGCATCTTGGCCAGCTTCATCTATGGCCTGTTCAACCTTTATGAAGATCTGTATTTTACGTACCTTGAGATCAATCCATTAGGTAATAGATATTTTTAGAAGCAGAACTTTCTGTTCTGAAATACTGAAAAGTGTTCTTGATCCTTCCTTTGGTTCTGTAATTCACAACAGCACCAGGTGCCATGTGCAGAAGTACGGAAGTGGCAGTGATATGTCTTTGAGCTGTTCGTTCAGTGAATTAAAAATGAGGAAATGAAAAATTCCCTTGAAGGGAATGTTAAGGCAGAACTGGAGAATGTAAAGATTGCACTGTTAGAGCAAAACAACCCCTGAGACAGAGCCTGGACGATGGCTACAGTTACTTGTTAATTCCTCAAGGAATTTTCTGGGGCTGGTCGATGCTACCCAGCACCAGGGGAGACAGCAGTCACCCAGCTTTTGCAATGATGTCTGTGTGGTACCAGATGTTGAAGTAAATCTGTAACATGTCTCTGTACAACTCAGAGCTAATTGTGATGTTTTTCACTGCAGTTGTGACTCAGGATGGTGTTTACATCCTTGATTTGGCTGCGAAGATTGATGCGACAGCTGACTACATCTGCAAAGTGAAGTGGGGGGATGTGGAGTTCCCCCCTCCTTTTGGCAGGGAAGCTTACCCTGAGGCAAGTGACAGCTGGAATTCCTTCGTTGTGTCCTGAATTCATCATTGTTTGCATGCCTGTGGTGTTGCTGTTTCCAGTGGTTTTGTTGCTGTGTCTCAAGCACCTTGGCAATGCTGTCCATGATAACCTGTGCACAGGTAGCTGTAGTCCTAAGACTGCTTAGAGTCACACTCTGAACTGCAGTTGCTTCCCAGCTCTGTTTGGTCAGTTCTTTAATTCAGATCTGAATTCTATAAATGGAGATTATATATTTAATGGAGATTAAATATATAATATATATAATAAATGGAGATTAAGTATTTAACTTTCCTCAGCTGTGGGCCAGAGTTCTGTGCCTGTGCAGAGCTTCCTTTTGTGGTTCCTGCCCATGTTGCTCCCCTCAGCATCACTGTTTTTCTCTGGGAGCCCTGTGGCAGCTGATGTTCCCTCAGTGTTTCAGTTCTGATCTGAGAGCTGAGCAGCAGCTGTGTGCAAATGCTGCATACAAGTGTGAATCCAGAGAAAATAACCACCATTTCTGACTCTCTTAAGAAAGAAGATGTTAATACACTTGTTTTTTCAAAAAGTGAGGGCAAGATGAGGGCTGCAGGCAGTACTTTGTTGTAAAGCTGTTAGTGCCTGTTACCTCTCCAGATTCCCTGGGTCTATACTGCTGAGTGCACAAGCAATGCTCCAGACAGGTCCCAGCAGCTTCAGAGGCTGAAAGTAGAGCTTTCTCCTTAATTATTCTGTTACTTATTTCAGGGGTCTGTTCTTCTCTCTCCAAAAAGATTTCTGTCCTGACTTTTTAATTTTAATGATTATAATTATGCTTCAGTTGGAGGGTTTTTGTACTGTGGCCAGGAAATCCATTTAGCTGTTCCTTTCTATGTAGCTTTCTGGATGCCAACACTCCAACTCAATTTGCTCTTAAAAGGATTAGTTCAGGTTTTGTCTCTGAATCATCCCTCTCCAAGTCCCTGGGAAGGTTGTTATGGCAGAGTCTTTGCTGGGAATGTTAATGAACTCTGATGAAGTGCTGCTCAGCAGCCTGGCACACTGGGCTGCAGAAGCACCACGTTGAGCCAAATTACAGCTCTCAGTGATTACGTTCCTGGCTCCAGCACAGCCAGAGTGGTCACCATGGGTGAGATGATTTTTAGATTTCCTCAGGTGTCAGTCTCAGACAAGGCCAGAACAGACTTTACAGTTCTGTTCGGATTTTGTGACTGTTGTGTGATGGAGGGATGGAGCAGAGCCTCTGTCCCTGACAAATGCTGAGTTTGTAGCTCTGCTGTCCCTTAGCTGTTGCTGTTGAGGTATGATTGCTCTGTGTGTCCAAATGCACCCAGCACTACAGACCCTTGGCATGGAAAAGGCAGGTTCAGGAGGAAGCTGAGGTTGTACTGCTCTCTCTGCAGGAAGCCTACATTGCTGACCTGGATGCCAAGAGTGGGGCTAGCCTGAAGCTTACAATCCTGAACCCCAAAGGCAGGATCTGGACTATGGTGGCTGGTGGTGGTGCTTCAGTGGTGTACAGGTAATGGAAGCGAGGTTCCCAGAAGGCAAGGATTTCAAGTGCTGGGAGAACTTAATTGCTGCAGCCTCTGGAAAAAGAGACTTTCCTAAAGCCATTTTCCCCCTGCTGTGCCTGGTTGGGATCTCTTCAGAATGAAGATACTGTACATATTTTTCACCAGGCTATGGAATATTGTGTTGTGTAGGGAAGATAATTTTGGTAGGGTTAGGGTTAGATACTGCTTCTTACAGAGATACTTTCTGACTTACAAAAGAACAAGCTGGCTAGAAGCTGTTGAGGGTGATAGGATTGTTGTAGTGGTCACTGTGTTTGTATCTGGGGAGCATGACAAGATTTATCATGACTGGCACCAAGAGGGGAGAGCAGCTTTGTTTTCAGCAGACAGCACTGTCCCTCTGCTAAGAGTCCCACTCCCCCAAGGGTTTGGAATACTTTAGGAACTTTATAGTGACTCAAATTATAACTAATCTCTTAAGTAACTGCTTTTTTTCTTGTTAGTGACACCATTTGTGACCTGGGGGGTGTAAATGAACTGGCAAACTACGGGGAGTACTCCGGAGCCCCGAGTGAGCAGCAGACCTATGACTATGCTAAAACCATCCTCTCCCTCATGACCCGAGAGAAGCACCCAGAAGGTAAGGGAGATGCTGCAGTTCCAAGCTGTGAAGCTTTGTCTGGCAGAAAAACCTGGACAAATCTGGGCTGTTACTATGCTTAGCCTTCCCTGGCAGAGCTTTCAATGTACTGCTGCCTTCTGAAGGAATCAGGGCTGGATTTCTGTCAGCACTTGCTTCAAAGAGAGGACTTGTGGTTTTCCATGGGGCCTGAGAGATCCTTATCAAACATTCTTGCTTGGGACAAAGCTCTTATCTCCCAGGCTCTACTAAACTCAACCGCTTTAGGGATTTTTTTCTACTAAAGGCAGCTGGTTACTCTGTAACTTTGTTTTACTTTGTCTCTAGCAGCTTCCTGATCTTGCAGGACTCTGCTCTTGAAATGGTTTTACTTACCTGTGTTTCTTCCCTCAGGGAAGATCCTGATTATCGGAGGCAGCATTGCAAACTTCACCAATGTAGCAGCCACCTTCAAAGTAAGTAACCAGTCTCAAATATCAGCAAACACAGAGTTGTCAGCCCCCAGCCCATCTTCCCAATTCCATGTTTGGCCGAGGCTCATAGTCCATCTCTTCCAGGAGTTCCTGAGATGATGGGACAGGGTAAATGTCTGGCTGCCTGGGTCACCTGTCCCTTGTTTCTTTTAGGGCATTGTGAGAGCAATTAAGGATTACCAAGGCCCTCTGAAGGAGCATGAGGTGAGGATCTTTGTACGAAGAGGAGGCCCAAACTACCAGGAAGGGTTACGTGTCATGGGAGAAGTTGGTAAGGACCAAACTTGTCCTTAAGTTTTGTTCTTTCATCTTGTTTCTTCCACTTGCTTTCTGCTGAGCTTTCTCAAGGTTAAATGCGTCACTCTGGTAGAGCTCTCCCCTGAGGAAGCTGACTGCTCTTGTGTACTTCCACAGGGAAGACCACAGGGATCCCCATCCATGTCTTTGGCACAGAGACCCACATGACTGCCATCGTGGGCATGGCCCTGGGCCACCGGCCCATCCCCAACCAGCCACCCACCGCAGCCCACACCGCCAACTTCCTCCTCAACGCCAGCGGCAGCCCCTCGGTGAGCTCCTTCCCACTCACTCTCCAAGGGGACATGGGTGAGGAGCCTCATGAAGGCAGCTGTCCAAACGGGCTGGAAACACATTTTGGCCACTAGTGTATTTGTAGGAAGCTTTAGGAGAACAAACGTGACTCTCCTGGCACAGTTTATCAGGAGAGGCCACCCCAGTGCTGGTCTGCAGGGAAGGGGGGTGGTCACCAGGGATAGCAGCCAGTGAGGGGACAGGGAAAGGAGAAACTTGGAAGCTATGACACAGAAGTTTGTGGGAGAATCTGTTTTTCCCCCCAGGAGGGCTAACTCTATGGTAAGTAGTTACTGCTGTTTCCAGGGCCTGGGGCTTGTGAGTTGGCTAAGAGGAGAGAGTTCATGGGATACTGCAAATGTTCATCTCACTTGTGCAGAAAATGTGGCCTCTCAAAGCTGACAGTGTGACTGTGGACCTACTGGATCATTCAATTTTCAGTCGCTTGACTGAAATGGTTCTATCTGAAAACTCTTTTTTTTTGGTTTTCATTGTGGTAGACCAGTGTAGCCAAAGTGAGGCCACCTCCTCTGTGCTTCAGGCCATACCTGGAGCACTGTCCCTCACTGACTTGACTTCTGAATCTTTCAGACTCCAGCACCGAGCAGAACCGCCTCCTTCTCCGAGTCCAAACCAGATGGTATTGCTCCAGCTAAAAAGGCAAAACCAACAGCACCTCTTGGTAAGTTCAGCCCTGGGAGTGCATCTGGTAATGCTCTGCTGTTCCCAAAGGCAGGATGGGCATGAGACAAATGCTTTTGTTTCTGGGTATAAAGGGAAGCAGTTTTGTGGTACCTGCCTATCTTTGTCTTGAGGTGGTTTAGCAGCTCACTTGTGCCATGAGCTCATACACGCAGCAAGTCAGAGTTCCCCTGATCGGGGATGTCCAGGAACAGCACAACAAGAGGAAGTATAGTGAGTGGGCTCCAATCTGCTTGTTATTTAACAAGAGCAAATCCAAAAGCCCTGAGTGCTGTGGAGAGGACTGCTGCAGCACCTGCCTGGGTGCCTGGCCAGTGGGCTGGCAGCAGCCAGCTCTGTCATACCACTGCATGAGTGATTCTCTCTTTAACAGATGCAATTCCAGCCTCGAGATCTGGTTCAGGTAGGACCTGTGTGACCAGCTGAATGTGCCTGGCCTCGCTAGCAGCTGACATTTTTAGTTCTTGGTTGTGTTGCTGTTTTTTCTCTCCAAAAGTTTGCTGTGTTGTCTGGTCCTTTCCTCCTGCCCAGCATATTTAGCTGTCGCCATGTAAACTTCTCATCTGATTTTTCAAGTGCAGATCACATACGCCTCTGCACAAATACTCCTATTTCTAGGGGCAAGAGGGCCAGGTCTCAAACTTTGTTTTTTCTGCCTGTCCCTCGCATAACCATCACAAAGAAGAAAAGCCCGAGGCACATAGTGAAAAGTTCTTGTTCCCTTTACTTTCCAAAAGGAGGAGTAACTAATTGTGACCAATAACTGCTATCTTGTATCAAAGGGAAACAAAGTAGTGCGAGGGCCCTGGTTATCAGGTTTGGAAAGTACAGCAAAGTCACAAATTAACTAAATGTTGCCTTAACAGTCCAGCAAACCATTAAAGCTTGCGCTCAGTGAAGTTATTTTATAGGGACTCTATTGGGATTTGTGCTTTGTGAGAATAAACTGCTGAACTGGGGGCAAAGTAGAGCTTCAAGTTACCTCCCTTATCATGAGGAGGGATAGAGGAGTTTTTGGATTGTTGCTTGTATGCTCTCAGACAAACATCATCGGCTCTCTGGATCTGCATTTCGGTGTTCCTGGGAACACTTGTGATACACTCCCCTTGCAGGCACCTGCAAGATAAACAGAATTTTCAGTTCTTTAATGACAAATCACGTTGCAATGAATCTGAACTCTGAATGTGTAGGGCTGGAGAGCAAGGACTAATTTTTTGTTGAAGCCAGAGGAACAGTTTAATCCCTAATCCTGTTTAATCTCTAATGCTGTTTACCTTTGATCCAAATCCAGAAAGAACTCAGTAGTAGCCCAAGTTGGCATCAGCAGGTGGATCAGCTCTGAGTTTTTACAAGTTTTAAAATTAATTCTGCCTGGAGTCAGAAGGAGGGACTCAATGTTGTGCTGTGACAAGTGGTGTAAATAGACTTTAAGCCAAGAGCCCATCCTCACTGGCTGAACTGTTGCTTTTCCTGTGACTCTGTCCCCTGAAGCCAAGTTTTGGGCCATATGTAAATTCTTGGAGCCATCAAGTTTGTGTTGGATTCTGATCCTTAAAAAAAAGGAAAGAAAACCTGAGTATGTTGAGCTCCTTTACGTTCTTTGTCCCCTCCATTTCCTGCCTTTTTTAAAAAATTTCCTGTCATTCTACTATGTTGCCCTGACCAGTCTCCCATGGTTTGCCCAGACTGTGGGCTGCGTGCAAATCAATACATGAAATTCAAAGTCCTCTTCAGTTTTGCATAAGAAAACTGAGGAAAATATGAAGGGCCCATGGGAGGAGAGGCAGAGGCAGTTTTCACTTCTCTCCTCTCCCATACCAGCTGCCTCCTGTGATTTACTTGCCCATTTAGTGAACCCCAAAACCTGGCTGCTGTGTTCAGAATCCAGGGAAGGGTTTGCTGCTTCATCTACAGTTTCTTCCTTAATTTGGATGGTGTGGCTACTCCATCCTGCAAACTGCAGTTCATCTTCAGTTTGGAGGTGGAGGGAATACACTCATCCTTTCAGTAGGCATTTGGCAAAGCTGCAGTTTGTGTCTTGCTCAGGTGTACAGTTGAAGATGGTTTGGTTTTTTCCCTGTCTCTGAGCAGGTAAAGCCACAGCCCTGTTCAGCCGGCACACCAAGGCAATTGTGTGGGGGATGCAGACCCGGGCTGTCCAAGGAATGCTGGACTTTGATTATATTTGCTCCAGGGATGAACCCTCAGTGGCTGCCATGGTTTATCCGTTCACGTAAGTAGCCTGTGACTGCTTTCCATTTCCCTCCAACTCTTCTGTGACCTTCCTCCTCTCTCAGTCTCTGTGGTTCTTTAGTGGAGCTCTGCCCTGGTCTCCATCCCTGCTGGAACACTTTCTTCTCTGCTCCCTTCCACCCCTGGGTTGGCTTTGTAGGCTGCTTTCTTCAACCATTGATTTCTGGCTGCGCTGTTGAAACAGCTTAATGTTCACCATAGAACTGAAGTGCTGCTTCATGTGCATTTAAAAGATGTCCAAATTCTGCTCTTCACTCAGTGAGTAAGGCAGGTGTGACTACCTGGGCTTTCTTTCCAGCCCCCTGGCTCAGCAAAGGCAGGCAGGCTGTGTAAGGCTTCTTTCACTCACCTGCTGTTGGCTGTGTGCTTGTCTGAGACCCCTTGATTTGTGCTTGCAGCAGCAAGAATTACCCCTCCAAATATTATTCAGAATTGTAGCAGCTCTGCTGACAAACCAAGGCAGGTATGTAGCTAAACAAAATTTAAAAAAAATAAATCTTGTTCATATTTTTTCCTATAGCAGCAGTGGTTATTTAGCAGGCAGGAAGCCTGTGGATCTTTCAGTGGGATAGAGTTCCCTTGTGGTGCTTGCCCTGTTTTACTCATTCCTATAGGTATGAGAGAGACTGTTGGGTGTGCATGAGCTGTTTTATTTTATCTTCTCAGTGTGGGGGTCTCCCTGTGGGACAGGGCAAGTAGGGAGAAGGGAAGCAGCAGCTGTTGCTTCCAGTGCAGTGAGATGAGAGCCCAGAGCCAGGCAGGAACCTTGGTTCATTCCTGTGGTATTTAGAGACATCCTAGAGAGCTGATGTCTAATCAGCCTCTGTCCTGCAGAGAATTTCTCCTCTTGACAATTAAGACCTTGTACTGTTATTCTGCTGCTCTGATGGTAATTGCAGCTCTGTAATAACTTCTCAGCAAGTGCAAACCTCGGGGTACTGAGTGCAGGCACACCCATGTCTGTAGGTGAGTGGCAGCCTCTGGCAGTGCTGCACTTGATTAAGGAGGAAAAAGCAGTAGGGATTGAGGTTTAAGGGTACCTGTAATTATCTGATTCTGCTTGACCTTTTGAAGGGTGCCAGGCTGGCAAAACCTGGAATATTCTGTCAAGAATGTGCTGGCATTGAGAGCAGAGCCAGTATCCACATGCTTGAATGACTGCACAGAGCATCTACTTACTGTTGGTGTAAAATACCAACAACTTCCCAGGTGCTTCCCCTCCAGTGCCTATGGAATGGGCAGAGTCCCAGTGTAGCAGGATTGGGAAGCTGACTGGCTCTCCCATTGCTGTCCTGGCTGTTCACCACAAATACTGGTTTCCTGTTCCCCCAGTCCAGTGTTAGCACCAGCCCAGTGATGCAGCTTGCACACCTCTCATTCATTACTCTTTCTGTGCCTCATTCTGTCTTCCAGCTTGGAGTAGAGTTAAGGCTCTGGTAACTTCACTGTGGGAGAGCTTATTCATCCTGCTGGATGCCTCTGTCCCCATTAGCCCGTCTCCTTCCATATGCTGCTCTGTCCTATTCTCTGAAGAACCTTCTGCTGTCATATGGTCCCTCCCCAGACACACTCACGTGCTCGTGTCTCAGTCAGTCTCAGGGGCTGAGAATGGGGTTTGTAAACTCCTCTGTCTGCATGCACTGTGTCCCTTTGCCTTTCCAGCAGCCTTAAGGTCAGGGCTTTTCCATCTTCTCTTCCACAGTGGTGACCACAGACAGAAGTTCTACTGGGGCCACAAAGAAATCCTGATCCCAGTCTACAAGAACATGGCAGATGCCATGAGGAAGCACCCAGAGGTGGATGTTCTCATCAACTTTGCGTCCCTGCGCTCTGCCTATGACAGCACTGTCGAAACCATGAATTATCCCCAGGTGAGTGCAGGATCCAGAAGAAACCCCGATGAAAAAGGAAGACCCTGTCAGCAGTGTACTGGTGTTTCTTAAACCATGATGGTATTAGCAAATTGTCCTGGTCTTCTGGCTTAGCAGATAGCCCCCCAATTCTAACCCCTTGCAAAATTTAAGGAGGATGCTGGGGTTTCCTGGCAACTCCTAAGGCTGGATTTGGAATTTGTTTAAGAAGAACTTGGTGCTTCTTGGTTAGCTGTGACTACTTCAGGCTGACTATAATACAATGCTTCTCTGATATGCAAGTGTGGCATATAGGTAAAACCTTACAAGAAAGGCCTTGTAAAATCATGGCTCGGGCCTATTACTTCGGCTAAGTAGAGCTAATAGCTGGCCTGACAAGTGAGAATCAATCAGTGAGAATCAGCCTGTCAGCCTGCACCCGTGAGAAAGGAATCTGAACCTGTGTCAAGAAAGATTCTACCCATGTGAACCATCTTCCCAGGAGACAAGTATGTAAACATTGTTAGAGAGGAAAATTTTTGGCTGACATGTACACTAGCAAATGCTAGCTAATTAGAATTAAACATGATGCCTTCTGATAACCATATAAATATGAGCTTTGAAGAATGAAGATTGGCTATTGTGGATGAAGAAACTTTGTCCTTTTTTAATGCAACATGCAAGAGGATCAAATTCCCTGACCAGAGCATTGAGCCTGTTGTGAAGATCATGGCAGCCTGCAGATTCATGCATTGTGCCTTCCTGGATAAGAGTGCACAGAGTGACCTCCCAGGGGCCTGACAAGGGGCTGCTCTGTCGGGTACCAATGGTTTTCTTTCTCTTGCTGCAGATCCGCACCATTGCCATTATCGCCGAGGGCATTCCAGAGGCCCTGACACGCAAACTGATCAAGACAGCTGATAAAAAGGGAGTGACCATCATTGGGCCTGCAACTGTAAGTACTTATGACCACCTTCTCCTGCCTTTCTTAACCTTCAGATCAGCTTTCTCCGATGGATGAAGTATATCCTACAATCCACTTGGTCTTTAGTCACAGGAAGTGCATGCTAGCCTCTCATTTTAGTCTTTGCCATCCTTTCTCTATACAAATGCTGGCAAGGCTACCTTACACAAGTTCCTTACACAAGTGTTCCTCAGTTTCATGACTTTAAAGGGTTTTACACCTTTCTCTTATTCTCTTACAGGTTGGTGGGATCAAGCCAGGTTGCTTTAAAATAGGCAACACAGGAGGCATGCTGGATAACATCTTGGCATCAAAGCTGTACCGTCCTGGCAGCGTGGCCTACGTGTCCCGCTCTGGAGGGATGTCCAATGAGCTCAACAACATCATCTCCCGAACCACCGACGGGGTCTATGAGGGGGTGGCCATCGGAGGAGACAGGTATGAGTTGGCACCTTCAGTAGGCACTGGTTGTCAAGTTGGTCAGCAGAATTGTTGGTAATTTGGAGAAGGAGGAGCAGGTTAAGTTAGCTTTTCTTTCAGAAAAGTATATGAAATCAATTTCTACTGTTTCCCCTGTATTGCACACAGATATCCTGGTTCAACTTTTATGGATCATGTCTTGCGTTATCAGGATACTCCAGGAGTGAAGATGATTGTAGTACTGGGGGAGGTGAGTGAGACCATTATCTGAGAAATATCTCTAGATTTTGTTCTGGAAGCATCTGACCTGATTGCAAGCATGCTAAGTAGCAGCTACTTCTACTGTTCTTGAATATTCCAAATTTTATTTCTTGATGCTTTCATCAAAGAAATTGAGTGTATTCCACAGGCAAGTATAGTCTTCCTTATTTGAAAAAAAGAAAAAGAAAAATCAGGAGGTTTTGTTCTGATACATCAGCCATTAGTCAGTGAAAAAGGAGAAAAACTCCCAGCAATGCTTCTATGTGTGTCTTGGAGCTGGTTTTGTCCAAAGTGCAGCTTGGAACCATCTCTCTCTCCCTGCAGATCGGAGGCACAGAAGAGTACAAGATCTGCAGGGGCATTAAAGAAGGCCGGATCACCAAGCCAGTGGTGTGTTGGTGCATTGGTACCTGTGCCACCATGTTCTCATCAGAGGTATGTGCAAAAATGGGGGCAAATGCATAAAATAAGGATATATCCACAACAGGAAGAAAAACACAACTTCACTCATTGTACCTATAACTTCCAGAACTAGCAGTAGTAACTTTAATGTGCAAGAGTTCATAAATATAATTGATAAAGATACCTTGAACTTCTATAGTTCTGTCACAGGAAATTTCCAGGGGATTCTGCTTACTTGTCAAGGGAGCCAGGGCAAGCAACGCATTCCAGTGGCTGCCTGTTTCTGGAGTGGGGATGGCAAAGATCTGAATGGGGCCGTTTAGGGAGGCAGAACATAAATGAATGAGCCTGGAGGGATTCCAGATCAGAAGATCCCTGTTATTGCCCTGCTGGCTCTGACTGCAAACAGGAGTTTTGGTAGCCCAGAGGAGACAGATGTGCAGGCACTGGTGTTCCCAGTCAGGGCTCTATTCTGTTGCACTCTCTGCAGGTAACAGTCTGTATTCCTTAATGCTCTTTCTTTTCCTGTTTGTAGGTACAGTTTGGCCATGCAGGAGCTTGTGCCAACCAGGCCTCTGAAACTGCTGTAGCAAAGAACCAAGCCTTAAAGGAAGCTGGAGTGTTTGTTCCCCGGAGTTTTGATGAGCTGGGAGAGGTCATTCAGTAAGTCACAGTCACAGGGCACCTTCAGCAGTGGACAGAAGCTGTCAGGGCACTGATTCTGGCCAGATAGGGAATATATTTCTGCTTAAGGAAAGCACCTTCTACTCATTGTGGAGTTTTAAGGTCTAGGTTAGATCACCTTGCTTGGATCTCTTAGAAGGAACCAAAGTTACTAAATGGATTCTCTCCCTAGGTCTGTGTACCAGGATCTTGTGGCCAAAAGAGTGATTGAACCAGCTGAGGAAGTGCCTCCTCCAACTGTGCCAATGGATTACTCCTGGGCACGGGTGAGCTGTGCTAGTTTACCTTCTTTTGGGTTTCTTGGAATCAGACAGGGCACTGGCTGTGATTCTGGATGCCACCTTGTGCATTGTAGTGTTACTTGTGAGCTGCTGGCTGTGCTGGTTCTGGGCTGTGGAAAGCTGCTCTGAGGGCAAGCCTGTTTGCCCACTGCCCTGTGCTGCCCCTCTCTGCTGGTGTGGGTTTGTTTAACATCCTGTCTTTACATTGCAATTCCAGGAGCTGGGGCTGATTCGCAAACCAGCATCCTTCATGACCAGCATCTGTGATGAGCGAGGGCAGGAGCTGATCTATGCTGGGATGCCCATCACCGAGGTCTTCAAGGAGGAGATGGGAATAGGAGGGGTTCTAGGCCTGCTCTGGTTTCAGAGGAGGTAAGGTGGCTCTTGTGAAAGCTTGCAGATTCTTTGGAGGTTTTCTTGTTTATTAGTAGACTTCTAAGCAAAAAAAGTAATTCCAGGATTCCTTTGGGAAGGAAGATTCAGTGGAATGCCATCTCTATATTCCCTCCATGACACCATGTTAGCATTTTGGGTTGCATACACAGTGTGTTTTAATCTCAGAATTAAGTTTTCCATGAGTCTTACGTGCATTGAGGAAATTTCTGTATTCTAGGCCTAGTTTTCACTCTGTGACTACTTGTGTCACCTCAGCTCTGGAGAGACTGGGTACTTTACAAACACTTGCATTAGTGTTCTGTCCCTGACTGATGTCTCTGTGCCCAGGTTACCCAGGTATGCCTGCCAGTTCATTGAGATGTGCCTGATGGTGACAGCAGACCACGGGCCAGCCGTGTCTGGAGCCCACAATACCATTGTCTGTGCCAGGGCTGGCAAAGATCTGGTTTCAAGCCTCACTTCAGGCCTTCTTACAATTGTGAGTAATTGTAAACCTCCTGATATTGAGGAGGGTTAGCTTTGTTACTCATTAATCTTCTAGGTTTTATTACTACTAATTTTTGGATTGGCTGCAGAGCCACAGACTGGTGGTGTCTGTCCACACACATTTTGAATTTCAACTCTAATAGTTCGGTGCTCTATGTTTCAAATCTGATCCATTTTTCCATAAGTCAGACTAGTTTGTCTCCTTTGAGTCTAGAAATATTTTTGTAGCAGCCAAACTGCTGTCAGTGTTGACTCTAGTTGCCTGAACTCTGACAAGAGTTACTAAAACAGACCCTGGCTTGCATTGCATTTTCCCCCACGTTGTCTTCAGCAGAGGTGCACTGGCTCCAAATTGGCACTCGTGTGAGAGATAAGCAGATGCTTTCTCTTGGGTGCCTGCCCAATTCTAATGTCATGAATTCCAGAGACCAGGAGGGGTGGATGGGGGAGAGATAATCTTGGGTTTGTATCTTAATTGTGGAGTCCTTTGATGTAATTGCCTTTGTATCCTGCACCCAGGGTGACCGGTTTGGAGGAGCACTTGATGCTGCAGCCAAAATGTTCAGCAAAGCTTTTGACAGTGGGATTATTCCCATGGAATTTGTGAATAAGATGAAGAAAGAAGGGAAGCTGATCATGGGCATTGGACACAGAGTGAAATCAGTAAGAAAACTGCATTAGGACAAACTGGAGGGATTTTTAGGGATGGGTGGGGGAGAGCAAAAACAAAGGAAAGAAAATAGGCAAGTTTCAGAGGCAGCTATTGACCAAATTCTCCCAAATCTACAAAGAGTATCAGTAAGAGGCAGCATCGTTGACTGTAATGTGCTCTGAACTTGCAGATCAACAACCCTGACATGAGAGTTCAGATTCTCAAGGACTACGTGAAGCAGCACTTCCCGGCCACTCCGCTGCTGGATTACGCACTTGAAGTAGAAAAGATCACAACTTCCAAGGTGAGAGGTGCCAGCACTGAACTGCCCTGGGCACTGGCTCTCATGGGAGGGAAAGTGACTGGAGCTTAGCTATGTCTTTTCAGTGCAGTGCTTCATAAATTATTGATGAGGATTGTGCCTGGGGTAGAGTTGAGGCTAAGTACAGCTGCAGTTTGGAAATGCTGAACGCATTTGGCTACCAGGAAAACGCTGAATGAATCAAACCATCTTCTGTGTGGCCACTGTCTGCACTGGCACTGCTGGGTGTAAATCTGAGGCTGTTGGAACATGCACTGGCCTGAGACAGGGAACCTCTGGGGATTGACCCAACGGACCCCTTGTTTGGGGCTGGTTCTCCAGCATTCCCATTAAGTGTAGCTCTTGCTCAGGCTGCTGAGCAGCCTCTCCATCGCTGGGCTGGTGTGTCCCCAGCTACAGGCAGCCTTCAAATCACCAGTGGAAGGTGTCAGGTGAACACTGCACTGTTACCATCTTCATTGGGATGTGTTTTATTTCCTGCAGAAACCAAACCTTATCCTGAATGTAGATGGCTTTATTGGAGTGGCCTTTGTTGACGTGCTCAGGAATTGTGGCTCTTTCACACGGTGAGTGAGGCGGGGCTGTTCTTGGATCATGATCCTGTGAAGCTGCATTGCCAGCTCCTGAGGGGCAGAATCCCATGACACTGGGAAGGAAGCCTGGCCTGGCTTCTGGGGGCAGAAAGCTGTCAGGGGAATTTGTGTGGCTTCTGGCACTAGAGCAGGTGACAGCCCATCTGAGAGTGAGCTCTGTTCCTTAAATAGATGATTACCAGGAGCCATTTATTTTCCTTTTTTTTGCAGGGAAGAAGCAGATGAGTATATTGATATAGGAGCTCTCAATGGCATCTTCGTACTGGGCAGGAGTATGGGATTCATTGGTGAGTTTGCCATGTCCTCCCTGCCCCTTCTCTCCTCCTGGGGCTGACCTGGCCCAGGAACACCAGACAAACCTGAAACCCAGGGGCATTCAATGCGCTCCAGAAATCCAACCCAAGACAAAGAGGAGGGATGGGAATTTTGTAACATGAACCACTCCCCTTTCAGGACACTACCTGGACCAGAAGAGATTGAAGCAGGGTCTGTACCGTCACCCCTGGGATGACATATCCTACATCCTACCAGAGCACATGAGCATGTGAGAAACTGGTGTTGCCTTGGAATGCACCAGGACAGAAGCCTGTCCAGGGGACAGCCCCAGTGGGACTGTGATGTAAAAAGATGATTATTGGGACAGAGAGATTGAGCTGCCTGTCAAACTGTGCAAAGCGACTGTTTTATAAGGATAGAAACTTACTCTAATAAAACCAAAACTTGTGCTATTTCCTCTGTTACCTGCTGTATTTAATACTGTCGCTCACACTTTTATTTTTTTTCTATTCTCATTTCATTTTGTTTCCAGAAGTGATTTAGGGTTTGGGGGGCAGAGTTTGGCTCATAGGTATGCCTTACTGAACCTAAGTCTTGTAACAAGCTCTGCCTTTCCCATGAGGGGACCGTGCCTATCATTCCCATAAGCCATGACTTTGGATTTTTTTGTTTGTTGTTTTTCAATTTGTTTACCATGTTCTTATCCTTGGTCTGGCTGTACCTGAATCCTGGGATCACTGCTGATGTATAACCAATGTTAATCAAGCTGGTGTAGTAATTTAAAGTGTAAAGTTGTAACATACTGCTGTGAAAACTGTGAAATCCCTGTATTCCCATGTCTGTATTTATGCAAACCTCTCCTTTCCTCTGACTGCTGCTCTGTACACTGTCACTCATGTCATCTGCAGCTGCAAAAATATCTCAGTAATAATTTGTGTCCTCCTTGTCTGTGTATTGTAACCAAATGCAAATAAATACACATTACTAATTTATTCCTTTTCCATGTCTGGCTTCTGCAAGTTGTCCCTAAACAGTCTCTACAGCAATGTAATGACAAGTTGTCATTTTGCAAAATAACAGTTACTCAATTATTCCTGAGGGTCTGTTTCAGGTGATTTAAAAGGAGAGAAATAAAAATAATGGGCTGAGGCTCCGAGTGGAACGGGGTCTGGGGCTGGTCTGTGGTACCTGGAGGCAGGAGGCACCGGGAGCACTGGGCGTCCCCAGGCCGGGGAAGCTGAGCGGGCGCGGGGTCCCGGGGCTCCGGCATGAGGGGATGGAGATCCGGGAGCGGCCCGAGCTAAGGGGACGCGGGGTCCCGGGGCTCCGGCATGAGGGGATGGAGGTCCGGGAGCGGCCCGAGCTAAGGGGACGCGGGGTCCCGGGGCTCCGGCATGAGGGGATGGAGATCCGGGAGCGGCCCGAGCTAAGGGGACGCGGGGTCCCGGGGCTCCGGCATGAGGGGATGGAAATCCGGGAGCGGCCCGAGCTAAGGGGGCGGGGGCTATGGGCAGATCCCGAGGGGTCCGGGGTGAGGTGACGGGGTGTCCCAGAAAGTTTCGGGGGCTGCCGGACTGAGGGGATGTGGATCCGCGGGGTTCCCGAGCTAAGGGAAGGCAGGGTCTCGCGGGGTTCCCGAGCTAAGGGAACGCGGGGTCTCGGCGGGTCCCGGCCGCAGCGCACCCCGGGTTCTCTCACGGCGCCGCCGCCGCCATTGCCCTGCAGAGGCGCGCTGTCTCCGCCAGGGGGCAGCACCACCCTCCGCCCGCCATGTCGGACAAGATGGCGGCGGCCGCGGCCTGTCCTCAGCCGCAGCCCGGTCCTAGCCCCGGCCCCGGTCCTGGCCCGCCGGCGGCCGAAGCGGAGCGCGGAGGCCCGCGCGGCGGCGCGGCGGACGGAGAGGCTGAGGCTGAGGAGTTCGGGTGCCCGGCGCACTGCTCCGACTTGGCGTGGCGGCAAAACGAGCAGCGCCGCCATGGCCTGTACTGCGACATCACGCTGGCTTTCGGCGGCGCGGGCATGGCCCGCGAGTACCGGGCGCACCGGTCCGTCCTGGCCGCCGCCACCGAATACTTCACGCCATTGCTCTCGGGCGGATTTGCAGAGTCGCGCTCAGGCCGCGTGGAGCTGCAGAAGTGGAGCTCGGAGGGTGGCCCCGACCCCGACACAGTGGAGGCCGTTATCGGTTTCATGTACACCGGCACCATCCGCGTGAGCCCCGGCAACGTCCATGAAGTGCTGGAGATGGCAGACAGGTAAGTGCGGCCGGGGCAGGGGCTGGCGGGGACCGGGCAATGGAATCGGAATATCACAGCCTGGTTTGGGTTGGAGGGGACCTTAGAAGTTCATCTCGAATCACCCCTGCCATGGGCAGGGACACCTTCCACTATCCCAGATTGATCCAAGCCCCATCAGACCTGGCTTTGAGCACTTCCAGGGATGTATAACTCCATTGTTTGTCCTTCAGGTTTCTGCTGACCCGGTTGAAGGACTTCTGTGGAGAGTTTCTGAAGAAGAAACTGAACCTTTCCAACTGTGTGGCCGTTCACAGCTTGGCCCACATGTATTCCCTGAATCAGCTGGCCCTCAAAGCGCAGGATATGATCAGGAGGAACTTCCACAAAGTCATCCAAGATGAGGAGTTCTACACTTTGCCATTTCATCTTGTCCGGGACTGGCTTTCAGACTCAGAGATCACGGTGGACTCTGAAGAAATCCTCTTTGAGACTGTTTTGAAGTGGGTTCAGAAAAATCCTGAGGAAAGAGAGAAGTACTTTGAAGATCTCTTTAAGCTGCTAAGATTGTCTCAGATGAAACCCACATACCTGACTCGCCACGTCAAATCCGAGCAGCTGGTGTCAAGGAACGAGACCTGTGTGAAGTTGGTGTCGGAGGCCGTGGAGAGCCATGCCCTGCGCTCTGAGAATCTGCAGTCTGGGAACCTGCAGCATTCCGCCTGTCCTGCCGCGCTGCTGCCGCGCTTTGGCCAGAACATGGACGTCATCATGGTCATCGGCGGTGTGTCTGAGGGCGGCGACTACCTGAGTGAGTGCGTGGGCTACTTCATCGATGAGGACAGGTGGGTGAATCTGCCTCACATCCACAACCACCTGGATGGGCATGCCGTGGCCGTGACAGAGTCCTACGTGTATGTGGCTGGCTCCATGGAACCGGGGTTTGCCAAGACTGTGGAAAGGTACAATCCAAACAGAAATATTTGGGAGCAGGTTTCAAACCTTATCACCAGGAAGCATTCCTTTGGCCTTACTGAAGTGAAAGGCAATTTGTACAGTATTGGTGGACATGGCAATTTCAGTCCAGGATTTAAAGATGTGGCCATTTATAATCCTGAGCAGGACAAGTGGGTGAATCTGGAGTCAGCACCAAAGATCCTGCGGGATGTCAAGGCTGTCTCCGTGGAGGACCGGTTTGTGTATGTGGCTGCCCGCACCCCGGTTGACAGCGACAGCGAGGACGGGCTGAGGGCTGTTATCATCAGATACGATGCTGAAACCAGGCAGTGGCAGGATGTGGAGTCCCTGCCCCTCATCGACAACTACTGCTCTTTCCAGATGTCTGTTGCCAACACCAACTTCTACCACACGGCATCATGCTGCCCCAAGAGTTACCCCATAGACAATGAAGAGGCCAAGGGAAAGATCTCCAGCAGGGCCTCAGATGAAATCCTGGAATCCTTGCCCCCCGAGGTCCTGAGCATTGAAGGGGCAGCTATTTGTTACTACAAAGATGATGTGTTTATCATCGGGGGGTGGAAGAACAGTGATGACATTGACAAGCAGTACAGGAAGGAGGCCTATCGCTACTGCGCCGAGCGGAAGCGCTGGATGCTCCTGCCCCCAATGCCACAGCCCCGCTGCAGAGCCACTGCCTGCCATGTGAGAATCCCCTTCAGGTGCCTGCAGGGAACACAGAGGTACCCCATGCCACAGAATCTCATGTGGCAAAAAGATAGAATAAGGCAAATGCAGGAAAGGCAGATGCAGGAGATACACCGATACTCCCTGAGCTTACGAAGGATGCCACGCTCCCAGATCGAGTGCTAGTGTCTGCAGTATCACTCCTGATGAAACTAGGAAATAAATCCATTTGTTAGGCTTGATGTGTCTTTATAAGACATGAGAGTGTGGATTTGATTTGGTGCATAAAAGTAACATCTGTTGTGTACTGAAAATTCAGAAGCTCAGAAGTTGAGGGTGGGTGGGAATTGAGACACTCCATGAATCCAGCAGTATTCCTTAATGATGCCCAGGGAAAAGCTGTAGCCTGTATCGGGCTTTGAAATGTCTCCGGGAGCATTAAGCCTGTTACTTCTCTCCTCAGATCTTTCATTCCAAGGGTTTCTGTAGAGTTAGTCTCTAACAGTTCTACTTGGAAAATCAAAGATCTCTCTCTTAATAATTTAGTGGTTACATTTGTGTGTGCTTGAAAGCACCTGTTTCATTTGCACTTATCTCTTGACATTCCTTTGATTCTCTCCTCAGTGACTAAACTTCACAGGATTGGTGTTGATGTACTTGGCTTTCCCAAGCTGGAGGCAAGTGCAATAGCTCTGTATGAAACTAAAGCACAATCTTTCTTTATGAAATTACTTCAGGATCTTTCTATGTGTATTAAATATTTTGTATTTGTGTGTTATAGAGAGGCTGCAGAGTTTGTTTATAAATGGATGATTGGTTGGACACAAAACACTTGCTAAAAGAGAGCTTGAGGCAGTGGATTTATTTTTTCAGGTGTATTTGCAGGTTTGAGTGTGTTGGGGTCAGACTCAAACAGTCTCAAACTTAAGAACTTGGGTCAACAGTCTGAGCGAAGGAGTGACAACCAGCGATGAGCCACCCACCCACACTGGTTGTTCAGTTCTGTCAGAGTGGATCAGTGAGAGTGGGATTATTTAATGGGAATATAGTGAAACCTGAGCTACTCGTAGGTCTTTTTTCAAATGTTGCACATGTTTTAATTCTAGTGAAAAGTGGTGGAAGAGCCCCTGCTGTTACCAGTCTGTCTCTGACAATCAGAAGCCTTTGCCCTCCTGTGCTGTCCCAAGGGACTCCCAGCAGCTGTGCTGCAGCTGTGTCCCAAGCTGGCACATGTGCTACTGCAGGGAGGAGAGCTGGGCTTTCAGGGTCTCCAGGCATCTGAATTTTCCCACTTGCTATGGGAGTGAGATTTAAGCTCATTTAAACACCTCTTGGGATTCTAAGGTGGCTGTACATGCAAGTGCCCTGGTTGGCTCTGGATTGCTTCCTGCTGCACTCCCAGGTAACAGAATATGGGATACTCCCTTTGGAGTATCCCTGCCCCTCAGTTACTTGTCACACTGAGCACTTCTTCTCCCCTGTCGGAGAAGCTCCAGGACCCTTTCATTTGCCAACAGTTTCAGTGCATACTTCCTACCTCCTTTTCTCCCCATCCTTCCCTTCTTTTGAATGTTCCAGGTTTTTCCATTCAGTCTAACTCAGGATCTTAGGGAAGGGAATGGGAGGAGTAACCTGGGTATTACAAAATTTGTATAGACAAACCTTTCTGGAAAATCTGTTAGTGTTCTTGGTTCGTTGATGATTTGCTGATGGTTTTGATGTGGGTGACTTCTTTGCAAAGAACTTTTAATGAGTATGGGGTTTGTTTTGGTCTTAATTGTTTTGCTTCCTGAGCTGCTCATTCTCCTTTTCCAGTTCAACAGGCAGCCCAGATCATATCTGAAACTTGGGGTAAGTCTTTCCACCACTCAGTGTGTATGTCCCTTAATGCTCCACGTCGTGGTTCATGGGCCACTTTGATATCAACAACTTGTCTGTTTGTGAGAGAGTCTCCAGCCTTAGTTAAAAAAAACTACCAGACTTGAAATTCTGCACAGTTTGTCTCAGTTTACTCCTCTGTGGTAACCATGTTGTATTTTCTTTGCCTGTTTGGTTGTTGGGGCAGGTGAAGTCTGTGCTACTGGCTTCACACAAGAGGAAATAGATGAGTTTAAGGTGATGTTAAGATGACTGTTCCCAAACAGCTGCTGCAGGCTTGTAAGCTGGGGGTTGATCCATGGAGTCCAGCTAATGCAACCTTGCAGATCTTGCTGAAGTAGGTGCAGAATTGCTGCTCCTGCAGCAGTTTGTGATAAAGTGTGCAAATGCTTCTAGTGGTGAATCCATCAATGTAACAGCAATTTGTGGGAGCTGTTTTTGAGATACTTTCCCAGACTTTGTACCAAAGCAATGGAGAGAAGTTCATGTCCCCCACCCTGCTGGACCAGCTGGAGAGATTTATCAGGCAGTTGGGAGTGGTAGGTCACCACCAAGCTCTCTCCAAGCTCTCCTCTACAATTTGTAGGGAGAAACAGCAAGACGGTTCTTTCAGTTAGAATAGAAATGGAATATTTTATGCATGGCACTGTGCAGCAAAGAGGTGAGAACAAACATTTCAGTCTTGCTTTTTCTAAGCAAAATTGATATTGCACTTCCCAGGAGGACTCTGGGCTGACAGACAAGCTGTGACATTTGCTAAAAGCACTCCACTCAGCACCAGTGTGAGCCCAGCCCCATCCCTGGACAGGTAACCCACGTGTGCCAGCCGCATGCCATGTGTGCCGTGCTGTTCCTCCATGTGCTCTGGGGTGGGGGCTTGGCAGCAGCACTGGCTGCTCTTAATGTTTGCTCTGCCAGTTCTGGGATAGTTTTAAGTAGTTAGGGTTTTATGGCCTTGAATCCCAGTGGACCAGTGGCACTGATGTGGTTTTGACTGATAGGTGATGATCCATTTCATCACATGGGGTGTTGGGAGAATTGCATTCATGGATCTGGCTGCAGTTTAGCCCACAAGCCTGTGAATCCATAATAATTCCCCGTGCCCTTGACCACCGTAGCTTGCTGGGTGTTTATCAAATGATCAAATAACCAAAAGCCTGGGAATTCTTTCCATGTGTTTCTACACGCTGGTCAGCAGGATCCCAGTGTGTGTTCAGTAAGGGTGGGAAGGCTGACTGCTGGCCTCACTGAGGGAAAAGGACACTGGGGGGAATTTTCTTTCTCCTTAGGACAATCACACCTCTACACCTGTCCTCATACCTGCCACCAAACACACGTGTCATGTCCTGGTTTTCTCCTCGAAGGACCTAACACAGCCTTGTAACAGGATGTTGTAACATCCAATGGGCTTTGAAAAGCAAGCCTAAAGAAAGTGGTTTGTGGCTTGCATTTATTTTCAGCTCTGCCCACCTTAGGTTGGGGTACAAGCCATCTCCTGTTTGACAGTCCTGGGTGAAATCTGATAGAAAAGGTGCTCTTGAGGATCTAACCCTGTTACTAATATGAATGTAGTGTGGAACTAACGAGCTGTTTGATGACCTTTAATAGTCAGATTCTTCTCGTGGGTCCATGTCACTGTGGGTTGCAACAGCTCTGCTCTCCTGATACATTAACAGAGGGACAGCAGTTTTCTGGGGAGCAGCAGTCCTGTCCTTCCCTGTGAGGTAGTGTGTGTCATAGGCCCTTTGAAACAGATCCTGCTGTCCTGTTCTTGACTTTAAATACACTGTACTAAAGTTTATTGTAAGAGGTGAATTAATGAAAATAAACCTTTTATTTCTCTAGCATTCTGTTGTGCTTTTGATTTTTCAAGTTGATGTATAGGGTGTGGCTGATACTCCCATTGGGTAGTGCTGTTGACTGAAAATTTGAAATCCCAATGATCCTTTTGGCCTTTTAAAATGCTTTCTATTTTAGAACAAGAGAACATACTCCCTTGCTGCCATGGGGACTTTATTACCTGAAGAGAACTATTTACACAGGCATCCAATGATGGGATGCTCAGAAGACTTTATTAGATACGCAGAACTATTTACACAAGCATCCAGTGATGGCTCATCACAACACTCCTAGCTAAGGGGAACTATTTACAACGGCGAGCTCCGAGTTGAACTGGTGAACAAGATGTCCATGGAGGAGCTGTGCTGGTAGTAGTGTTGCCTGGCGATGTATTCCATGACGTTGGAGAGCCCTGGCACCACGCAGCAGCTGACAGCACTGCGGGTGATGCCCATGCTGTGGGCGTCGTACCACTCGTTGGTGTCCTCCTCGTAGCACTCGGTGGCAACGGTGGTGCTGAACCCATTGAAGCCCCCGACCACGAACAGCAGGCCATCCATCACCTCAATGCCAAAGTTGCTGCGTGGATTTAGCATGGAGGGCACGGCGTGCCAGGCGTTGGCGATAGGGTTGTACGCTTCCACGCTCTGGAGCCGGCTGTTCCCATCAAACCCTCCAACCTGTGAATGCCAAAGGGATAGAGCTTGAAAGGGGCCTTTCCTCAGCCAGATCTGGCATGCACAGTGAGATGGGAACTGCTCCTGCCTCCCTGGCTGCAGTCTGAGCACGGCAGAGAGCACGAGATCTCCAAACATGGATTTTGCTTATTGTTCCCTGCTCTCTGAGGAGCTTTCCAAAGCACTTTATGCAATTGTCAGTTTTGACAGCTCTCCAGAGGAGAGTCCATGGACGCAGTCCATGGAGCTGATAAACAATGGATGAACAGGCCCAAGCCCTTGCTCTGTGCTGCTGATGCTGTTGGCAGCGGCAGAAACTGTGCTCTTTGCTGCAGCTGCTTAAACATTGCCAAACACCATTTTCATACTCAAAAGCGTGTGATGGGTGATAACATTCTTAGGGAGTGCATCAACCATTGTGGCCCTGACTTCCCTAAACTTCATGTAAACACATGGCCACCCTGGAGGTCTGGGAACTGCAGCCACCCAAAGGGCTGCAGTGCTGGGTGGTGTTGGCCCTTACCGCGTACACCTGGTTCCCGTACGCCATCACCCCAACTCCACTTCTCCTGCTGCTCATTGGGGCGATCAGGGACCACTGGTTTGTGGAGGGGTTGAACACTTCAGCTGAGCTGAGGCACTGATCGCCATCAAACCCACCACAGATGTACACCTGGGGACAGGAGAGGTGGGAAACTGTGAATGGGGTGGTTAGACCCTTAGTGAGGAGACGTTGAAGAGAAAATGAGTGGTGTGTAGGACTTTTGGGGTGTTTTGTTTTAGAAGGTGAATGGTCTTGTCATCCTAGGTTCAAAGTAGCAGCAGTGCAAGGAATTGATGCCAGCAAGATTTTGACTCTTGATTTTCCAAGCTGCATGAAGCAGACAGGCCCAGCATTGCACCTATGGCCATGAACGGGGCTGTCAGGCTCCAGGTGGGCAGCAGCTCTGTTTTTGTACTCCTGGTCGCATCTCTGCCACACCAGGCAGTCTGCTTTATATCCGTAGCTCCAGGATTTACTGAATTGTTACGAGTTTAAGTGTTAAAATTTAGTGAAGGTCTGTGTGAACTTTCTTCATGCTGCAACCCCAGCTGCTCTTAGTTGGGGTTAGTTTACCTTTCCATTCAGCGTGGTTGCACTGGCGTCACTCCTCTGCTCGTGCATGGGGGTGATCAGGGTCCACTGGTTGGTGTCTGGGTCATAGCGCTCTGCTGTGTTGAGCCTCATGTACCCATCAAACCCTCCCATGGCATAGATGAAGTTGTCCACAACGGTGACGCTGACATAGCAGCGCCGTGAGTGCATGGGTGCTACCTGCTGCCATGTCTTCTGGAGTGGATCAAACCGTTTGACAATGTTGAAATAATCTGTGCCATCGAATCCACCAATAACATAGACGTGGCCTTTCAAATAAGCCGAGCCATGATAGGCAACGGGGCTCTCTTGCTCCCAGGGGATGTTCAGCCACTTGTCAGTGCGGCCGTCATAGGTCTCGATGGCGCTGGTCGCGCCGCCCCCGCTCCAGCCCCCGATGGCAAAGAGGATGGCGTAGGGCAGGCGTGGCCGGGTGAGTGGGTTGGCATTGACTGAGGAACTCTGGCCGTAGGAGTTTAGGTCGTAGATTTCGGACAGGGCACTGATGATGAGATCTTTGCAGTTGACATTGTCTTTCACGTACTCGTGAGCTTTGACGTTGTTCATGAAGTAGTCGGATTGTAGGAGTGCCAGTCGAACCTGAAACATGCAAGGAGGAGGTTGGAGTACTAATGCTGATGGTTTCCCCCTCGGTAGCTTTTGGGGACAGCTCCAAAGCTGCGCTGCACCCACCTTGCTGAGCAAGCAGGCGATGTGCTGCCTCCTGTTCTGCGGGTCATGAGTGATCCACCTCAGCACAGCCTCAAACACGGCTTCTTCTCGCCGCACGTTAAGCTCATCCTTCTCAATGATGTGTGCCAGCTCCTCGGCAGAGAGGTCTAGGAACTCCTCGGACACCTGGGACACCTCCTCAAAGTGATGCAGGATGTACACGCAGGCAGCTGCGCGCAGGTCGGGGCAGTGGTAATAGTCAGTGAGTCTGCAAATGCCAATGCAATTCTCAAAGCACAGCCTGGAACTGAGGAACTCACAGCACAGGCTGACGATGCCCATGACATTGAACTGATCTGCTGCAGCCAGCAAACTCTCAACGTTGTCCTCTGTGATCGGTACTGTCCCAGTGTAGGCGTAATTGATGATGAGACCCATCATTTCAGCTGAAATGCCAGGGATTTGATAGATCATCTTGTCTGCGCTGTCCCAGTTGGTAAACAGAGTCCTGAAAACATGGTGTTGCTGCGTTAAACCCTGCCCCTGATCCCCTGCGCTCCCCCTGCCTCCAGAGCACCAGCTGTGGCCCTGGTAGGAGCCATTCTGGGAGGCCCCATGGTTTATAGATTAATTATTTACTTGCTAGTTGTTTGAAAAAGGAGACAGCCTCTGGAGCATACCAGAGCTGGAGGCAGCAGGGCAGGGGATTTCACCTGAGAGGAGCAGAGGGGCAGAATCCCCCCATTGCCTGCTGCCCATACTGTGGTGATGAGCCCAGGACAATGGGGGGTTTCTGGGAGCCAGTGCACGCAGCCAGGGCACGTTCAGCCTCTCACCCGCCCGCACCCCAAGTCCTTCTCCCCTGGGCTGCTCTCAATCCGTTCATCCCCCAGTCCAGACTGATGCTGGGGTGGGGTTGCCTCAATCCAGGTGCAGCACCAACACTTGGTCTTGAACCCCAGACAGTCACAGGGTGTGGGAAAGGCAAAGCTGCACCATGGCAGCTGGGCCAGGCTGGCCAGGCTCCAGCCCTGCGCTGTGTCTGGGGCTCTTCTGACACCACTGCCAAGAGCCACTGCTATGTGGATTAATCCTGCTGTTCAGGGAGGTGTAAGGACTATGGGAAATCACTTGATGAGAAGTTCAGTGCAGGTGGAAGTCCTGGAGAAGTGCTGAAGCAGAGTGACCTCAGTCAGGGAATCCTGTTTGTCCCTATCCCCTTGTGCTTCAACTACTGACCTGAAGTAGATACTGCAGCAAGAGAGGATGAGCTTGTGAGCCTTGAATTCCACCCCATCCACACTAATGATCACATCACAGAATCTTCCTTCCAGGCGGAGTTCATTGGAGATGCTGCAACTCCTATCGCTCATCTTCCTCTCCATGTTGGAGGATGAATATTTGGTAGGTGCCAAGCTATCCCCCCCGTTGGAGCCAGAGGCAGTGGACCTTGCTGAGGTGTGTGGAGCACTCTGGTGTTGTCCCCAAGCATCCAGCACTGAACCCCCTTGCTGGTTCTGGATTGTGCCCCATAATGACATCACAGATGCAGGGGTGACCCAGGCCCAGCATTCTGCGGTTGCCCCCAGCCTTGCTTCTCTACAGCCCGGGTTATGCTGGGTCCTGGACCTGCACCGTGTTGATGGTTGATCGGAGCAAAACCAGCCACGTGATCGATCAGCCCTTCAGTAATATTTCACTGGGGTGTAACAGCCCCTAAATGCGGGCATGAACCACTGCTGAAATGTCTTGCGCCACCTCACCCAGGAGGAAGCTGAGGTACAGTCCAGCTCATGTCACTGCTGTCACACACACTGTCCCTGCTGCTTTGTCACTGACGTTGTGCCAGCGGAGCTTGAGGTTGTATTTTGGAAATGTTGGGAATTTTTTTACTGAATGAACTGTCCAGCCCACGCACAGGCTGCCGAGGGCAGTAGTGGTGGATCCTCATCCCTGGAAGGGTTTAAAAGTCTTCTGAATGTGGCACTTAGGGACATCGGTTAGTGGTGGCCTAGGCAATGCTGGGGGATGGTTCTTTGAGGGCTTTTCCCCCCACCAGTGTTCCCGGGATTGCGGAGTGGTTCAGAGCCGGGGGCACGAACGGCCGGGCCGGCGACTTTTCTCTTTTTTTTTTTTTTAATTTTCTTTAATGTATCTTTCTCCTCCCCGGTTCGTCCCGAGGGAAACGCAGCCGCCGGTCAGAGCCGCTGCGGGTGCGGGACGGAGCCCGGGAGGATCCGCCGGTCCCAGCAACCACCCAACGCCCCCCGAGCACTCCCGGTCCCCGGAACACCGAACACTCCCCGAGCCCCCCCGGTCCCCGCATCCCCACCAGCTCCCAGCAGCCCCTCCCGGTCCCTCCAGCCCCGTTCCGGTCCTCGCAGCCCCGTTCCGGTCCCCGCGGCCCCTCCCGGTCCCTTCTAGCCCCGTTCCGGTCCCCGCAGCCCCGTTCCGGTCCCGCCTCCGCGGCTGCGCGGCCCGGCGGGAGCGGAGCGGCCGCGATGGTGAGCGGGGCTGCGGGCAGGGAGCGCGGCCAGCACGGAGGGACAGAGGGGGCTGAAGGGGTGTCGGTCCCCCCGGAGCTGAGGGGACCCGGGGCGGCACCGAGCGGGGTCTCTGTCTGCAGGTGCCCGAGCTGGAGAAAGCCACGGTCCGGATCCGGCAGCCCGAGCGTGTGCGGGAGATCATCCAGTCTCTCCGGGAGCAGGGGGTGGCCAAACTGCAGGTACCGGCCAGTGCATCGCCCGTGCTCTGTCCTTTCCTCAGCTGCTCTTTCCTCGTCCCCCGGCCCCGGCCCGGCTTCTCCCAGCCCCACGAGGAAGCGCCTGCGGCGAGGGCTGCAGCTGGAGCGGGAGAAGCCCCAGAGCAGAGGCGGTCTGGTGTCTCACTCCTGGACTGGCTCCCAGTTATGAAGGTTTAACTGCGCCATTCCCCAAACCCCTGCCCCGCCCTGGATGCAGCCATTCGGTGCTGATAAGAGCTCCGGGGTGGGAGGGTGAGGACCTGATCTGTCTCCCGGCTGGTAGGAGCTGCCAGTCGTTGCTGCCAGTCTGTGCCCACGGGAGACGAGCGGTGCTGGGTGCATGTTCTCACAGGTGGCAGTACCTTGGGCTCACTCTGGCCAGTGCAGAATGCAGTGGGTCACACACAGATTCGGTTTTCTCCCTCTTCCAGGTGATTTCTGACTTTGACATGACACTGAGCAGGTTTGGTTGCAATGGCAGGCGCTGCCCCACATCTCACAGTGAGTGGAAACCGTTGTTTTTACTGTCACTAGCTCTGTTTGGTTTCTGTGTTTGTATTTGATGTGGTTCCTGTCATCCCTGTGCCCTCCTTTGCCAAGCCTGGCTGCTTTGTCCTGTCCTCTCCCACGCAGTCCTGGGCCTCACTGCCAGGTGCCAGCTTCCCACTGCCCGCTGCAGGAGCCAGCTCCTGGGCTGGCTGCCTTCATCCCACTGCTCATGGGCACCGGGGCTGCTATCTGGCCAAGCCAGGCCCTGCAGTCAGGGCCTGCTGCGGGCTCAGAGTGGGAGCCACTGTGTTGGGACCCCACAGAGAGCCTGAGCTCTGGTCACAGTGCCAGCATGGCTTCTATTGTGGAGAGCCATCACTGAGACGCAGAGGGGTTGCTGTAGAAAGTCTATTTATGATTCTGTGCTCCATCATTGGCATTTTATTTTCTTCGCAGATATCCTTGATACCAGCCGTGTCATCAGCGAGGATGGCAAGAAGAAGGTGGGTGCTCACATCATGGCTTGGTGACTGTTGGTGTCACCTGTCATCAGGAGGTAACACTGGCTGGTGTGGCAGCTCTCCCAGCTGTGGTGGCTGCCAGGGTGGAGTGAGGAAGTGTCCAGGCTGAGTTTCAGCCAGGAGTGACAGAGAAGTTAAAAAGGGAACTCGAATTTGCATGCGCAGCTGTGGGTGTTTCAGTTTGATAAGAGGAGGAAGGGGAGGGCTGTCTGTACCTGCAGCATTTGGAGTGAGGTGAGGGCCAGCCAGGCTGCTGAGAGTTCCAGGTATGCTCAGAGGGAAGCTGCTCAGTGACAAGGTTTTGGCTGTGTTTAGGAAGAGCAATGCTTTGGAGAACTTCAGAAATGCTAGTTTTGTTTAGTCTCTTTAGACCTGATATTAATTTTGTTCTTTTTCCCTCTGTGTGACACTCTAGCTGAAGGATCTGCTCCACTATTACTATCCCATTGAAATAGATCCCAACCGGACCCTGGAAGAGAAATGTCCCCTCATGGTGGAGTGGTGAGTGCTGTTTGTGGTGATCTTGACCTTGTCCTGACAACCTCTTGTCCCTGAGAACTACAGGACATGATGCTCAAATCATTCCTGGGCTTGGCAGCAATCCCACAAGGTTTGGTTGTTGTTTCTGACTGCTGAGGGCCTGTGCCTGGGAGCTCTGTCACTGCTGCCTTTCCCATGTCAAATACAGGTGGACCAAGGCCCATGAGCTGCTGGTGCAGCAGAAAATCCACAAAGGTGACATAGCCCAGATCGTCAGAGAGTCAGAAGCAATACTCAGGTAAGGGCAGAAGATGTGTTGAGGTTTGGGCATGGGGATGTGATGCTGAGGTACAGCTTGGCTGCCTACAGCCCTTCTCTTCTGCACATGTAGCCAGACCTCTGTGCTGTCACCACAATGCAGCGTGAGCAGTGCCAGCCTCCCTGGTTCGCTCCCTGGCGCTGAGTTCTAACAAAGTCAGGACATGAGCTCGCTCCTTGCCTGCAGGCTGCTCTGAAACCACTCTTGGGCCTTGGCAAGGAGCAGCTGAGGGGCTGGTGCTGGGCACAGCTCCCCATTTGCAGGGCAGGATGCAGGGGCAGCGTGCAGCTCCCTGCTCCCAGCAGAGCTGTGTTCTTTGTACTGGAGCTGTCAAGCCTTATGCAGGCCCTTGGCTTAGGAACAGATTTCACCCACAGCACAAAAATATGCTAGAACTCGCTGCTAAAGCTGACCTGGCAGCACTGGCTCTAAGGCTGGCTCGGGGAGCTGGGCTCTGGAAGGTTGCTGCCAGGCTCAGGGAGGAGATGGCTTTTCATGAGCACAAGTTCCACTTGTGCATGGAATTGTGTCCTGGCAGACTGGGGCTGTCACAGGTTGTTCTTATCATCCTCCCAACCAGTCTGACCTGTTGCACATCTCCCATGTGGTTCCTGGCAGCACCCACTCTGGCGGGTGTGTGTGGGCAGGCTGTGCCCTGTGCCCCTGCTGAACAGCTGCTGTGCTCAGGACATGCCAGGCTAGAGAGCTCCGTGTTCCCAGGAGCTCCCACCCAGCTGCTGCACCCAGAGCTCTGGGGCTCTGCCACAGGAGTGCTGGTGCCACGGAGAGCTCGTGCTATTTGCTGTGTGTTTCTGTTTGGGAAGTGGTGGGCAGGAGCAGGAGCTGGGCTAAGCGTGCTGCCAGCACAGGGCACCAGGCACCACGCCAGGAGCTGGTAACACAGCCCTGTGCAATGGACACTCCTGCTCTAGGGATGGCTTCAAGGAGTTCTTTGATCAGCTGCATAAGAACAACATCCCCCTGTTCATCTTCTCCGCTGGCGTTGGTGATATCCTGGAAGAGATTATCCGTCAGGCCAACGTCTTCTACTCCAATGTCAATGTGGTGTCCAACTACATGGACTTCAATGATGACGTGAGTTCTTGCATTGCATCCGTGTGGTGAGCGTGTGGGAGGAGTGGGACTGAGGATGGGGACGTGCTTAACAGTGCCACCAGCAGGTTAAGAGCTGTCTGTCTGTCTGTCCTGTGTGCCCAGGGAGTCCTCACGCACTTCAGGGCACCCCTCATCCATACCTACAACAAGAACAACACTGTGCTGCAGGGCACAGGGTACTTCCAGCAGCTGAGCACAAGGACGAACATCATCCTGCTGGGGGACTCCATGGGTGACCTGACCATGGCAGACGGCGTTCCCAGCGTGGAGAACATCCTCAAGATTGGCTTCCTCAATGACAAGGTGGGAGAGAGGAGCAGTTTAGGGATTCCCTACCAGCCTCCCCCAGGTGCCAGGCCTGGGGCCAGCAGGGAGGGGCAGGGGGCTACCCCAGTGATTTGGGTGTGTAAGAGATTTGTATGAGCTCCTGTGGGGTGTGCAGATGGACCCGGGGGTGTCTGCTGAGGTCCCGCTGTGTCTGGGACTGTCAGGGTAGTTATTGACCTCCTTTTTGGTGATGAAGGCTGTGGGTGGAACATCCTCACCCTCAGCTGTTGGTTGTTCATGGTCCTGGCAGGTGGAAGAGCAGAGGGGGAAGTACCTGGACTCCTATGACATTGTGCTGGAGAGCGATGAGACACTGGACGTGGTGAACGGGATTCTGCGGTACATCCTGACTGAGATGTGAGCTGGGGACGTGGTGTCCCAGCTCCAGCCACGCAGCAGGCACTGGGCAGGGAATGTCCTTCCCAGGACAGAGCTGGAGGGGACCTGCTGGTAGTGGCTGGGCTCCCTCCTGACCTCACTAATGCCCTCAGCCAGCCCTGCAGCAGGAGGGGTGAGATGGAGGAAGCTTCTCCTTTCCGTTTATCCCAACTCTGCCTGGCTCTGCAGTTTCCCACCCAGATCTGACAATCCCATTCGGACTTCATCCCACTGGGAATTCACCCCTACCACCTCCTGAGGCCGTGACAAACCATCCCATGTTTCAGGCAGAGATGTTCTGCACTAGCTTCAGCAGCTGAGGGTGGAATGGAGATAGTTTACTGCGTGCTGAGGACAGGCCTGGTTTGGATGTGTCACTGTGCTCCTGGCTAAGAAAACAAGTCTCTATCTCCTCCTGTTGTCTGTGGGATTCAAAGCTCCTGGGGCTGACTCTGGTGCCAGTGCAGCTGCTGGGCTGGTGTGGCCCTGCTGGCTATCACATCACCCAGCCCCACATTCCCCATGTAAACCAGCAGCTCTCCAGCCTCGTGTCTCAGCTCACCTGTCCCTCTTGCACCAGTACAGCTCTTACTGTGGGAAAAAAAGCTTTTTCCAGCTATCCCTGAAGGCCCTGGAGCTCGGCTGCAGCTGCTGCCCAAAGCCAGAAGTAAGTTTTTCTGCCAGGAATCACAGGAGGAGGGGTGGGGCTGGGGGAGGAGGGGCCAATGGCAGAATTTAAAGTTTTAAGCAATGTTTTACCTGACCATATTTGTATACTAAATTTCTGGGCTGATCCTGGGCTCTCAGAGCAGCAATAGGAAAAGACCATTTTATTTCTGTATAACCTCTGCTTATGTGGGACTCTGGGAAGAGCAGATTTGTTCTCTGTTTCAGAATAAAACCATAATTGGCTACACCTGGGTCATGGGTGGTTTGTACCCAGCACCAAGGGGCTGGAGCTGCTCTGTTCCCTGGGCTGGCAGCTGCCTCTGCTCCCCAGCTCCCAATCCCACCAGAGACCCCCAGCCCTCAGTGGGTGCTAGAGCTGAAGCCCTCTTACCTTTGGTGGAAGATCCCAGGTGGGAATTTTGGTTTCTCCTGCCAGACCCAGTGGATGCTGGAGCCTGGAATCCCCCAGGCAAAGCTGGTCCTTGTGCTGCTACCCCAACACAAGGGAATGTTTCATGGCAAAGCAACCAAACACAGTGAAACTCCTTGGAAACCTGGAGGAATTATTTATTTGGTGCAAGGCAGAGTCCCTGTTTGAGGGGTTTGCTCTGCACTGCTGTGCTCCTGCATTTATTCTGCCCCTGTCGAGGACAGACTGCAGAGGCTTTGGGAGCTGGCAGGTGCCAGAGCTGTGCTGGTCCCAGGAGGAGGTCCTGAGCACCCCAAGGCTGTCACCTGAATTTAAGGCATTGAAACTAAAAGGGTCTGATTTGTCTCAGTCACTGGGGGCTGGGAGGTAGGGAGGGCATGAAGGGGGACAGTGCTGCTCCCTGAGGGCTGGGGATGAAGGTCTTTTCCCTTCTCCCAGCTGATGAGGTGTTTGCCAGGTCCCACAGTTCCAGGGGGCCCAGACTTTGGGAATGGCAGATGCCTGCAGAGTATTGGGGTTCTACCCTGGGAACCTGAGCCCCCTTCAGCCTCTTGTCCCAGGAAGGATGGCAGCAGGGGCAGAGCAGAACAAAAGCCTTCTCTTTCTTGTCTCTAAAGAATTTTAAGTGTATGTATAAAAAACCCAATCCCCAGCCCTAAACTACAAAATGCTGTGGTGGAGGTGAGGGGGAACCCCCCTACATCCTGCCTGCCCCCTGAGGCAGCACAGACGGGTGAGGGGGCTGGAGCTGGACCTGCAGTCACTGGTAGAGGATGAAGTGGCTTAGGGAGGGGACATCTTGTGTGGGTTTATTAGGTGGGGGCTGAGTTTTCCTGCTCAGGAGAACAAAATACCCTCAGTTAATAAGAGGTGAAAATCAAAACCTGGCCCTCTGGTTTTGGGGAGGAGCAGGGGCAGATTCCCAGGGTGGGAGCCTGGCCATGACATGGCAAGGATGAGTCCTGAACAGCAGGGACTGCTCCTCAGAGCTCCTCATGAATCTTCTCCTGGTCTTCATCTGACTTGAGCTTTAGCTCGTTGGGTGTGATCTTCCCATCCTGGTTGCGGTCTTGGTTCTGGAACATGTCAGCAATGACTTTCTCTGGGTCAGAGCTGGGCATGAGGCGGCCTTTCCCCTCTGCCACCTGGGTCTTGATGAAGGTGGAGAACTGGACAGGGGAGAGGGAAGAGATGTTGCTTGGCCAGCACCATGGCCCATGCCAAGGACGGGCAGGGACTGGAGCAGAGGCTGCCCTCGGGGACACTACCCTCACCCAGCAGCAATGCTTTGCCTGGGGCGCTCTTCCTGCACAGCTCTGCAGGCTCCCAAGTGCCCAGAAGCAGCAATGCCCTTCAAGTGCTGCTGCCCAGGGTGGGGTCCCCTGTGCCTCCATTTCCTCCTGCACCCCACCATTTGGGACACACTCACCTCGTCAGCAGGGATCCCCCCGTCCTTGTTGAGGTCCATCTGCTCGTACAGGTTGGCTGGTGGCTCCCCGTGCCAGATGAAGAGGTAGCCCTCAGGAACCCCCTCCTCCATGGAGATCAGCTCCACCTCGAAGCGGAGCACGGCGCTGCCAGGCACCCCCCGGGCTGAAAACACAGCAAAGGCTCCAGCACCACGGGGAGCAAAGCAGAGCCCTGGCTCTGAGCCCCACAGCCCTGGCAGGGCAAGGGAGATGGAGCCCAGCAGGGACCCAGCAAGGCTGAACCACCCAGTTGGCATTGCACACATGGGCTGCTGCTCCCCTACCTCCACTCTCCCCGTGGCCCAGGTGTGGGGGGATGATGAGCACTCGCCTCTCCCCTGCACACATGTCCAGGAGGCCGCTGTTGAGCCCCTCGATCACCTTGTTGGCCCCCAGAGTTACCTCCTGGGGCTTCTCATAGTCATGGCTGCAGGAGGCACGAGGAAACAGGTGAGAAAAGTCCCACAGATCTAGTGGGCAGCCCTGAAGTCCCAACCATGGCCCAGAATCCCACATCCTCCATCCTGATATGCCATGAAGTTCCACACCCTCCATCCCACTGCATCCCTTGAACTCTCCTCCCTGCTGCCCCATCCTGCTGCCCTGTGGCCAATGCTCAGCACTGCCTGTAGCAGAGAGGATGGTCTTGGTGCTGCCGGTGCCTGCCCACCCCCAGCTCAGTGCCAGCCAGGATTTGGCCCCAGGAAGGACGGGAGTGCTTGGGGCACGCACGAGGAGAAGAGCCGGGTGCCATCCAGCAAGGAGCAGTTGTAGTGGTAGCGGACAAAGTCCCGGCTGCGGGTGGTGACGTTGCAGCCCTCGGGCCGGAACACGGTCTCAATCTCCACCGGGTCCTCAGGGTTGTGGAAATCAATGATGTGGACATCAAAGATGAGCACGGCTGAGCCAGGAATTTTATCTCCTGGAAGAGGAGGATGAGGAGAGCTGCTGGAGCGCTGCAGGGCTGGTGAAGCCTTTCTCTGCTTCTTCCCACACCCCTTGATGTGCCCGTTGCTCAGAGCCCTCTGCACATTTACCTGCGCCGTTCTCTCCGTAGGCCAGGTGTGGGGGGATGACCACTCGCCGCAGCTCTCCCATGCAGACCCCCTGCAGCCCCTGATCCATGCCAGGGATGATGTAGCCCTTCCCAATGTAGGTGTTGTAGGTCTGATTGCGGGAGTAACTGCAGCAAGAGAACCCCCAGTACCATCAATCCCCCCAGCCCCTACGCTGTGGACAGGATTTTCTGAGCCTGAGCGAGTTTTTCAGCCTGTTAGTGGCTGAGCTGTTCCCAAGGGAAATTCTGTTTGGACTGCTTTTTGTAAATAGGTTTTGGTTCTCAAAACAATGTCATACACATGTTCTGAATGTGTTTTTCTCTTGTTCCACCAGTGGGACCAGAGATGTGGTTCCTTAGGCCAATCATGTTAACCTGTATCAGAACACCTTATAAAAAGGGTAAAAAACCCTGAAAAAAAGGCTTCTGCCTCACTGGGAAAACCTCACTGTTGTGATTTGAATCCACCCTGCTATTTTGTGTCTAACAACACTACACCTGACCCCACACCCCTTCTCTCAGCATCTCCTGCTCCCCAGGAACCAAACTTTGCCCCAAGACATGCAACAAACAGATATTGTCCTTTTTAGCCTATTTTATGCCCATTGTCCCCTCTTCAGCCTTTCCTTGCAGCTGTGGGACAGGAGAGGACATCAGGGGCTCTCCTACATGGCTCTCCTCCCTCACCTGGAGTCAAAGAGGGTCCCGTCCATGAGGGTCCCGTTGTAGTGGTAGCGGACAAAGTCCCCGGTCACAGCCCGGCGCTTGCAGGACTCTGGCACCTCCAGGTGCTCCAGGAAGACACCATCCTTGGGATTGTGGAAATCCACCAGCAGCACGCTGAACACCAGCGATGCCTGTGGTGGGATCACGGTCCCTGGGAGAGGACATGGGTCAGCCTGAAGGAGGGTCCTGCTACACCAGGGAGCTCTGGTCAGAGCTGGGAGGGAAGGGGCTGGCAAGATTTGCCTGGCTCACCGTAGCCCTTCTCCCCATAGGCCAGGAATGGGGGGATGATGATGCTCCTCTTCTCCCCAGCGCACATGCCCAGCAGCCCCTGGTCCATGCCCTTGATCAGCCACCCAGAGCCCACGTAGGTGTCATAGGTGCTGCCTTTGCTGTAGCTGTTGGTGGAGAATGAGGATGGGGACGGCTCAGCAGCCCCAGCCAGCGCAGTGCTGTGCCAGAGGCTGGTTTGGGGGGTCATGGAGCTGCACCAGCCCTGCTGGGGAGCGGGGAGGGAGTACACAGTGAGGCTGCTCCAACTGTGTGCCTAGCCTGGTGTCCCTGGGCCCCAGCCACCCCTAGTGGCTCTGTATCAAGGCAGAGGGTGCATCCCAGCCCTAGAGCCCCATGCCCTGAGGCCAGGGTGCATCCCAGTGGCCCCTACCTGGAGTCGAAGGGGGTCCCATCCAGCAGTGTGCCGTTGTAGTGGTACCGCACGAAGTCCGAGTTCTCCACCGTGCGGTTGCAGCGCTCAGGTTTGGACAGGGTGGTGATCTGCAGCTTGTCATTCTTGTTCCAGATGTCCAGCATGACGACATCGAAGTACAGGGTGGCATCTGGGGGGATCAGCCCCGCTAAAGGGGCAGCAGCAAGGATAGAGCACCTTAAGTGGGATCAACACTGAGCCCGGGCCAGACAGGAGCTCTGTCCCCTGAAGCCTCCCCTGAAGCCTCTGCTGCTCAGGGCTACTGGAGACCCATGGCAGCCCCTGGGAAGGCAGCACCGTCCAGCTGAGGGCAGGGCCCCTCATTCCCAGGGAAGCCCCACTTCAGCGCTACTCGCCCTGGCCATGGGGCCACCCCTAAGCCGCATCTTCCATGGGGGCACTGGAGCCCTATCCCTGCTACCGCCAGCCCTGGGGGTTCTGCTCCCTCAGCCCCCCGTGCCAGGGCCCCTTACCCACGCCGATGCTGCCGTAGCCCAGGTGGGGCGGCACGATGAGGTGGCGCCGCTCGTTCACGCACATGCCCTGCAGCCCCCGGTCCATGCCCGTGATCAGCCGCCCAACGCCCACCACTCCGGCCACCGTGGCCCCTCGGTCATAGCTGGGGCAAAGGGACAGACCCATCAGAGCTGAGAAAAAGGATAAAGCTCCCCAAGCTGCCAGTGCTGGTGGGACAGAGCAGAGGGACAGAGCTGGCCCCTTCCCCAGTATGGTCTCCCATCACAGGCTGAGTCCCTGTGTTGCAGGCAGAGCTCGTGGCTCAAAAACATGGATCCTAGTGGGCTCAATCCCATGCTGCTGGCCCCTGGGGCACTGGTCAGGACTTCCACCTGACCCTAACCCAAAAGCCATCCACAGCCTCTCCAGATCTCACCCACTGAGCTGGGCTATAGGCTGGCAGCTCTGGGGCTTCCTCCTGCTTCCAAATCACTTTGTATACACTGGAGCTTTACACAGTGATGAGGAAAGACGACATCCCGGCCTCATTTTTAATCTGCAAATTTGTTTTTATTTTTAAACCTTAAAATACTCCAAGAAATTACTGAGGCAACAGATGATTCTCCTGGCAGAGAATTCTTTTAGTAGTAAGTGTCTCCAGGCTCCCACTGCAGTTACCTTCTTCCCCATTGATGCTCACAATAAAGATAAGACACATCAAACTGTGAACCCCTTTGCTTTCCAGAGCTCCAAAAAACCCATCTGCCTGGGAAGTTTTTATTGCTCCAGTTGTTTCTGTGTCCCCAGCTCTCCTCCCTGCTCCTGGTGCTGCAAACCAGGGGCAGCTCCAACCCTGATTCCCAGCCAGCATGAGCAGAGCAGGGACGATGCAGGGGCCAAGGAACACTGAGCCCAGCAGAGCAAAGCCTCCGGGATAATGAAGGGTTTTGCCGCTGCCACGTCTCAAAGTGCTTTAAGCATTTTTCTGCCTGTGCAGCACATGTAGATACGTGCTCCTGAGAGGAGAGCGTGCCCTAGGGCCGAATCCTGCCTGCGCCCTGGCTATCCCACAGCCCTGTGGAGCTCAGAGGGTGCAGGCTCCCTGAAGGGCTGGGAGCTTCCGTGGGACTTTGCGGGGCAGCTCAGGCAGGGGCAACAGGAAGGGGCTGCAGCCTGGGCTGGGGGTTCTCTTCAGGCTGAGACCGGGGCTCTCTGTGTTACCCCAGCACCCACCAAAAGCCCTCCTTGGTTCAAAGCCGGGGGCGCTGGGCGTTGTCCGGCACAGGCAGCTGCCTGCTCTGGCCTGGCTGCCCCTGCCCCGGGGCTGGGGGACACATGCGGGGTCCCCGCAGCTGCCTGCCTGCCCCGGCATGCGGGCTGGGGGCTGGGGGAGGCATGCAGGGTCCCGCCGCAGCTGCCCCCCGCATGCAGCCGGCACAGAGCCCCGGGCGATACCTGGAGTCAAACTTTTTGCCATCTTTAAAGGTCCCATTGTAGTGGTAGCGAATGAAATCCCCCATCTGCGCCTCTCGCAGGCAGATTTTGGGAATATAGTATCTGTCTATCACCACGTCTTCTAAAGGGCCGGGGTCGCCCAGCGCCGGGACCCCCAAGACGCCCAGGAGGAGGAGGAAGAGGCAGCGGCTGCCCGGGGCCATGGCCATGGCGCTGAGACGGCGGAAGAGCCTGGCGGGGAGAAGGAGGAGGGCGGGGGGTGCAGGACGCCCCTTTCCTGCCCGGGACGCCCCTTGCCTTCGCTTTCCCTTCCCCTCCGCCCGCCCAGCCCAGCCCTCCTGGAATTTCTGTAGACGTGTCCGGGCCCCGCCGCGCTCCCCCCGCCGCGCCGAGAGCTGACACCGCGGCAAGGAACGATCCACGGCGGGAGGGGTTATTCTTTTCCCTTCTTTTGTTTTTCCTCTAACTCTTTTCCCTCCTTTTTTTATTTATCTTCTTCCTCCTGCCTTCCCTTTTCCTCTTTCTTTACTCTCATCTTTTTTTTTAATTTTCCCCTCATTATTTACCCTCTCTCTTTTTTTTTTCTTTTTCCTTGGGCAATTCTTCCTCCGAAGGAAAAGCTGACGGAGGCATTGGGGAGCGGCTTTGCGACTGCAGGCCCGGGCCGGCGCTTCCCGGGCCCAGGTCCTAGCGCTGCTGTGCCTCCTTCTCTTCTTCTGCTACTGCCAGCTCATTGCACCCGGCCCAAGATGCTGCTGCTCAGTCCCAGCAGTGCGGGAGAGCAAATAAAAGGAATTAAGTGTTTTAATAACGAGTGTGCTGCTGGCAGGGCCGTTACTGAATGGCGATGATTAAGAATGTGAAATTCTCCTAGCAGCCCTCCCAGACAAACACAGCCTCAAAGGCTCACGGAGGTGTTACCCACACATCCCTGCTCCCCCAAATCCATCGGCAAGAAACAGGTCCCGTGGCAAGAATCCTTGCCAAGTACCAGGTGGGAAATCCAACAGCCTGTGAACCCAAACCCAAATCCCAAGCCAGCTCCTTTGAGGCTCAGTGCTCCCAGTGAGAGCAACAGCTCCAGCAAAGCACCGTCAGCTCCCTCAGCTCAGCCCGGGGTGCTCTGCGGTTCCCCAACACCGGAACTCAGCACCTTCAGCACCGCTGGGAGCACCTGGGGGGACACGTGGCTCTCCCGATGGAGTGAGCGCTGACAGAGGCGGTGGCACCCAGGCGTGCGTGGTGCTGGGCACGGCCAGCAGCCTCTGCTCCTCAGGGAGAAACCTCAGCAGCGTCCTGGCTCCTGTGACATCCCTCAGCGCCACCGTCCAGCCAGCGACAAAGCGCTGGGTTTGGGCCGAGGCCAGTGTGGCCGGGCCGAGGCCTGGCACGGGACAGCTCTGGGACCGAGATCTGGCACGGCACCGGCTGTGTGGCCTCGAGCTTGGCACCGGCCAGCGGCAGGGACACCTCCAGGCACGGCCGGCCTGGAGGGTCCGCCCGCGCACGGCGCTGCTGAGGCGTCACGCTCCACCTCCCACCGCCCGCGCAGCCCCTGTGAAGCAGTAAAATCACGGACAAAGAACTCTCTAACTATCTGAAGTCCCACCTGCGCGCACCCCGCGGGCCGGCGGAGCCGCACTAAGACCCTGCGCGCCCGCCACGCACCGCCCACCCCGCNCCGCGGCCGCGCTGGAGCCGCTGCAGCGCGCCTACGCGCGGGCGCTGGAGCAGTACGCGGACGCGCAATGGGCGGAGAGCGCTCAGGGGCTGGAGGCCAGTCTGCGGCTCCACAGGCTGCTGCGGGACAGCGAGGCGCATTGCCACCGCCGCTGCGCCGGGGAGCCCCCCGCGGGGGAGGATCCCGCCGAGGAGCCCCGCGGGGAGCGGGACCCCGCGTGGGAGTGGGAGCGGGAGCTGCGGCTCTTCGGGCGGCTGCTGCTCCGCGCCGGCTGCCTGCGCGCCTGCAAACGCGAGCTGCCCGTGTTCCAGCTGCGCTACCCGCCGGCGCAGACCCTGCGCGACTTCCAGCGCCGCCAGCCCTACCAGTACCTGCACTACGCGCTCTTCAAGGTGAGGCGGTGCAAGGGGCAGGGGGCAGGGGGCAGGGTTGGGGGGTCCTGCTGCGTTATCCCGCACCCTGCACTCTGCCCTCTGACTGGGCACACCCCTTCCCGTGTCTCATCCTGTGCCACCCATCCTATACCTCCTCTTTGACACTCCCATCCTGCATCTCCATCCTGTGCCCCCATCCTGCACCCTCTGATCTGCCCACCCTGAATTGCATTCCTGCCTGTGTCTGAGTGCTCTGAACCCTGCTCCCCTCCATCCTACACCCTGCTGTCAGCAGTGTTCCCTTTCCTTCACTCCCCATCTGGCATCCGCCACCAGCTCCTCCATCCTGTCCCTGAGCCGTGGCACGTCAGCATCATCTGGGACACATCAGGCAGAACCCTGCGGGGCCCCTGTGGTTGTGTCCCTCTGCCCCACCTTGTGTTGCCCTGGTGCTCCAGGGTCTCCCTGGGTAGAACAGTGCCTGAGGAGAGTGCACAGGGGCTGCCCCAGCTGAGGGGCCTGGGCTGGAGGGTCCAATGCCTCTGTGCTTGTGATGGGACACGTGTCTGGATGCTCCACAAGAAGGAAGGACTTGTTCAGCTTCACAGTGCCAGCGTGGAGGGAGGTTTCATAAGGCATCTGTCTTGGTTTGAAAAGACAGGTGCCTACTAAGGAAGGCAGGAATGGGAAAGTGTAAATCCACCCCCTCCCTCCCCAAATTACTATAATCTTGAAATGAAGGGGCTCTCAGGCAAAGATATGGGAATAGGAATAACAGTTCTTTACTAGGAAAATTAAAAATAAAAATGCAGTAGTACAAAAAGACCCAAACCATTGAAGTCAGAATACAACTTGACACCCTATTGGTCAGGGTACTGGTAGCACTCCAATTAAATGGTGGCTGCAGTCCTCCTGGAGTCCCGGAGTGACAGATGTGGTTCTGTTGAAGCAGTGATCCTGTAGAAGGGTGGAGTTTTCCTCTGGAGGTCCAGTGGTGGTGTAGATGGGTCCGGTCTCTCTCCTCTGGGAATCCAGTGGAGAAAGGCTGACTGTGGTTTTCCAAGTCTCAGACTACATCCAGGTAGGAATGCTTGGCTCCTCCCCCTGGGTGGAGCCTCTCACAATGGGGTGATGGAATTTTATCAGTCATGCAGTGAGACTCAATGGCCCATGAACAGAAGATATCCCCCTGGAAGAAGGATGGGTCATAGAAGAAATAAAGAACACTGCCCCTCCAGGTTTTAACAGATGGTCATAGAATACAGGTTACATCTTGCATTGCAGCCCAGGACAGGCCCCCCTCGGGTGCCCATGTCTCTGGCAGGGGACATTTCTCTGCTCAGGGTCCTGGTCCCTGGCTGCCTGCCACTGCAGGAGCTGTTTTAGTGCTCAGTGCTGCGCCTCCACTCACCTGGCAGTGGCGAGGGACTGCCTGGCTTTCTCCTTAATGCCTTTTCCTCATGCTGCTCTGGCCCAAACCCGCTTCATGGATGGGTCATTCAAACCACCCTCCCTCCCTGCTGTCTCACTCCCCTGAAGCTCCAGCCCATAAAGCAGTAGGAGCAGCAGCCAGGTCTGATGGCAGTGCTGGAGAAAAGCAGATGTGTGGGTCAAACCCACAGCACGTGGATCCACCTCACAGCACGTGGATCACTCCTGGCTGGATGTGGAGCCCCATGAGCTGTCCCTGTGCCCACCATGGGCACAGCCAGGCAGTTGGTGTGGCTGGAGTTACCTGCAATGTCCATGCTCCCAGATCCTGTCTGTTCATCAGTGCCAGTGAATGATTGTGCAGCGTGGGTTCAGGATCCCCACAAGGTCCCCTCTGTCCTGCAGCCCAGGGGTCTGGCTGGGTGCTGAGGCCCCCTTGGCTGCAGCAGGTCTCTGCAGCAGCTCCTCCTTCCTCCACAGTCAAATAAGATCGAGAAAGCAGTGTCTGCTGCCCACACCTTCCTGCAGAAAAACCCCAAGCATGAGATGACCTTGAGGTACCTGAATTACTACAAGACAATGCTGGATGTGGATGAATACCTGGTCGACCTGGAAGCTCAGCCCTATGAGGTAAGGAGGGGATGGGGCTGGGGCAGGAGAGGGGCTCCCCAGGGCTTGAGGCACACCTGGTTCTGCCAAACCTGGAGGGAAGCAGCTCTCCCTCACTAAGCCGTGGTCCTCGGCAGCCGATATTCGTGCGGTCAGTGAAGCTGTACAACAACGGCGATTTCCGGAGCAGCGCAGCCGACATGGAGCAGGCGCTGGCCGAGTACTACAAGGCGTATGAAGACTGTCTGGCGGGCTGCGAGGGTGCCCGTGAGCTCCAGGAGTTCAAGGACTTCTACCCTGCCATCGCAGGTAGTGGAGGGCTGGGAGACAGCCGACCTGAGGAGGCGATCAGGGCTGCAACACCCGACATCTCCCCCCAGATCACTTTGTGAGCGTGCTGCAGTGCAAGGTGGACTGCGAGACCGAGCTCACCCCCAACGTGGGCGGCTACTTTGTGGAGAAGTTTGTGGCCACCATGTACCACTACCTGCAGTTCGCTTACTACAAGCGTGAGTGCCAGTGGGAGCAGGGGGAACTGGGGCACCCTGGGATGCAGTGGGACCCGGGAGGGATGTCACCCCCGTGTCACTGGCACTGCTCCCTGCAGTGAACGATGTGCAGGACGCGGTGCGCAGCGTCTCCAGCTACATGCTCTTCGACCCGGGTGATACCGTGATGCAGCAGAACCTGGTCTACTACCGCTTCCACCGCGAGCGCTGGCGCCTGCGGGAGGAGGACTTCGAGCCTCGGCCGGTGAGGACCCCCCCAGCCCCTGGTCCTGGGGCCCTGCCCTGACCAGAGAGGGGCTGACCCAGCTCCTGTCCCCCGCTGTGCCCAGGAAGCCGTGCGGTACCACAACCAGACGGCCGCTCAGAAGAAGATGCTGGAATTCGCCCGGCAGTACCTGCAGGATGATGATGAGGTACCTGCTGGGCCCTGTGTGGGATGTGGGTGGTGCTTTTGGGGGTGCTGCAGGGACCTTCCTCAGGTGGGGGAAGCCCTGGAGCAGAGGCTGCAGGTGAGGCTGCCAAGCTCCCCTGCCTCCTCCTGCCCTCCTGTGCTGCAGATGGAGGTGGATGGTGGTGAGGGGCCAGAGGTGCTGGATCTTCCCTCCGATGGCGAGTTTGAGGGTGAAGGTGACTATGAGGAGGGCTTCTTCGCAGAGTGGTGGCAGGAGCCCAAGACCAAAGGAGACAAAGACGACCAAGGTTCCTGATACCAGGGCTGGGGGCCCTGCTGTAAGGTGTGGGGGTCTGCTGCCCACATCCCTGGTGCCACCAAACTCTCCTTTTTTGCAGAGATCCTATGATGAGCCAGGTGAAGGGGCACCCGGCACCAACTGAGCTGGATGATGGTGGCTCTGTGATTCCATCTCAGGGACATCGGGCTTTGGGCTCCTCCCAGCCACTGGTAGGAACTCAGACTCATGGGGAGGGGCTGATCCTGCCTTGCATCCTGCAGCAGGGCTACCTTTACCACCTGAATGTCTGTTGCCCTGGCACAGCCCACTTCCCATCACTGGAACACCAGCAGCCCTGAACATCCCTGCCTGCCTAGGAGCCTGGGCCACCCCTGTCCCCAATGCCCCAGGAGCCCTGGCCAGCAGTGATGCCCCACAGCACTGGGGTTTTCTGTGTCCCTCAGCTGCTCCCCAGGATCTGTGGATGATGCACCAGTATCAACTCCTGTGTTGTCTTGAGGGGTTAGAGAGGCTACCCCTACTTTGGGAGCAATGCTGCTGGAGCTGGTCCTGCCCCTTCCTGAGGCTCCCTGAGGCTCCTGCTCCTTTTCCTCCAGCCTCCCAGGCAATCTGACAGCTCCCATAGCCCAGTTTCTCGTGTACTCCCTGGCCTGGTCCTATGGGGACTCCAGCTGTGCCACATCCCCACCTGTGTCACCACAGGGCCGCAGCTTGGTGAGGCTGTGGCGCCCATGCCCTGCCTGTGCCTCGAATTTTTGCCACACCAGCCCTCTCTAGCCTTAAGCTCCATTAATTTAAGATTTCCCCTCATGCACGGTTGCTCTTTTTATATATTTACTGGTGCTGAACTTTTAATAAAATCCAACTGGTCTTTTCACGGATGCCTCCCCCTTCCACGCACTGCCACCATGGGATCCAGGAGCTCAGGGTGGGAGAGGTCCTGCTATGGGAGAGGAAGAGATGAGTTCAGGCCTGGATGTCCCCACAGGTAACCTGGGGGAACCTGTGGGGCTGGAGACCCATGGAGGCCATGAGAGCAGCCAGGCTCTTGCGAGACTCTGAGTTCCCTGCAGGGAACCCCAATTGGGATCCAGGACCCCGAACTGCGCAGGGAAGACTGCAGGGGTGGGGCGGGGAGAGCTGCAGGGGGCTGGAGGGCAGCATGTCCTATCCCATATGGGTCTTTGAGGTGTGATATTCATGACCTGATGTTTGTTCTGGGGTGCAAGACTGTGACACTGCTCCTTGTCGATGCATCATCCTGCTCCTGGATCAGAGGGTGCAGCCTGCATCCCCCGATGAGGGTGGCAGGGTGGGATGACCGGCCTCCTGCCTGCCTCAAGGTGTTTTGGGGCTCACTGGGGGTCAACGTTGGTGGTGACAAGCCTGTGCCAGTTCCAGGCACGGAGCGTCAAGCAGCGCGTGGCTGCTGGCTCCTCCCTGCCGTGTTCCCGCTCTGCATGGAAATTGGCTACGAGGACTGAAACTGAGAGGCTGAATCACAGCGTTGGCCCCGGGGGAGGGAAGGGATGGGAATGGAAGGAAGGGGGTGGCAAGAGGCTGCCAGCACCCCACCCTGCCCTGCCTGGAACCCCTATTCACCAGGGCTTTTCCAGCTCTGCAGGGCACTGGGTGGGGGGCAAGAGCTGAGCCCCTCAGATCCGTGGGCTTGAGGAGGCAGTGCTGGGAGGGAGCAGCCACTGCACCCCTGTGCCTGGCCAGGGCTGTCCTGTCACCTTGGAGGAGTGGGGGTTGTCAGCAATGGGTCACAGCCACCTTGGGAGGGGAGTGCCAGCCTGGTGGGGTGTGGCTGGTGGCACTCGCGGAAGGATGAGAGGGAAGCTCTGACAGCACTGACACTGCAGCCCAGGGGACAAAGGCCTGTGGATCTTCCCAACAGCTGGGTGAGGGTGGGACTGGGCCCACGGGGCCTCCGCCCTGTTCTGACACACACCTGGGCCCCGTGTCCCCTCCTCACACTCACATGGAGAAGACAGCTCCTTGCTCCCACTGATCTACTGGCACCAGGCAAAGCCCCTTGCAGCCATGAGCTGGGGTGCCTGGGGTCTCTTTCCTTGCCACCTGCAGCCACTGGATGTGCTGGTGATGGCTGCATCCATCACGCCTGGGAGTGCCAGGCAGGAGCAGCAGCTCTGGGAGCAGTGGTGTGACCCTAGCAGGGCCTGTGACCGTGAGCATGGCCACCATCCTCTCACCCGGGATGCAAAGAGTCGAGCTGCGGGGCAGTGCCAGGGGTGCAGAGATGGAATGCAGAGTGACTGACTGGGGACATGGAGGTGGGATTCAGGGGGATTCAGGGGGATTCAGGGGGATTCAGGGGCAAGGCTGCAGGAAGTGATGGGTTACATGGTAAACACATCGTCGTGCTTCCCTGACACCCTCGACCTTGACCAAGAGGGGAGCGTGAAGAAGATTTCTGGCTGACACCTCAGCTGTGCTGTGCCCTGCCACGTCGTGCCATGCTGTGCCGTGTGCCCATTTCCTTGTGCCGAGAGCTCTCTCGCTGTGCTCCGGATCTCCCGCTCAGCGCACAGCCATGAATTCCATTTTTCTTGCAGGGGCGGTGGAAGCTGTCTCTCACCTCCCTTGGGAGCTGAGAATCCCCGCCTGGCAGCGCTCACAGCCAGACGTGCCAGGAGCCGTACAGGCAGCGGGGGTGCAGGATGCTCCCTCCTCATTCTCACCGGGGCAGAATCCTCCTGCTCCCCACACCTGGGGGTCCTGAGGTGGGCTAGGACGTACCCCATGGATGACTCGGGCACTGGGTGACGGTGGCTTCGCCCGGGACGCGGCGGCAGCACCCGGCCGGACCGGTCCGGCGGGGACCAGGTTGACGCAGCTCCAGCAGCCCCGAGCCCTTCCCGAACGCCGCTTCCTGCCACCCCCGCGCTCCTGCCTCGGGGGGGTCCCCGCACGGCCCGGGGGTCCCCGCATGGCCCGGGGGTCCCCGCAGCCCCAGCCCTGTCCAGGGGCGGGTCCCGGCCCCACCTGGCCGCGCCCACTGACGTCACCCAGGTGGTCCCCTCGTGGTCGCGCCCTTGCTCCGCCGCGCCCCGCGCGCCCCGCCCCGCTGGCCAATCACCTGCGGGCGGGGGGCGGGGCGTCCGCGCCCGCACCAATGGGGAGCGGATAAACANCGGGGCCGGGGCACCGGGGAGCGAGCGGGGGGGGACGGTGAGTGGGGCTGAGGTACCGGGCATGGGGAGTGCCTGTGAGTGGGACTGGCGCGCCGGGCATGGGGAGCGACGGTGAGCGGGGCGGGGCACCTGGCGACGGTGAGTGCAGCCGAGTCACCGAGCATCGGGCATGGGGGAGAGACGGTGAGCGGCAGTAGGCCGGCGGAACCGGGCAGGGATCGCTCCGGTGAGCTGGGTAGGTCCGGAGGACCGGGCTGGCGGAAATCGCGGAGGGGAGCGGTCCGGTGAGCAGAGTTGGGGCGGCCGGAACGGGGCCAGGGCTGTGGCCTTCGATCGTTCCAGGCTGAGCTACACTGGGGCCGTGCGGACTCCGCCGTGCGGGTCTGGGAGGACCTGGATGTCCGGGCTGGGCAGCAGCGGGCGTCCCGACTCGGCTCCGCTGCCGCCGTCTGGGGCAGAGCTCCCCGTGTGCTGCCAGTGAGCTCGGCCGGTCCTGCGCGGGACCAGTTGGGCGGGTCCCCGGGGCTTCCCGCACGGGCAGCCGGGCTGCCCCGGTCTGTCCCGGCCCCTTCCCACTGCCGCGGAAGCCAGTTTGGGAGTCGCGGCTCCGCACTCCTGTGCGAGGCAGTGACTCTGTCCCCGGCCCCGCCCGGAGCTGCCGCTGGGCGGGCGAGGCCCTGGCACGGCGATCGCCCGGTGCTTTGGGGCTCTTACGCAAACTGGGCTGCTCCGTGCCCAGTGTCACACCTGGGGACACCGTGTGCTGCTCTCGAGGCCACCTCGGATCGCCTCGACATCGCCGTCCCTACCCGCGGGGCCGGGGCTACCCTTTGCCTGCCACTGGGTATGTGAGGTCTGGGGGCTGAGAGGGTCCAGGGGGATGCGGGTGACCTGACATTACCCAGACAGGTCCCCGCGGGTTGGGGGCGCTGGGCACAATGCGGGCTGGGGAGTCCCAGCTGAGCCCCTGACAGCGGACATCCGCACCGGGAAACGTCGGGGGGGAACGAAACTTGGCTGTTTGTCTGATGTTTGGAGAGGAGAGAGCGCACTAATTGCGTTAGCTGAGTGATTAGCTTAATTAATCAGGTTTACAGCACAGATGAAAGGATAATGCTGAAATGTTGCTGGGAGTTGCCCGGAGAAGGCAAACGTGGGCTGTCATACGAGCAACGCGGGGAGACGTGTGCTGGGAGAGGAGCATGAACGCTGCTGGGGACGGGACAGAGTGACCTGCGCCCCTGCTGTGGCTGAGGGCATCAGCCTGCACCCTCTCCGGCCAGGCTGGAAGTCCTCGTGCCCCCAGCTTCCCCGTAACGCTGTTGAGGTGCCTGGGTGAGTCCCCTGTCTGGTTTGATGTTCCCTTGTCAGCTTCCCCATACCAGGAGGGTGGTGGGGGCTGGGGACGCCCCATGACACAGCCCCCTCAGTCGCTTCACCTCCTGCTCCAGCCCACGTCGTGCTGGTTTTGGCGCTGGTGCCTGCCCCGACCAGCTCGCGGGTCTGGTGTCCGTCTGCCGTCGGCTGGTGGGGAGCCGGGAGCCCAGCTGCCGCGGGAACGGGGCTGGAGCGGTGCCGGGGGCGTTTGCTCCGGGCTATCAGCCACATCTAGGGCAGGTGCAGTGTCCGCGGGGGCCGCTCCAGGCTGCGCTCTCGGAGTGTCCGGCCCAGCCGGAAACAGGGAGAAGAAAATTATAGGGGTCCATTTCTGTGTCCTTGTCGGTGTCGGAGCTGGCTGGAAGGGTGCAGGGCACCCGCTGGAACTGTTTGCACATCTGAAGCCTGTGATCGCTCATTGTTTTGGAGGATTTCCATGAAGTGTCATGAAAAACCCATTTTACTGCTAATTTGGCTTGAACAAGTTGCCCATCAGGACGGGGACGCACAGACCTGCTGGCAGCGGTGGCTGAGGATTGTGCTCCTTCCTTGCACTGTGGCTGCTGTGCGGGAGCAGGGACAGACGAGCGTCCCCACGGCTCAGGGCGCTGGGGGAAGGTGGGGCGGCTGTGCGGGGCCCTCCCTCAGACAATGGCGTTAGTCTATTGTCTGGGCGATGTGCTGTGTCCTTGCCGGCTCCAGGAAGCGCGTTCATCCCCGGGGAGGGTGAGGGGATGAGCCGGGTTGCTGGGAGGGGTCTCTGGAGCTAGGTGTGAGTAGTTTGTGCACCGAGCCTGGGTGAATCGTGGTCGGGCTGCAGCCGAGGGGCTTGGGGAATGTCCCGTCTGGTCCCGGTGCGGCATTTCAGTGTATCATTCGGCGCTGCCCTAATCCCATTAACTCACACCCCTTTGTTTGCCCCACCTGAAACCCTTACTCAGCCCTCGCAGCCGGGCAGGCACTGCGGTACAGCTGCACGGCTCCTGCAGCTCAGCCCATTCCTGGGAGCACTGTTTCCCTTCGAGACTGTGGTTTGGTGTGGGAGCGCTTGATGGGATTTGGCTTTTTATCACACTTCCAGATCTCCGGGATTTAAGACGGCGCTTTTGCCGGGCGCGCTGCCGCGCGCAGATGGCAGAGCCTGGGAGCAAAGCTGCCCTTGGCCCCGCTCCGCAGGCTGGGGGAGCAGAGCCTATGCACAGAGAACTTGCAGAACTTTAATTGCAGCATCTGTACCGACGCTTGTGCTGGTTTTGAAGGTTTAAATTAGACTGTCTTCTAATTAACAGCAGTTAAAAAGAAACATAGTGTCTATTACAGCAGTGCAAGCCTGTCTCGGAGTTCAGCGGGTGCTTCCTCACATAGACGGGGTGTGTGGGCGCCCAGCATCACCCCGGGCTGGGGGTAGGTGGTCAGTCTCAGCCCCGTGTGGTGTCGCATGTGGGTTTGTGTGAATGGAAGCAGCTGGACATGGCAGCCCCGGAGGACACCAGGGCTGCATTGCTGCCTTAAATCTTGCTTTCCGCTCTGGGAGGGTTGATTTTACTCTTCTTTGCTCATCGACTTACTTGACAAAGTGGTGGACAAGGGGGTGGGCAGGTGCAGGTACTCCCGCTCCAAAAAGGCTTAAAACTTGACCTCAATACTATGTCTGTGCTCGAACACGGGCGGCTTTGCAGCCACACCCGGTTTGTCGATGGCTGCGGAGGGGGGAGGTGAAGATGTTTCTATTTAAGCAGAGGTTTGAAATACCCTTCTAAATACACCATCCCCGATGGGTTCTGCGGCGGCTGCTGATGGGCCTGGAGGCATCCTGGCACGCCTTGGACTCTGGGAATCGCTTTGGAAACAGGGCAAGAGCCTCATGCCGCCGCTGCCGGGGCTTGTAGGGCAGCCCGCGACATCCGCGCTGTCTGTTCCCAGCGAGGCCTCGGCCTCCTTCCCAGAGCCGGAGCGTCTGGCGGGGTGGAGGCGGAACGCTCGGTGTTTTCCAATACTCCCGCTTGGGTGATCCGGTCTGGGAGAGGGGTGGCGGTGGCTGTGCCGTCCAGGGGGGCTGCCCTGGAGCTGGCAGAGGGCACAGACCCCGTGGGGTGGGGGTGCTCTGGGGTCCCATGTGGCTTTTGGGGGTCGGGGGCTGCATGAAACGCGTGTTCCTCTGTGTGGGGGGAGAGACCTTTGGCTGCTGGCGCAGCCTGCCGTAATCGCGGTGACGCGCGGGCAGAGCCCTGGTGACAAATCATTAACTTGCTCCGACAGGCCGGGTGCTGACGGCTGTTGGTGATAATTTCTTGTGAAGCGTCTGAACTTTGCAGCTGTAATGCAACTGGATGGAGAAATTAAGCCTGGGCTCAGCACGTCCGTGCCCCTCCTCATTGCCCCAGCTCCTCTGGCAGGGCCAGGTGGCAAACCCTGTGTCCTGGACACTGTGGCTGGAGCTGGGAACAGCCAGCATGGTCCAGAACCTGCAATTATAGTATTCCTAAAGAACAGCTTGTTCTTGCTGTTCCTCCTTGTTGTTGTGCTCCTTGAAACAAAATAATGATTTTTGATTTTTTTTTTTTATCCAGATGGAGTAATTGGGATTAATCTCACCATGGCAGTTCTCCTTTCCATGGACAAGTGGGAAATTCTTATATTTCCCAGACATGACTCTAATAAGATCAGCAGACTATGAGGATGAGTCTGTGTGGGTCCTCCTGATCCTGGTGCTGCTGCAGGTGCTAACAGCTAGGGATGTGGGGAGGGGGATGTGCTGCCAGAGACCGAACAGCAGGTCTTTGGCAGGGGTGAATGTCCCTGGGAAAGCCTTCCCTGGGCTGAGGGTCCTGCTGTGGGTCCGGCGCAGGAGTGGGGGGTGTGTGTCACGCTCAGTGCTGTGTGTGCACTTGCAGCAGGAGAGCACTTGATGGATAATGCTGTGTCAGTTTGTGATGTGAAGTGCCAAAACATCACAGCCTGGGCCTGGCGTGTGCTGGAGCTGTCAGGAGCTGTTAATTCAGGTGCAGGCGAGGCGTTTCGGGGACATGATCTGGGTTGATGGAGAGCATCAGCTGTGAGCAGCAGGTCGTGGCAGAGTTGCCGTGTTCTGGGGCTGCTCTGCTGCCAGAGCCTGGTCTGGTGCTCAGGGGGATGCAGCACCCCCAGCAAGAGGAGCTGGAGCTTTGCATGAGGCATTCAGCAGCTCAAATGTAATAACGTTGTGGTAGCTGAAATATAAAAAAGGTTTAGAGCCCACTCCAGTGAAGGAGCCCTGATCTGAAGCTCCTGCACCCACTGCCTTTCCTGAGTGTCCCATTCTGGACCTGGGTACATCCCTACACAAAGGCCTTGAGCTCCTTTGTGTGCAAGGCCAGACCAGTGGTTTTTCCTGCTCTAACGAGAGGCTGATCCCCTGCCGCTGTTGCCTCCTCATTAAACTTCAAGCTGCTCTTGGTTCCCCTTTGAATTCTTCCACTCATCTTCCCTGTAAAGCCCCATTGAAAGAGCTCCTGGTGCCAGGATCTGACTCGAACGCTTGCCATTGATGCTGGTGAGGTCTTGACAAGCTCCTTTCTCTGCCTGCTCCTGCTGCGTGTTCCTGAGGATCCTCTTCAAAGCCGCTGAAGCTTTTGTGCAGCATCTGCGAGGCCTTCGTTAGCGGTTGCCCCGGCTTTGTCAGCCCTTGGTGTCACTTCAGAGCACCTTTGGGCAGGGGCTGTGGGTGTTGGGGCACTTTGAGGTGCATTTCTCCAGGGTGCATGGAGCTCTGGGTGTCCTGGTCAGTGGGAGGACTCTGCTGTGGCTGCCGAGGCCAGGGCTGTCTGAGCGGGCAGTTGCTAATCCGCGGCTGCTCCAGGAAAGGGGGGGACCGGAGATGGCTTGTGTGTAGCGTAAGTGCTTCTAAAATAGAGTCTTTTCTTGTGCTGCATTTATTGAATTGCCTTAACTGCCTCTTCCCTTTCCTTAAAAGCCTCGGTGACTGTAATTGCAGCCACTCGCACCGAGCTCAGCCCCTCGCATGCTGTGGCTGCATGAGGGCCCCCCCAGCACTGTTGCCCTTTGCTCCTGGGGGATGTGAGCCAAGGTGGGGCTCTGGCAGCCCCCTGCTAGCACCCACACTGCTCCATGCTGGGGTGAGGGCAGGCTGCACCTGCATGTGGTGAGCTCAGACCCTCACACCCACTGACCCTGAGACCCCGTGCCTGGCCTGGTGCAGCCCCTGCCTGGGGCTTGTGAGGGTTCCCTGTGCCCCCCACCTGCTCCTGTTAGGGTGACCCCACACTGGGGATCACAGCTGCTCACCCCAGGGACTGCTGCTCCCCAAGAGGCCCCTGAGGAGTAGATATTTTTGCATGAAACAGCCCACACTGCTTTCCTGCTCCTGTTCTGGGCAGCTCAGCCCTGTGTGCCGACTGTGTCCTGCCTGGTGAGGCCGAAGGCTTCACAGCAGCTGGTGAGAAAGGCTAGTCAGGCCTGGGGCTGCATGTTTGCTGGAGACTTCCTCTGCAGACGGTGTCCCGGGGGGCCGGTGCTGCTTGGACGCTGATCAAATTGCTCCGGGGGCGGATGAGCTGCTGGCCGGTGCCCGACAGCCCGCGGGAGCTTCCTCTGCCTTCCTGGCTGGGGGAAGTGGTGGGAGAGGGATTAACCTTTTCCTGGCAGCACCCTGCTTGAGTGACTGAAGCCCCTGCCCATCCTGCAGCCCATGGTTGAAGTTCCTCGGGTGTCTTGGCCCCCTCCTCATTGTGGTGCAGGAGCAGGCTGGAGGTTCTCCCCAAACCTGTTGTCTCCTCTGAGAAGTCCCCCACATCTGCCACATATTTTCCTGGGGGATTTCTCACTGTTCCCGGGGGCAGTCCTGTTTCCCTGGGGTCTAGACGTGTGTGGAGTGGAGCTCAGCTCAGGTAAGGCCTGGTGGCACTGTTCTGCCCTCACTGTTCTGCCCTCACTGTTCTGCCCTCACTGTTCTGCCCTCACTGTTCTGCCCTCACTGTTCTGCCCTCACTGTTCCCTTCCTGCTCTGCCAGCCTGGTGGAGGGAGGTAAGGGCTGGGCTCAGCAGCTGTCCTGCCCACAGGCCTGATGTGGAAGGGCTGGAGCCCACCCAGACATGGCCCCTGTTTGTGGCTGACCCTTCAGTGTGGGTATTTTCACATGTGCCCCAAGTAACACCCTGCTTCTCCTTCCTGTGTGAGGGTCCTTCCCCGCTACAGCACTTCCCTAGAAACATTGCCTGGAAACAGCTCCTGATAAGATGAACCCAGGCGTAACCAGCAGCCTGATGCCCTTCTCCCGCTGATCCTGCTGAGGAGGAGAGGACACCTGAGGACAAAGCCAAGCTGTGGAGGATGGGGGAGAAGGTTGTGTCAGTGTCTGCCCCTCACTGAGTGATGAGCCAGGCACGCTTGACACAGGGTTCAGAAAATGTCGCTGCTCACTGTAGGAGCGTCTGACATTTGCTCCGCTGGCCCTGTCACCTCGGGTGCTGTTGGCCTCACTGGCCCCTGTGGCGATGAGCAGACGCTGTTAGGGGGATGCTCAGGGGAAGGACAGGTGCCTGTGTCTCTTCTGTGGGGCTCCTGGTCCTGCTCTCCTGCTTGGGGCTCGTCTGGGGCCGATCACCAGAGCTCGTGTCTGAGCTCGAGGAGCTGTGCTGGCTTTTGATGTCCCTGGGTGCTGCGGTGCAGACAGAGGGGTGGCTCATGCATAATGCAGGGCTCTGTACGGTGTCTGAGCCCAGCTCCTGGAGGTTTGGAAAATTAAGTGCCTGTCTGATGCCTGTAAATTGTGGAGTGGATGTCACTGCTCAACAATGGTGCAGCAGCATCAGCCCCTGCCACATCTGTCTCGCTGCTGCCTGGGGTCTGCCCTGGCCCTGGTCGTGTGGTCTTTTCTGCTCTCAGTTCTGCTCTTCCTCTGCCCACTTTGTCCAGGGCATCTTTCCAGTGTTTGCCTGGAGTGTTGGGGCCCTGGCTGCCGGGGTTCTGCAGGTGGGATGGGTGCCGGTTCACCCAGCTCCTGCACCACGGTGATGTGCCCTGCCAGTGCCTCAGGACACTGCTGCCTGCCACTTCCACACTTTGTAAGGCACGCCTCTTGCTTCTCTTGAGTTTCCTGACACAATCTGGAGACGCTGCCACCACGGCCAGGATGACCCAGCTGAAGGACTTGAGCTCCCAAATGCCAACGCAGCAGCGCCCAAATGAGGGTGTGCAGCACCGCGGCACTCCCAGCTCCACGCCCCGGCTCTCGCGGCCCATCCCTGATGCGACGCGGGGTGGGGAGCAGAGCTATCTCTGCTCTCGCCCCTGGCACCATGTGTCACACACTGTCCTGCCCCGCTGATCAGACATCCCAGCTCCTGCCTGCCGTGGGAAGGCTCTGCCCCCACCTCCCTCCATGAGCGGGTCCCTCCATTGCCTGACCACCGTACATTATGCACAGCCCATTATAGCTCCTCTGAGTCTGCCAGTGCTGCTTGACAACTCCAAAAATACAGGACTAGCAGGAGCAGCGCCCTGCCGCAGCTCCGGGAAGGTGGCTGGGGCTGGGGCTGGACGCGGGGATGCTCCCAGCCTGGGGGACAAGCGTGGCGGCCTCCTGTTTCCCATCTGGCCGCTGCTCCCGCGAATGAGGGCTTGGGATTCCTCCCTGCGAGCGCCGGCCTGTGCAGCTGGCGAGGGCTCGGCCGCTCCTTGGGAACAGCCGGCAGCGCTGGGACGAGCCGCGCCAAGCCCGTGCGCGCCGTGCCCCGCCGGGCCGCCCCACGGAGCCGCGTCCTCGGCCACCACCCCACGCCCTGACTCAGCCGCCGGCCTGGTGGGGGGCTCAGCTCGGTGTCTCGCTCCCCCAGGAGGGTGCTGGGGCCCCAGCCCGGCTGGTCCCTGCGGGTCCCGCGCTGTGCTGGCGGCTGGAGCGGAGCCAGGGGCGCGCGGCCGGCCCGGGCCAGCCCGGTGCAGGAATCGGGGCCGGTGCAGGCGGTAATTAGGCTGTTTGGAAGTGGGTGCTGCTGCGCCCAGGTATGCCGGGCGGCAGCTGCTCCCTTCGCTGCTTATCGCCTCTGAAACTCTGACTCATTCCACTCCTGCGAGGCCGGGAAGGGATAGGAATCCTGGGTGATGGGTCAGTGGAGGGCTGGGCGGGTGCTGTCTCCATCCCTCCCTCCCTGCCTGCCTCCATCCCTTCTGGCCGTGCCGGGGGCCTGGATGCAGGGCTGGTGACTCACAGCCCTGAGTGAGCTCAGGCATTAATCCATGAGCCATCCTCCCTCCTTCTCCCTGTATCCCCAAATTAAAGACAAGGAAATCCCAGCCCTGCTCCCAGCAACCTTGGCTGGTTTGTCCTGAGTGTTGGGATGTGCTGGGCTGCCTTGTCTCAGCACTGAGTGAAGAGTGCCCAGCCCCAGACCACACTGTGGGTGCCAGTGGTGCTGAGCACCCATGGGAGAGTTGAGCCAGTGGCTTTGCCTGCTTATTTTTAGGTGCTTTAGGAGTGTCTCAGGAAGCTTCTAAAAAGGTTCATTTTATACTAGGTGCTCCAGCCATATGGAGCTTGGAGCTCCTGGCATGTCCCCAAGCTCTTTGCAGGTCCTGCCTCTGGATAGGGGTCTTAAAAAAGCTCCTGGGCAGCTGGGGGACCCTGGAGCTTGTGTCCCACTGAGCCTGCCCACACCCTGGCCGTGGCAGCGGTGGGAAGCAGTGTTGTGAGACACTGCGCTGGGAGACGCAGCCGCGGTTCATGTCTGAACACGAGCAGCAAAGTGCTGAGCTTTGGGTTCGTCATCCCAGAGCCGCCTTTCATCTCCTGTGGGGGAGGAGGGCAGATAGGCATCAGCTCCATCTGCCCCTGGGCTCCATCTGCACGGGGGGCTGCTGTGCCATTCAGGGGCAGGAGAGGGGCAGGACGGTCCTGTGGCAAGCTGGGCTCCCCCAGAGCCGTAACCTCTCCCCTCCCCACCCCACAGAGCAGCCATGGAGGTGATGAACATGATGGAGCAGCCGATCAAGGTGACGGAGTGGCAGCAGACCTACACCTACGACTCCGGAATCCACTCCGGTGTCAACACACAGGTGCCCTCCGTCAGCAGCAAGTGCATGGGGGATGATGATGAGGTGTATGGGAAGCAGTACACCATCAAGAAGACAACCACCACAAGTTACTGCCAGGGAGGGAGCCAGAGCCAGAGCCAAGCGCAAGGTAAGGGGCTGTGGGGCCTGGCACATCCGCAGGCTCAGCTGCTCAGCTCCTGCCTTCCTCTTCCTCCCCCACAGCCCTGCTGCTTCTGGGTACTCCTCCATGCTGGCTTCCTCACCCCAGGAGTTGTTGCTGCCTAAAATATGCTTCCTCCTGTCCTCCTTCCCAGTGCCAAGAGGCTCTTGCATGGGGGTGGTGCGTGTCCAGCCTGTGCTGGTGCTGAGCTGCGCGCACACCCGAGCGTGCCAGCGGGTTGGCTTGAGATGGGAACAGCTGATCCCAGCCCACAGATCTGCCACCTGCTCTACTGCCTGTCTGCCTGCTGGGAAGCCTGTCCCAGTGTGGCTGGCAGAGCTGCCAGTGTGTGCTGTAACACTGTGCCATTGCCATGGCTTCTCCCGCTGAGGCGAGGATGACGCGGAGCCGCAGCCTGGAGTGAAGGAGATGCTTCCCCCAGCTTTATCCCTTCAAAGGGGGCTGGTTTGCTCTGCTTGCCTCTGCAGTTCCCTGTCAGCACTATGCCCTGGAAGGCTTATTTGCCAGCTCTTGTGGTGATCAGAGCCCCCCATGGAACCCTGTGCAGTCCTTGTGCTGCAGAGGTGGGGATCATGGGTGGCTACCGAGCTCAGCATCCTCAATGAGGAAAGCCTCAGTGTTCTCCTTTTTTCCAGTGCCAGCCGGTTCCAAGTTGCAAATATCCTTAATTTTTTAATTAATGGGCCTTGTGTGACAACTGCCTCATCATGCTGCCTAATTGAGTGTTGTCTTATCTCTGTGCTGCTGGCTCTGTTTACGCTTTGAAGCTGAAGCTCTGTGCAGTTTGCCTGGACTGCTGATGTGGCTGGTGTCACTGCACTGAGCTCTTGCTCATCTTGTTGGGGTTGGGAAGTAGGGCTGGGAACTCTCCTTGGAGAGAGCCTTACACTGCCTCTCTGTCCCCGCCTGCAGCCGACATGGAGGCTCAGCTGGCCATGACCCGTGCCCAGCGCGTCCGGGCTGCCATGTACCCCGAGACAGTGGAGGATCGCTCACTTCTCATCACCACCCAGCTGGAGGGGCAGCAGACCAACGTGCAGCGCCTGGCAGAGCCCTCCCAGATGCTGAAGTCAGCCATCGTGCACCTTATCAACTACCAGGATGATGCAGAGCTGGCCACACGTGCCATCCCAGAGCTCACCAAGCTGCTCAACGATGAGGACCCGGTAAGGAGCTATATTTGCTGTATGTGTCTCTGGACTTTCAGCTGCTGCACAGATGGGCTCCTGTCCCCGTGGGGCTCTGTGGCCATGCCTGTCTCCTTCCTCTTGGCCAAACTCCTAGTTTCCTCCACCCTGCACCAGGACTGAGCCCGCCTCTGCCCAGCCATGTCACCTCACATCCTGTCCTTGCTGCGGGACACCTTCCCACACGCTGGCTCCTCTCCCTCCAGGTGGTTGTCAGCAAGGCAGCCATGATCGTCAACCAGCTCTCCAAGAAGGAGGCGTCGCGCCGCGCGCTGATGCAGTCGCCGCAGGTCGTGGCGGCCGTGGTGCGCACCATGCAGAGCACCAGCGACCTGGACACCGCCCGCTGCACCACCAGCATCCTGCACAACCTCTCGCACCACCGCGAGGGCCTGCTCTCCATCTTCAAGTCTGGTGGCATCCCGGCCCTCGTCAGGATGCTGAGGTGAACACAGTGCTGGGGGGGACTCCTGGGGAGGTGGCAGAGCCTGGCAGCCCCTCCTGGGCTGGGAGCAGAGGAAGGGAGGGCTCATGGTGCTCTCAGTGTGGGTCCTCCTGCTCACCAAAATAAGGGTGTGGGAGACTGAACCTGTGAAAACGTCAGGGGTTTGCTGTGTATGGAGCCTGCACTGGGGCAGGAGGAGGACAGTGGCTACCTCACCCACACTGCCTTGGCCACAGAGATGGAGCTCAGGCTCTGTGTCCCTTCCCTGGGGCTGTGCTGAAGGGCGCTGGTGGGTGCTGGGCTTGGGGCAGCCCTGGGGACTCTGCTGCAGCCCGGTGAGTGTGGTGTAGTTCTGCACTGACGTGGTGTGTGCTGCCTGCCCACAGCTCACCCGTCGAGTCTGTTCTCTTCTACGCCATCACCACCCTGCACAACCTGCTGCTGTACCAGGAGGGGGCCAAGATGGCCGTGCGTTTGGCTGACGGGCTGCAGAAGATGGTTCCCCTGCTGAACAAGAACAACCCCAAGTTCCTGGCCATCACCACTGACTGCCTCCAGCTTCTGGCCTATGGGAACCAGGAGAGCAAGGTGGGATGGGGATCCCAGACTGACAGAGATGGTGGGGAGGGCAGGAGTGGGGTGATTGCCCAACTTTGCACCTCACAGATGTGCAGCGGGCAGTGGTGGACACCCCACCATCTCGTGCATCCCCGGTGACATGACAAGCATTCCTGCATGCCAAGGGGTTGGAACTTCTGCCTGGCTTGTGTCCTGGCATGAGCTGGGCAATCTGGAGAGGGGGTCCCAGCAGCCTAGGGCTGCCACACCCTAGACTGCCATTCTTGATGCCCCATCCTTAGAAGTGTTCAGGATCAGGTTGGACAGGACTTGGAGCCACCTTGTCTACTGGAATGTGCTGCTGCCTGTGGTGGAGGGTGGGACTGCATGGCCTTAAAGTTCCCTTGCAACCCAAATCATTCTGGGATTCTGTCTTCCAGCTGATTATTTTGGCCAACGGAGGACCCCAGGCCCTGGTGCAGATCATGCGCAGCTACAACTATGAGAAGCTGCTCTGGACCACGAGCCGCGTGCTCAAGGTGCTGTCGGTGTGTCCCAGCAACAAACCTGCCATCGTTGAGGCTGGTAAGAGAGGCTGGAGCGGAGCCACAGGAGGAGGATGAAAGGTGGTGTCAGGGTGATGCGGCTGAGGATGTGTCCTCCTGCATATCTGTGGGACAGGCAGAGGTGTGCACAGCCAAGTGAAGCCACCTGTGCTGGCCTGGATTCCTGCTCTGAAGGCTTCTTAGGCATGTTTCTGGCACTGTGTGTGGGCAGGATCCATCCTGGCTGTGCAGAACTCTTTGCACACCACATTTGGCCTCCACTGACCCATGAGGCTGCTGTGTATACAGGAGGTTCGACCGATGCCCAGCCCACAGACCCCTCGCTCCTCCTCCTGCTGGGATGGCTGGGGATGCTCACTGGTCTGTCCCCTTCCCTGCAGGTGGCATGCAGGCATTGGGCAAGCACCTGACCAGCTCTAGCCCCAGGCTGGTGCAGAACTGCCTGTGGACCCTGCGGAACCTTTCTGACGTGGCAACCAAACAGGTGAGGCTGTGGGACCCCTGGTTGTGCTTCAGTGACACATTTCAGAGCCGTGTCTGTGCTGGGTCATCCCAGGCTGAGTCCAAAGCCTCATGTTCCCTGTTCCATGAGCTGCAGCAGCACTTGTGCCTGGTGGGCTGAGGGGATGTCCTGCTGTGCTCAAGTTACCCTGCAGCAGGGCTTGCCCTGCATTCCAGGGCGCTGCTCGCTGGCTGTGGCCCTGCCCGTGCCAGCTGGCTGCCAGCACTCCTGCGTGTCCCCAGTGTGGGGCTGAGGCCACTGCGGTCACTCAGTGGGTGCCACTGGGGTTTGCTCTGGCTCTGCCCCGTCAGCCTGTCCTGGGCTGGCTGCTTGCCCACTCTGGGGGAGCTGCCAGCAGAGCTGCTGCCAAGGCTGTTGTGCCCTGCAGCTGCTGCAGAGGTGACCCCAGCCCTGCTCTGGGGCTGCTATCCCAGCCCTTCGCTGCCTCCTGATGAGTTTTCCCATCTGCTGGGGCCGCTCCATGTGGATTAGCTCTGATGCAGCCTGGAAACTATTTTGGCTGTCATGGAACCATCCCTGGCTCTGATGACTGAAGGGTTGGAGGAGGACATGGTCACAGTGGTTTAACTCCTTCCTGTCCTGCTGTTGGCCAGCACAGCCAGGGCTTAGGGCACTCTGTCACCCTGTGGAGAGTGCTGGCGGGGCATCAGAAGTGTGATTCCAGCAGGAGACATTAAGCTCTGAGTGAAACTGCACATGTTACAGTGTCTGGTGCTCACAGTGAAGGAGCAGCTCCAGCTGTGGGGGATGGAAAAGGAGCTGTGTGGGAGCCAGGAACACTGCAGCCCCCCCATCACTGTCTGCTGGGGGCACATGGGGCCCGATGTAGGGCTGGAACTTGGGTCTGGCTGTGTGTGCTGCTCCCACCTCCCATCCCCACTCCTGCAGGAGGGCCTGGACGGCGTCCTCAAGATCCTGGTGAACCAGCTGAGCTCTGATGATGTGAACGTGCTGACCTGTGCCACTGGCACCCTCTCCAACCTGACCTGCAACAACAGCAAGAACAAGACACTGGTGACACAGTCCAACGGGGTGGAGGCCCTGATCCACACCATCCTGCGGGCGGGTGACAAGGAGGACATCACGGAGCCGGCCGTGTGCGCCCTGCGGCACCTCACCAGCCGGCACCCCGAGGCCGAGATGGCGCAGAACTCGGTGCGCCTCAACTACGGCATCCCCGCCATCGTCAAGCTCCTCAACCAGCCCAACCAGTGGCCACTGGTTAAGGTAAGGGGCCAGAGGGGTGTTGGGGACAGGAGGAGGCCAGTGTCATGGCTGGAGAGAGCTGCTGTTCTGTTCTGGGATGGGCTGCTGAGGAGGTCAGCTGGCACTTTGTGGGAATCAGGGGCACAGGGAATAGTTCTCTGCCCGTTCTTGGAGGTTCCTGACCCCCAGGGAAACATTGTTTTTAACCTCTGTCCGTGGAAAAAGCTTCCAAGGATTTGGGATGGGTTGGAAACAACCAGTATGTGAATTTAGGTAGTAGTATAGTTAGCAGTTTGTCACTTGGTGAAAAATGTGTGTTTTGGGTTTTATATAGTATGGATGTAGGTGAGGATTCAAAATGGGGAATTGTGGGTGTTGCCTCAGTTTCCCTTCTTCTTCTTCACCTACTCTGTGTTCTGCAGTGTTGGGAGCACAATTTTATTGGATAGAAGAGTCACAATGCAGATGTTGTGTAGGTGTCAGGTTATTCCCAACATGTAGGGTGGCCTAACTAGGCTAACCCCCCAAGTTCTTCTTGTTTTTTGTTGTATGAATGTAGCAGAGGAACTTCTTTTCAGTCTTCAAGGATTGTTTATTATATCTTACCATAAGTTCTGAGCCATAGATGGTACAGGCTCTGCTCTCTTACAAACACGAGGTGATTCTGCCCTCAAGGACACAAAATGTCCCCTTATATACAAAACAAACAATCCAATTATTTAACACCATATTCTAAATGTATATTGTTACTACTTTTCTACCAATAACCAGTTATCAATCTGTTCACGTAACATGGCACTGCAGCAAACTCTGTCCAATGAGATTGTGCTCTCAGCACTACAGAAAATGGAGTGAGGGAAGGAGAAGGGAAACTGAGGCAATGCCCACAGTCCTCCATCTTGAACCCTCACTTACACCCATAGTATATAAAACCTAAAAATTACATTTTCACTAAGCAATAATTACCAACTACACTGCTATCTAATTCACACTTGAGTTGTTTCCAACTTCTCAGAAAGCTTTGGAAGCTTTCTCCATGGATAGAGGTTGAAAGGAGCTTTCTTGAGGGTCAGAAGTCCTCAGGACAGGCAGGGAAATATTCTCTCCATCCTGAGTTCCCACATGTGGGCAGACAAATAATTAGTTACTGGTAGTAAAGTAATAACAATAGACATTTTAAGAACACGGTGTCAGGTAATTGCTCACCTTATCTTGTATAAATTCAGACATTTTGAGCCTCTCAAGGCTTTTTGCTGGCGTGTTTTTCAAGAGTGCAGAGCCTGTGCCGTTCTTGGCTCGAAGCTGATAAGGAAATAATAAATAACCTTTGCAGACCGAAAGCAAAGCCCCTCTGCCTTGGCTGTGGGTGTCACAATCCATTGGGGGCTGCACAGCCCAGCACCCCCATGTCAGGGGAACCCGACAGTGCTGTGCACAGAATGATGGTGGCTGCTGCTGCCACAGCCCTGCTCTTCTTGGGTCGTGTCCTTGACAGCAGCTGATGAAGGAAGGAAGTGGCTGTTGCCTGCTGCTCGTTGGAATTGAAGCTCAGCTTGGGGAGAGGATGGATCCAGGGCAGGGGATACAGTCAGCCTGCACCACGGAGGGGATGGGGTGGGACAGATGGGGAGGGGTCTCTTGGGGAGCACAATCTCTTCTGATCCACAGCTGAGACAAATCCTCCTTCCTTCCCCTCTCCTCCAGGCTACCATAGGCCTGATCCGCAACCTGGCTCTGTGTCCTGCCAACCACGCCCCGCTGCAGGAGGCGGCCGTCATCCCCCGCCTGGTCCAGCTGCTGGTCAAGGCTCACCAGGACGCCCAGCGGCACGCGGCTGCTGGCACACAGCAGCCCTACACGGTGAGCCCCACGCCTTTGCCCTGCTCCCAGCACAGCCTGGCACCCCAAAACCCAGCTTGTTCCTGAGGGTACCCCGTGCCCGCACTCCAGGTGGCTGTGCACCAGCGTGTGAGGGCCCTGGCTGAGCTCTTTTTTCCCTGGCAGGATGGAGTGAAGATGGAAGAGATTGTGGAGGGTTGCACAGGGGCACTGCACATCCTGGCCCGGGACCCCATGAACCGCATGGAAATCTTCCGCCTCAACACCATCCCCCTCTTCGTGCAGGTCAGGGCTCTGGGGACACAGGGGCTGCACTCCTGCCCAGCCTGCACGGGGAGCTGCAGCCCTGGGCTGCATCAGGATGTGCCCAGAGCACAGGGGCTCCTTGCTGGCTGCTTCACACGGCCGCTGATCTCTCCTGACAGCTCCTGTACTCGCCAGTGGAGAACATCCAGCGTGTGGCAGCCGGCGTGCTGTGCGAGCTGGCCCAGGACAAGGAGGCAGCGGATGCCATCGATGCCGAGGGGGCCTCGGCTCCCCTGATGGAGCTGCTGCACTCCAGGAACGAGGGGACAGGTGAGTGCTGCCATGCCAGGGGCTGTGCTGGGGTCTCTCCTGGCACTGTTCCAGCTGGAGCTTCTGGGGCTCTGATGCTGCATGGCAGCAGGAGCTGAGGCTGCTGGCCATCCCTACAGCCACCTATGCGGCCGCTGTGCTCTTCCGCATCTCGGAGGACAAGAATCCTGACTACAGGAAGCGTGTCTCCGTGGAGCTCACCAACTCCCTCTTCAAGCATGACCCGGCTGCCTGGGAAGCGGTGAGCATCCCAGCAAGGGATTCCCTGGGGAAACCAGGCCATCAGGGGATGGCCCTGTCCTGCTTCCAAAAGCTGTTGCCAGCACTTCCAGCCAGAGCTCAGACAGGAGCGACTGTCAGAGAGTGGGAGATGGGAGGCAGATGGGCTGTGGCCTCAGCTCCTGGGTCATGGCAACACCTGGGGCTGGGCTTGCCACCATGTGGCTCCTGAGCATTGTGAACATGAATCCCTTCAATTGTGCCACCTTCTTCCATAGGCTCAGAGCATGATCCCCATCAATGAGCCCTACTCAGATGGTGAGTATGGTGCCAGGCCTCCTTGCAGGGTCCCCATGGCCTGGGTTCTGGGGGGGGCAGTTGCCTCATGTCACCAAGCCAGGCTGGTTTTAAAACCTCTTGAGGTGGCTGTCAGTCAAGTGCCAGCCCAGTCTGCTGGGGATTGGGGTTGCACAGTGGGATGTTCAGCTCCCAGGGAGCACACACAGCTGGTGCCCTTGGGCTAGGGGATGGTGGGGCCCTTTTACTGCACCATATGTCACATGCTGCCCTGGGTGGGGGGCACAAGGAGGTGGCTGAGATCTGGAGAAGTCATTGGCTGATGGGATCCCTTCCCTGCAGAGCTGGACCCTGGTTACCGCCCCATGTACTCGGGTGACATCCCCCTGGACCCCATCGACATGCACATGGACATGGACGGGGACTACCCCATGGACACCTACAGCGACGGCGTCCGAGCGCCCTTCGCTGACCACATGCTCGCCTGACCCGCCTGCAGCCCCACACCAGGTACCTGCCAGCACACCTGGCTCTGCCCTGTGCCTCAGGGTGGCCTGGGGAGGGCTGGCTGATGGCACCTAGCGTGCTGGGGGGTTCCTGTTGCCAGCACCGGGTCCCTGGCGCTGCCATGGATCAATATCCCCGTCACCTGTGGGCCCAGGGGGTCCCGTGCTCTGCTGTCCTCCCAAATCCCCCCTTGGATGACAGGAGTTCTCTGCCACTGCAGGTGTTCTCTCCATGCAGAAGAGGGTGGCCCCAGAGCTGAGCATTTGCGAGAAGGACTTGGGAGACAGAAGTGCCTGAGAAGACAAAACTTTTCCATTCCCACGAGAGGTTTTATTTTTCGATTTGTTTTCTTCGCTGTGGGTCTCTGGAGAAGGTCCTTCCTCCTGGGACTGCTTCAAGCACCTACTGCCACATCCAGCATCCAAGATACTGTTTCTGAAGCTTTAAAACACAAACCTTGCACCGTTAGTGATCTTTCATTGGCAAAATAGTCTTTTCTATGAATATATATTTCTTTTTTATTTTTAATATGGTGCCAATGGCTTTTGCCGTCTTTAAGTTTGTGCTTTCTAACTTCCCCACAATTTGTTCTGCGTGTTAGTGTTCTAGGAGAGTAATCTGACATGGAAAAAGCCTTTGCTTCCTGCAAACTCCAACTGAATCAGGCCAATCCAGAGTTTGCTGAAAGCAAAGGGTCCATGTCCCAGGACCTTCGGGGTGTTTGAGGTTTTATTCTTCCCCATCAGCTGCTGGGAGCTGACTTTGTGTCCCTGTCCTGCCAGTCCCCATAGAGGAGTGATTCCAGCGTTAGGAACTGTGTCCTTGTACCGATCTTTGTTGCACATTTTAACCCATTTCCCTTTTCTTTGGTGAGTGGTGTGTTTCCGTCCCCTCCTCCCTTATCTAACGCATTTTTTAAAAGAGGCTTTAGATCTGATGGTGGTTTAACACTCCGGCTGGAAAGGGTTGGACAGTTACTGGAGTGTGGGTCAGGAATGGAAGATTTTATTATTTCTGTAAGTTGTTTTTGTATAGACCAAAGCAAAGAATAAAACAACCCCTGCAGCCCTGTGCTGCCCTGAGCCTGTTCTTCTGTTGGCTGGGGCTGGTCCCTCGGGGCAGCCAGGGGAAGGCGCAGCCTTCGCCCTCTGTGAGCCCATGGCAAGTCCCTCTGTGGGGCAGAGTGGGAACTCATTCCCTTGCTTGGCACCTGCTCTGCCTGGACCTGGGCCCAGGCTGCCACAGAGCATGGCAGGATCCCGAGGTCTGTGTGCCGTGCCCGGGACAGGAGCAAGCGGGGACAAAGCAGCAGGAGCTGGTCTGGGAAGTGGGACTGGGGGGAACATCCTGCCCGAGCTCAGCGCCGTGGCCGCAGCCGACCCCAGTGCTCAGGGAAATGGATCTGCTTCCTGCACGGCCCTGCCAGCACCAGCAACAAGCAAAACAACAGCTGCCTTCCGGGCAGGGCCCCACAGAACCCAGTGCGCTTCCCAGGGTGGCTCATGGGCTGAGGATGGGGGCCAGACAGCCCTCGGCCTGCTGCAGCTGCTGCCAGAGCAGGAGACAATGAGTGACAGACCTTAGCTCCAGCCCTGTGTGCCTGGGATGGGGTTTGGCTGTGCCAAACCTGGACCCCACCTTGTGGCTCTCAGCCAGCCCTGCTGTGGGTCACAGGGGTGTTCCTGCTGTCCAATCTGGCTGTCCCCAAAGTGCCAGTGGTTCTGGAGTTGCCCCAAAACATCTGCCTTAGGAAGGGTCGGGTCCTGCAGCCATCCTGGAGCCATGGACAGGGATGTGCCCCCTGCATATATTTGGGACAGAAATGCATGTCCCGAGGTCCCCAGTCCCACTTCGGCAGAGCTGCCAGGGGACGTGTCCGGGATTTGGAGGGGGAAGTGGAGCCAGAGGACATCTGGACCAGAGCAACCGGAGGTGTTTGTGGGATCTCCAGGGAGCAGCATCCCCAGGTGGGCTCCGGGGGCGGTGGAACGGACTCCGGGGTCCCAGCATCCTCGGCTGCGCTCCGCCCTTACCGGGGAGCGATGTCCCAGGGCTCCGGAGCCACCGCCGCGCCGGGAGCAGCGCCCAGCGCGTGTGCGAACCTCCCGTCCCACACCGCCTGCTGCACCCAAACCCGGCATCTCCCACACTCCCGGCTGCCCTCGGCTCCCTCCGTGTCCCACCCCACCTCCGCTGCCCGCTGTCACTGGCTGCGCTCTGCCTCCGGCTCTCACGGTGTCCCGCGTCCCCCAGGCTGCCTTCGGGCACCCCAAATCCCCGGGCAGCTCCTGCGGGCGAGCCCCGGGCCATGCCCAGCCGGTCCCCTCCGTTTTCCTGGAGTTATCGCTGCCCCGGGAGAATCTGTCCCGTCTCTCCCCTCCTCGGGAGGTGCCCGCGCAGGAGGTGCAGGGCAGGGAGCGGCAGGCGCGAGTCTGCACAGGTACCTGAGCAGGGACCTTGCTCCTCCTGGCCCGTGTCCCATCGAGGCCCGGGACCACCGTCCTGCTGTCGCCCAGATCCCATGGAGCAGCTCCCCGGGTCATCGGCAGCCGAACGCTGGTGGCGGGGGGACAGTGGGGTCCAGGGTCAATGGGGGCGGGGGGCGATGGCAGCAGCAGCGGGCAGTGGGAGCTGCTCTGCACGTGTCTGGACAAGGTTCCCCCGGGGAGAGGGAATGTACGTGCAGGAGCTGGGCTAAAAGCAGACGCAAGGGCTCTGGCAGTCCCTGAGCTGACTCACCGGCTGGGTCCCTCCCCGGAGCCAGCGGCAGCGCGGCACCTCCACACGGTGGGTCCCCGTCCTTCTCTGGGGAGAAGAGGGTCCGAGGGCTTGGGGCGGGGGAGCTGTTTTCTGGGCGGCACGGTGCAGGATTTGACCTTGAGTTCTGGTGGTTCCAGTGCCATGGGGCAGAGGACTGGGGAAGGCTGTGGGCGTGCTTTGGGGTCTGCATGTTGCCTCGTGCCGTCCCTGTATGCCGGGGGGAGCAGGGTGGCCTGGTCTGGGTGCTGTGCATGTGGCAGCGACCCTGAACACGTGCCAGGAGGGAGGGCAGCAATGCCCTGGCATGAGCCTGCAGCCGGGAACGAGGCACTGCTTGTGCCACAGCCCCACCATGGTGGAGGTGGGAGCAGGGGTGGATGCCGCGGGGGCCTTGTGCAGAGGCTCCTGCCCTGCAGGGCAGAGGGGCAGCAGTGCCAGCAGGGGCTGTGGCCCGACCCAGAGCCATTGGAGGTGGCCGAGAGCAGGGATATGCTGCATTTATGGCCTGTCTCATGATGTTTATGGTTGGGATGGGGCAGCCGCAGATGCAGCCCAGCCCTGCCCTGCCCTGCACGGCATCCTGGTGCCGACAGGGTGGAGGTTCACAGATGAACTTTGCTCTTCGAGGTGGAGCTCCCCAGGGCTCTCCCTGGCACCGCTGCCGTGTCTGCCCACTGCCGGGTAGCTCGACAGCTCCTTCCCTGTTCGCTCCACAGGCAGCGACCCAGCACGGACCCCGTGGTGGGGCAGGGTCCTGTTCTGTTGCCCTGTCCGGCCCTGGCGCTGCTTTGGTGCTGAGCCCCCCGCAGCCACCGCAGAGCAGGTACGCTGACCCCTTGCCTCTGCCAAACCTGCCCCATTCTCAGGGGTGGAGCTGAGCTGGAGTCTGTTCCCACAGCTCTCCTGTGCCATCGGCAGGGAGCAGGGACACCTGAGCCCTGGCTATGCCGTCCGGTCCCCGGGCTGGTAGATGTTGCCTCCAGGAAGGTGTTTGTCCTGCGGCAGGATGCTGGAGGATATGGGGGCTCAGGATGTGCCCCTGGCTCCTAGAGCATCACCTGAACAGCTCCTTGCCCCCAGGCAGGGGCTGGAGAAGGGGCTCTGCTGCCCGCCAGCGCTGCTCCAGGGAGCCAGGGAGGACGGTGCCTCTCCCCATGGCAACCAGGCCCCCACGTAAGGCCAGCCAAACTGGACACCCCGGTCCTACAAGAGACCCTCTGCAGCCAGAGTCCACCCGTCTGCCAGCTCCAGGGCAGCCCGGACTCACCTGTCACTGCCTGTCCCCACAGCAGCGCCGTGTCCCACAGCTCGGACACAGGCACACACCGCGATGCCGCCACCATCACCGGTGGGTAGAGCTCAGGGTGCCAGTGGATCCCCTGAGGGAACTGGGGTGAGGAGCTGGGTCTACTTTGGGCTGTTCCTTCATCCTTTCCCCGCTCTGTGGCCGGAGATGAACCATTGTCCCGGCATCCTTCACCCCACGCCGCATCCCGCGCCCGCTGTCCCCAGCGAGCTCGGCGGGCAGAGCGCGGCCAGGAGATGGCAGCAGGACCCTGCCCGCAGAGAGCAGGGCTGCGAGGGGGAGCGGGACAGAGCTGGGGAAGGGTCCCGAGTGCCACCCTGCGGGAGACCCCCCCCAATCCCTCCAGCAGTGGCTCTGGGGACAGACCCGGCTGGTGACACCAGCCTCAAACCCCTGCGGGACAGAGTGGGCTGAGGGGTACTCACCGACCACAGCCCCCCGTGCAGCCCATTCCTCCCATGCGCTCCCCACCCTGGGCTGACACGGTGTCCCTCTGTCCCCAGAGCTGTGCAGCGGGGAGGTCCCCGAGGTGGAGATCATCAGCCTGCTGGGCGAGCAGCTGCCCCGCTACACGCTGCGGGCTGACACCGTGTTCGGCTACGACCACGGCGACTGGCTGCGAGCCCGCCCCGGCCCCTCGCAGCCCGTAGCCCCCCTGACCCCCCAGCAGATAGAGGCGACCCTGCAGTATTTCCGTGAGTGCCCGCGGGCGGCGGAGCTGGCGAGGGTGGTGGGCACAGGCCCAGTGTCTGCGCGGGGTCGTGATGGTGAGGGCAGCCTGGGAGCTAATCACTGCTAATGGGATTGACGGGCTGGATTTCCTCACCCAGAACATCCCGGGCTAATTCTAGGAGCAGCTTCTGCTCCTAGAGCCAAGCCGGATGCTGGGAGAGAGCCCCCATCATTTCCTGGGACCCCCTGCACGTCCCTGCTCCCCTGGGCTGTGCTGTGGCTCACAGGGGTGGGACACTTGTGGGATCGGCAGATGTGCCAGTGAATCCCAGGGCTGCTGCTCCCCCAAACATGAGAGCCTGGAGGCCTTGGGGCACTGCTTCCAGTGAAGCCCCCAGAGCTGTGGGGATCCCAGGGGAAGATCCCTGCAGCCCCCATGGCCAGGCAATGCCCATGGCACTGTGGCATGGCTCGTTCCTGGCACGAGGTCGGGGTTCAGCAGGGGGCACAGACAGATTATCTCTGCTTTGTTTCTGCCCCTGGGCTGCGTGTGGAGGGGACAGGATTAGAGCAAGGGGCTGGGGGATGGATGTGGGGCAGTGGGAGACAGATGGGGCTGAGGCCTCCCCCACCTGCTCACGCCAGGCGGGGCGGGGGTAAATCCTCACCATGCCTTCCTTGCCCGTGCTTGCAGCCTTCCTCTTCAGGCTGCTCCCCTCTCTGCTCAGCAGAACACCTGGGTGCACCGCGCACCATCGGCACTGCTCCCTGCAGTGGCAGTACAAGGGATTGAGCCCCAAACCCTGTCTCTGTGCCATGGGGTAGGGAGCATGCAGCGCCACAGGACCCCAGTACCCCAGCCCTGCTCCGTGGGGCCAGTGGTGACTCCTGCAGGTCACAGATACCGAGGCCTCCAGTGCTGCTGGCGTGTGCTGGTGTGGAGGGGGCCCATGGCGTCATTCCTTGACTCAAACCTTTAAGCTGCCGTCAGAAATAGCCCCCTGTAATCTGCTTGCACAGGCACAGGGAACCTGCCCTGAGGAGCAAATCCTGGGGCAGGGGATTAGGAAGAAGCAGCTCCTGCCTGTCCATGATGAGACGCGTGCTTGAATCCTCGGGGTCTCTGGAGGGTGGTGTCCCAGACCTTACCCAGGGAAACACCAGTGCCAGGGAGAGGGAGAGGCTGGGACTGAGGGCACCTGCTCCAGCCCTCACTCCAGAGGGGACTGGTGCTTATGGCAGGATGTAGTTGGGTTCAGGACCCCAGTGGGTAGAAGTCAAGCAGGCAAAGGTGTGCAGTGGTGAGAGGCAGCTTCAACTGCATCCATTCACTGATTATTTGGGTGCTAACAAGGAAGGGCATTGGGGCAGGTGACAAGGACAGAGCACGTTGGCATTACCAGCAACACACCCACGTGGCCTGTGCTACGTGCCTGCCAGCTTCTCCATAATTCAGCACACCATGATTTATTCACCTTTCCTCCTTCTGCTTCTGCACCAGTGTGGTTGTGGGGATGAGAGGGTGCCAGCCAGGGAGAGCAGGGCATCCTGGGTGGGGCACAGAGGGGGCCAGGCTCATGCCAGCCCATGCTTGGAGCCAGGGGTGGTGAATGGGGAGATGGGAGTGGGATGGATCAGGGACCTGGCAGGTCCCAGCACTGCAGTGGGCGCTGAAGGTGCAGGGTTTGTGATGTGGGTGATGATGGGGGGTGCAGCCCTGGGGTGGCAGAGCAGAGATGGCCAGAAAAATGTATCTTGACCCTCACGGGGACCCCAGCCCTGCACTCTCATGGCTTTGCCTGAAGGGCCCAAAACATCTCCCTGCCCTTACCAAGGGGCAAAAGCTGCTGTCTGTGCATGACCCATAGCATCAACACTGCGGAGTTGCTGCTCAGGGACCCCAGTGTCCCCTCAGCCCCCCGTGGGGCCTGTGTGCCCAGATTCCCCGGGCTATGATTTGGGACAAGAGGTGGGACGCCTGCACCAGCCCCCAGCGCTGAGCAGGATTGTCCTGGTGGGTTCCCCAACGAGGAGCCTGGTCCTAGAGTGCCTGATGGGGATGGTGTCCCCGCAAAAAACAGGGGGCCTCTGGCACTCCCCGACCCCCGCATCGCCCCCATTCTGTTCCCGTCCGGCCCCGCCCCCGTCCCGGCCGTAGCCGTGGCCCCGCCGCCGGGGGATGCGCCGGGCAGGTGCGCGGGGACCGGCGATCCTATAAATAGGGGCGGGAGCGGCCGCAGCGGCTCCGCTCAGCGTGGTTGGGCTGGGCTGGGCACGGCTGGGTGGGCACAGCGGGCTGGGCGGCTGCGGTGGGCTCGGCACGATGGAGATCTGGAGCAGCCCCACCGCCTACGATGAGTTAAACGGGAACGCGGAGCGCGGCGGCGGCGCGGACCCCATCGCCCGGGAGCTGGAGGAAGGTGAGAGCGGCCCGGGTGGTCCCGCCCCGGGGATGGGGATGCGGCTGCAGCAGGGCTGGGCTCCCCTGGGGTTGGTCTGGAGCGGCGGGGACCGGGGCGTCCCCGTCCCCGGGATCGGGGCTGGTCCGGAGCGGTCAGGGCCGGGGTCGTCCCTCTGGAGTGTCTTCTGCTCCCCACCCGTGGGTTTCCTCAATCGCGGTCTCCCTCGCTGCTCTCTAGCCCCGGGGTTGCCGCCACCCGGTCCCTTGGGGACCCCCAGGGTCACCCCGACCCTAAGGAGATCTGTCCCCGCGGCGGGAGTGGTGGGGAGAGGACAGAGGGACCGGGAGAAGGGCCCTGCCAGGTCTGCGTGTGCTCGTGGGGAAGGGCGTCCTTCCTCCCGTGGGAACGGGGTCCTCTCCTCCCGCATCCCGCCGCTCGGCCCTGCAGATGGATGTTTACGCGTTTGCCGGCGCTGCAGCCCCCGTCTCCCAGGGCCAGCCGCTCGCTCCAACCGTAGCGATGCTCATGCTCTAATTATTTCCAATTAATGGCTCAGGGGCCTGACGAGGTGGAGCTGGGGACCCCCGCGGGGAGCGGGTCCTGTAGAGGTGCAGAGAGGGGGGGTGAGGCTGGGGCTGGCCCTTCTTCCCATGGAAGTGTTTGGTGTCCGTGCCCTCTGGGGCGTGTGGCAGCACCCGGGGCAGCGAGGACTGGACGGGACCGGGGTGGCGAGTGGGGGCATTGCCATGGCAACGCACTCACCATTACACAACCCCAGCTGGGGAGGCCTAATGGGATTTGTGGCTGAGCTTCCCCGTTAACCCACTTCGTCTGCGCGACTGGGGGGTGGCTCTGACCGGGGGCGCGGGTGGGGGCCCCGAGCGCAGCCAGCGCTGCTCTGCCAGGGGAAACTGAGGCACGCACTCTCGGGGCAGCAGAGCATCAGAAAGGGCATCGGGAATGCTGCGTGCTGAGGGCAGGGTGCGGGGTACAGGCAGGTCCCGGGCTGTAAGCGGGGTTTGGGGTGCGGGCAGGACTCGGGGCTTTGCGCCTGCTCCCGGCTCTCTCCGCCCGCGCGGCTCCAGCGCCGCCGTCTGGGTGCGTGCCCGGGCAGCGGATCCGTACCGGGGGGAACCGGCGTCTCCATGCTCGCTCCTCCTCTGCCTGCCAGAGACCCAGAGAGCGGCGGGGAGAGGCAGAGCTGGAGCCGGGGCCCGGCCTGACGCGGTGTTGGCGTGGTGGGCAGCTGCCCGAGCCCGCAGCGTCCTGTCCGCAGCTGCCTCTGCTGCTGCTGCTGTTGTTGTTGCGTTGTGCAGCTGGAGGGGCATCGGGTGGGCGCGGGCTGCGGCATCCTCCCCCTGAGAGAAACTAGGGCAGGGGGGATCTGAGGGAGGGGGCTGGGGGCAGATTGGAGGGGACAGCGCCTGTGAGCCCGGCTCGGCACGGCGCCACCCACAGCTATTTATACTGGAGCTCCAGCCTGCTTTCTGCTGGAGATGTCACCTCCGATCCTGTCTCCGCCGCTGCCCTTCCTTTTCTGTGAGCCCTGCAGTGGGGCTGGCACTGTGCCTGTGCTGAGGTCCTGGGGTCAGCGAGGGGGCCCAGCATTTTCTTGCCACTCCAAGGTGCAGGCAGGGTTGGGGGTGAGGTGTGGGCCCCCCGTTTCCCATGGTGCTGTCACAGATGTGGGGATCCCTGCCTGCTCTGCCTGGCACTGCATGAGGTGCTACACAGCAAACAGAAGTTCCTTCTTGGACACCACCCTGGAGCAGCCTTGGGGGGACAGTGCCGAGCCCCTGGGTCAGTGCTCCCAGTGTGGGGGTTCACCTTCTGGCCCTCTCCCCCAGTCCTGTGCGCTGAGCGGGTGGTCAGGATCAAGAAGACCTACCATGATATTGACGCCGTCACCAACCTGCTGGATGAGGTATGTTGGAGATCCCACCTGTGCAAGGGCTGGTGGGACCCTGGGGACACACGGGTAGGTGAGGACTGGGGAAGGAGTGAGCCCCAGCTGAGGCAGACCTGCCCCTTGCAGAAAGAGCGGGACCTGGAGTTAGCGGCGCGCATTGGGCAGTCCCTGTTGAAGCAGAACCGGAGCCTGACTGAGCGCAATGAGCTCCTGGAGGAGCAGCTGGAATTGGCCAAAGAGGAGGTAACTGCTCCTGGGCACAGGTCTGGGCCTTGGCCACCTGCGTGCCCTCCCTGGGACACCCTGGTCCTCTTGGCTGTGTCCTGGAACACTTTGTCTCTCCAGATTGCGCAGCTGCGCCACGAGGTCTCCATGCGGGATGACCTTCTCCACTTCTACACCACCACAACGGAGGAGAGCGAGCCCACCACCACCACCACCTCCACACCGTGAGTGGGAGTCCCTGTCCTGCCACTCACCTGGGGCAGAACTGCTCCTGTGGGCTGGGCAGGAGCCATCACCATCCCTAGGGTGGCACTGGCCACACTCCCTTCCCTTCCTTGTTGGCTGTGGGTCCAACCCCACAGAGCTTGGTCGCTGCAGATGCCCTGGGAGCTGGGGGAACAGGCAGGGGTCTTAGGGGGCAGCCCCATCCTGCCTGCACTGCCGGGTGCTCAGGTCATCCCTGCTGTCCCCAGGCTGCGCAGGCACGAGTCCTCGCTGTCCTTGCAGCAGTACTTCCAGTACGACACCTTGCAGCAGAAACTCAAGTGCCTGGAGGAGGAGAACCAGAAACTCCGTCTGGAGGTGAGCGGAGCCAGCTGGTGGATGCCCCTCAGTGCCCACTTACTCTCTGTGGAGGGACCTGAGCTGCCTCCTGAGGGAGACAGGAGCTCCTGCCTGTCATGCTCAGCCCCTCCAACCCTCTCCCCCAGGCCACCAACATCACCACTGAGACCTGTCAGTACGAGGCCCAGGAGCAGCAGCTGATGATTGACTGCGTGGAGCAGTTTTGTACGTAGGGCTCGGGGGTCTGCAGGCACTGCCCAGGCGGGGGCTGGGGGCCGTGCCCCGGCGGTGACGGACCCCGGCCCTCCCGCAGCCGAAGCGAGCCAGCAGGTCGTTCACCTGTCGGAGGAGCTGGCGCGCAGGGCGGAGGAGGCGGCGCGGCAGCAGGAGGAGATCACCCAGCTCCTGGAGCAAGTGGCGGAGCTGCAGCAGAAGTGTCGCACGGTGAGGGTCCCCTGCCCGTGCCGGGGGGAGGGAGGTGCGAGCCCAGCACCCTGACCTGGCCGCTCCTGCCCGCAGTACGGCTCCGAGGTGGAGGAGCTCCAGCAGCACCTGAGCGCGGCGAAGGAGGTGCAGCAGCAGCTCCGGATGGAGGTGAGCCCGGGGGAAGCCGTGCATGCCCGACCTGATGGCGGATCCTGCCCCGCTGCCCCCGGGGCCGTGCTCGAGCTGTGCCCGTGTCCCCGCAGCTGCGGGATCTGCAGGAGAAGTACGCGGAGTGCGGCGGGATGCTGCAGGAGGCCCAGGAGGAGGTGAAGAGCCTGCGGAGCCGCAGCCTGCCCAACAGCACCGTCAGCCGCTACAGCGCGGCCGCGCTCCTGCCCGTGGTGAGCGCGGGGGCCGGGGGCAGGGTGGGGGTCCCTGCTCTCCCCTCTGCTGACACCGCGTACCCCCGCCCCCAGGACTCGCTGGCGGCTGAGATCAAGGGGATGATGAGGAAGAGGACAGACAGCTCAGGCTCAGACTACAAGTGAGTGCTGGCCCCGGTGGCTTGTGCTGTGCCATGGGGCAGGGCTGCAGCCCACCCTGACCCGATTCCCCCCCGCAGGAGCTACCAGCGCGTCTTCGAGACGGTGAAGGCTGTGAACCAGGCAGCCAAAGCCAAGTCTTGCTCTGAGTCTCCCAACCATGTTCCAGGCTCTAAGCAGATGTCTGCTGCCCACTCTGGGGGGGCCAGCACCCCCCAAACCAGCTCGGAGGATGCCCAGTGAGTGTTGGGGTGGGGGGGGAATGGGTTCAGGTGGGTCAGCGGCTGCTCCTGCACAGGAGCCGGGGAGCTGCTGGGAGCTGGAAGCAGCCTGGGGCAGGGAGATCAGGTCTGGCTGGGGCCCAGTACAGCCCGAGGTGCAGCGCAGGACTGCAGCCCCGGGCGCCCTGACGCTGTGCCCGCCAGCAGGGCCGAGGGGCGCAGCGAGGGGTCCCGGGCAGCCCCGGGCCGGCAGGACCTGGAGGCGGCGGTGCAGCGGCTGTCGGTGCGGCAGCAGAGCCACGTCTCCGAGGAGCGCTCCTTTTTCGAGGCCGAACGGGAACGCAAGCTCTGGCGGCTGAGAGATGGGGCGAGCTCCAGTGGCTTCCTCACCCCCGAGGGCAGCGTCGGCTCCACTGGGACCAACTGCTCGGGGAGCTCGGAGCTCACCGCTGGCTCCGGCTTCTCCCTCGGCTCCCTCACCTACTTACCCGATAAACTGCAGATTGTGAAGCCACTGGAAGGTGAGGGGCAGAGGGGAGGCAGAGCTGCAGGTGCTCTGAGGGTCCAATACCTCCACCTGAGTTTCCCCCGGCTGTGTCCCCCCCAGGCTCTGTGACACTCCACCACTGGCAGCAGCTGGCACAGCCCAACCTCGGTGGGATCCTGGTGCCCCGCCCCGGGGTGCTCACCAAAGACTTCAGGCAGCTGGACACAGACCTGGAGGAGGTGTACAGTCTCAATGACCTGGAGGAGGATGATGTGGACACCGGCTCCTTCCAGCTGCTCCCTACCTCAGCACCCGCCAAAGCCAAGGAGCACCCCAGAGGTGAGCGCGGGGTGAGGGACAGAGGGGACCCAGCCCCCGGGATGCCCCTGCCCGGTTGTCCAGGCTGCCCCTCGCCTCCCCCCGTGCTCTCCCCTCTTGCAGCAGCCTGTCCCTGCCATCCACCTGTCCCCACGGGGATGCTCCGCCTGCAGCTGCGCAAGGGCCATTCTCGGGCAGCTGCCCCGGCGGGATGAGCCCTCTCCATCAGCCTGGCGTGCCCCTGCTGCTCCCCGGCTGCCTGGAAGGGCCTGGTCTGGGACAGAGTGCATCTCCTGGTCCCAGCCGTGCTGGCTGCCCCCTCTGAGCAGGCACCAGACACAGTTACTGCTGGAGCTGTGCCCCGTGCATGCAGCTTCCAGCCCAGCTTTGGCTGTCCCGCCTGCCTGTGTCCTGCCCCCTCCCCATTGACCCCTTGTCTCCTGTCCCTTCCAGTGTTCCTCTCTGTTAACAACCTCCCCCAGACCCCGTCTACCTTCACCATCACCACCTGCCACATCCTCCACCCCACCACTGCGATCACCACGGTGACACCCAGGTAAGGCGCGTGGCCCCCGCCAGCTGCGCTGCCTGCACCAGTCCCCGGCCCCGCTGTGCATCCCCAGCTCTCTCCTCCTGCAGCCCCTGATGCTCTGAGAGACGCCAGCGCTAGAAATATCCCCAAATCTGGCTGCCGAGGTGTCTGTGTGCCCGGGGCTGGGGCCAGCCCCCTCCTCTGCACTGCAGCACCATGGTGGATGGAGATGGATGGATGGTGGGCTCGCCCAGGGGAGCAGCGCTCCTGGCAAGGAGCAGCGAGTGCTCCTCAGGAACCGACCCAGCTTTCCTCCCTCCACACTTGGGCAGCAGCCAGGAGCTTTTCCCAGCCGGGGCTAGGCTGTCCATTAATGAGCACCAGTGATTAGTCCTAATGAGCCCCCCCAAGGCTCGTTGTGGGTTGGTTCGAGCTGGAATTCACTGTTAGACAAAATCCCGGTGTCTGGAAACTGCTTGTGGAGCGGTGACTGCATCCCAGTCTCTCCTGGCTGCTGAGTGGCAGCCCCCAGCACTCTGAATTTTGGGATGCTTGAGCAGTTTGCAGCACGGGGGTCTCCTATAGCCCAAAGCTCTTTAGGTGAAGGAGGACAGGGGGTCCTGCTCTGCCCGCAGCCTGCCTGGCCCCTTCAGCAGCATCCCCCAGGCCAGGGCCCCCCGGCTGATCCCCACTTCTGCTCTCTTTTCCCCTGCAGTCTGTGTCATGCCGTCGTGCCTTCTTGTGGGCCCTTTGAGGGGCTGAGCCCCTCACCTGAACAGACTCCCCCCACACTGGCGCTTGGCCCTGGACCCCCGAGCACTCCCATGGGACTCTTCAGGCTCTTGCTGGTGCCGGATTCCCACTTGGCACCAGGGACTGGATCACGGTGGGCCCCCTCACTCCACTCCCAGGACCCTCAGCATTCTGAGCCGCAGCCCTCCCCTGTGCCCAGGGGTCAGGATGGATCCCCACCCAGGAGCAGCATCTTCAGCTGGAACTTGGTGGAGAAGTTGCAGCGCCTGGGGCTGGACAAGGTGGTGGCCAGAGGGGAGAGGTCCTGTGCCAAGCCAGGACCCAGAGGGGCACCCAGAAATGATGCTGCTGCAGAGCCCCCAGGCTCAGGGTGAGACACAACCTCTTCCTCACCCATCCATGGGGAAATGGAGAAAGGACAAGCTTCAGCCTCAGCTCCTGGTGCTGCCCCTGGTCCGTCAGCACGCCTGGCGCCGGCGTGGGGAGCTTTGCCCTGGCTGCAAGGACAGAATGTCCATGTTTGGGGGGTACAGGGGGTGCTGGCTGACCCTGTCCCTGCTGGGCGAGTATGGACCCTTCACAGGAGCCAGTTTCTGGCAATAAAAACTGTTCCTGCTTCTGCTGAGCCTGTCTGCGGAGCGAGGGGCAGCTTGGCCCATTTGGGGCTGTCCAGATGCTGCAGAGAAGGGCGAGGCTCAGTCTGGGCTCTGGTGTGTCCTGGGGCAACCTGCTGGGGCCAGGGGGAGACCCCTGCACCCTGGGCTGGGCCCCTGGCCAGCACCCGGGCTGGACTGGCTTTCAAAGGGAATGATGGTTTAACTCTTTCCTGCCTACTGAATAGCAATAGTAGCAGCACCCACAGCTTGGGATGTTTCTAGGGGTGTATCTCTTGCTTCCCCCATCTGTGTCCCTCCCTCCAAGCTGTGCCCCATCCCCTGGCAAATAAATGTGAATTCACAGAGCAGTTTGTGCGTGCTGTGTCTGCTGCCATGGTCTGTGTTTGGAGCTCACTCTTTGCCCTGCGTGTCCCTTTGGGGCTGGGGGCAAATCCCCTCTGTCCTCCCTCCCAGGCTCTCCCCAGCACAGCCAGGAGTGCAGAGGCTGTAGTGCCAGAGTTTTATTGTGGGAAAGGACACACTGAGTGTGGCAGTGCTCTGCATGGCCAGTCCAGCCCAGCAGCTACGCAGCACCAGCCTCGTCCTCGGCGCTGCGGCGGCCGAAGTCCATCCAGTCGGGGTAGAAGTGGTCGTGCAAAGCCTCCATCCCTTCATCCTCGTGCACAAAGGCCTGGTGCTTGTTCAGCTCTGCCAGGGCAAAGGCAGCAGTGAGAGCTGACACGGGGGCTGTGCTGTGCCCCCTGAGGGCTGCCCACCCTGAGCTCCCAGTACCTGTGAGGATGTGGGGCAGGAACTGGGACAAGAGGTGCTGCTGCTCCTGGGACAGGTGCTGGGGCCAGCCCCGCCGGCCCAGGCTGGGGGGCTGCAGGGGAGGGTCCCCCATGGGGCCTGGTGCCTCTGCTGCGGGCCGGCACAGGCAGGTCACTGCCAGGGCCAGGATGAGACCCAGGCACGGCGTCACCTTCATGGCTGTGGGGAGACTGAACAGGGGGGAAGTGGGAGAGCTGCAGCCCCCAAACTGGGACATGCTCAGCCTGTGGTGAGGGTGGCCAGGGCACTCAGCCCCAGGCCATGGCCAGTTCACACTCCTCTGTCCCTCCCTTTGGGTCCCCAAGTCCCCTCCATCCCTTCCACCTTCTCCCCAAGTTTTCTCCATCCCTCTCTCCTGGCTGGTCCCCAGTTCCCCTAGAAGCAGAGTCAAGGCAGAGGGATCCATAACTATTAAATCCCATTCCTTACTCCTTGCAAGGATGCTGAAAACTAAAACACATGGCTAAGAGCATCATCCTCCTTGAACTCAAAAAGCTGGGGAGCTGGGTCCTCATGCCCAGGGCATGGCCAGGCCCCAGATCCCCTCTGTTCCTCTTAGTTGGTCTCCGAGTTGCTTTGTCCCTGCCATCTGCTCCTCAGGTTTTCGCCATCTCCCTCTCCTAGCTGGTCCCCAAGTCACCTGTGGACAGTTCCAGAGCCCTGTGAGACTCACCTGTGGGTTCTGAGGCTCAGCAGGGTGTCCTCGTGGGTGTCCTGGTGGGTCTCAGTGCGTGTCTCTCTCCACGATCGCCTCAGCTCAGTCCTGCTTTTAAAGGCACTGCCGGGGCTGCCACACCCCAGGGCGGCTCCACAAACATCCACCCACCCCGGGGGGGCCCTCGGGCATCTGTGTGTGCTCACAGCCACAGAGACAGACACACAGCCACAGAGAGACCCAGACACACACAGAGACACAGACACAGCCATATCCATACCTACACATCTATAGGCACCCCGTCCATACCCACTCCTAGCTACTCATGCACACAGGTGTGCTCGTGGCTGGCTGTACAAAGACACACGTGAACACAAATCCAGGTGCAGCCAGGGCACTGTGCCTTGGCTGCACATCTGTACAGAACAGCAGAGCTCTGGGTGCAGCTGGACATGCACATACATTATTATATCATAGCAGCTATACAGTATAATATGGTAAAATACACTGCAATGGTGTGTGTTTATGTACAAACACATATATAAATAATACAGTGTAATAGATAAGATTTTATGCAGTATAAAATATATATGATGTGTACATTTCTAATAGATAACATAGCTTATGATCTGTGTAAATACATCCAGATATCCATATGTAGACATGGGCACAGACTCACAGCTACAGGCATGGACACACGTGTGCACATGTGTGTGTTTATATGGATGATGACTACAGGAGGTAATTGTACATCACTGAGTGATGGAGGGCGTGTGCAGGGGCATGGATGCATAAGGAGTACCATGACATTTCTCTTTCTATATGTATCCACACACAGATACATGTATGGAAACAGAGATATATGTATACATATGTATGAATGTTTATATAAATGTACATGTATGCACATATGTTTATATGTACATGTCTATATACATGTGTATATACACGTCTATACACACACACACAATTTATATTTATATTTATAGTTATAGTTATATAGTTGTATTTATATCTATATCTAAATCTATATCTATATTAATATTATATTTATATTTACATTTATATTTATATGTATATGTATATGTATATGTATATGTATATGTATATGTATATGTATATGTATATTTATATTATATGTATATGTATAGTATATTTATACTTATATTTATATTTATCTATATCTATATCTATATCTATATCTATATCTATATCTATAT
>VWYI01005049.1:632666-881560 GCA_013399455.1 Anthoscopus minutus
CTATATTTATATTTATATCTATATCTATATCTATATCTATATTTATATTCATACATATTGGACTCCATGATTTTTGGAGGTCTCCCCCAACCTAAATGATTCCAGGGTTATGTATATATATGTACACATATATCTAAATGTGTACACATTTATACATATATGCATATACATACAGACATATCTACATTAATAAATAGCAATACTTGTGCATCTACCTATAAAAACACACACACACACATAAATGTGCATACAGAATTGTGTGTGCACATACATGTATTTTTACATGTGCACATGTGTGTCTGTGTGTCTGTCTGTACACACCCTGACTGACACCCAGATGTGTGCAGATGTTTATAAGGGGTTGTGCCAGGGCTCCCCAGGCTCTGTGCCCCCGGGGCTGGTGGCTGTGCAGACCTGGGGGGCTGTGTCTGTGTGTGAGGCCCTCACCAGGACACAGGCCCCAGAGCAGCTCCATTCTGCAGCTCTGGATCTCTCCCTGCACCCCAAGAAGCTTTGGGGTGCTGTGGAAGGAGAGGGCCCTGCTGGTGTCAGAGCCCCCTGAAGATCCTTGTCTGTCACCACCCAGTTCCCACAGGACACTGATGTTTCCTGCTGCCTCTATTGACCCCCATCAGCGTATTTGAAAAGACCATTTGTCTCCCTCCTTCAATAAACCCCATGAACGACATCCTGGGCTGGGGCACGTCACTGTCCTGTGGCCCCCATGAGTTCCCAGCGAGCTGTGTCAGTGCTTCTCAAACACCCCAGAACAAATGGGCTTTGGATGGCCGGAAGGCAGTGGCACCCAGCACCCTGCAGCCGTCGATTGCTCGCTCCACGGACACCTTGCACAAGGAACAAACAAATTGTTTTCCAATTTCTGGCTTTTAATGGCTCAATCTGGACCAAATGAGCCATCAGGGTGATGGGGACAGGGCAGCCACTCCCTCCAGGGCCACAGGCTTGGCATCACCTTGACGCAGGTTTGTTACCGGGCCTGTGGGCATTCGGGCTGCACCCTTCTCCAGGTGGACAAAGGCACAGCTGGAGGATGGACCAAGCACCCTCACTGGCTGGGGCTAGCTGTTCTGGCAACGGCCAGATCTGTGGGCCTGGAAATTCCAATGGGAAGAAACCCAAGCTGGACATGCTCCGACACAAGAGGGACACGAGAGCAGAGCAGAGATTGGGCTGTGTCAGGCTGTGGGCACAAATGCACACCCTGGTACCCTTGGTGTTGTCAGCACCTGCTCTTGATGTGCAGGGCTGCTCACCTGTCTGCCAGCACCTGCTCCCAGGCACAGGCAGGGCTGGAGGTCACTCTGAGGTACAGGCAGGGCTGGAGGTCACTCTGAGGTACAGGCAGGGCTGGAGGTCACCCTGAGGTACAGGCAGGGCTGGAGGTCACTCTGAGGCACAGGCAGGGCTGGAGGTCACCCTGAGGTACAGGCAGGGCTGGAGGTCACCCTGAGGCACAGGCAGGGCTGGAGGTCACCTGCCTCCTCAGGGCACTCACAGCTGCTTTGCATAATTGCAGCAATTTGGTTTCCAAGAGCAAAGTCTCCCAGGAAAGTGGCAGTGAACTCCTGAGCAGCACGTGGGAGATGGGGGTCATCACTGCAGTGGATGAAGAGCTGGGATCTGCTCTGGGGCACTGCCAGGAGCACAAGCAGGTGACCAGGGTGGGAGCAGCACCCCAGGACACCCCAGCCCTCCCTGCTGCAGGACAGATGGGGTGGGGGTAATGGTAGGGAAACCTAGGGATTCCCTGTGCACTCAGGCATTTCAGCACGCTTCACACTGCACTTGTGCTGCAGGCACCTGCCAGTCCCCAGAACCATTGCTGCCCTCAACCAGCCCATTTTACTGAGATTTCATTCTTGCTTGTTGAGCTTGAGCTCAGGAAATAAAGAGAGCACTCAGCCCCTCACCTGTGGCAGAGCCTGACCTGGGTGGCAGCACCTCCCTCTTCCCCAGAGCAGTTTCTGGGCAGCAGAAGTGCTGACCCTGCCCAAAGGACTTACAGGAACAGGTCTGGGGGTCAGAGCCCAGGCAGGGAATGACTCAGCACCACTCACTCCTTGGCTTTCCCTCAGCTCCCAGCAGGAACAGCAGAGACAGGGAACCTCTGCTTCCTGCAATGGGCCAGAGTGGGGGGCAACCCCCAGGCCCCCAAAGCAGGGAAGCCCACCAGGCCCCAGAGCTGCACCACTGCTGCCAAGAGAAGGTGCTTTGCCCCGGGAGCAACGGAACCCAGCACGCATGGGCTTTTTGAAAACCGGTTTTATTTAAATAACTTTTAAATACATTACAATAAAACATTAGAAATGAAACCAAAGTTAAGTTACTGCACAGCGTGTGAGACAGCAGCACTACCTACACAAGGCTCAGCAGCTCCAGCTCCAGGGATGCTCCTGGTGTTAGTCCTTGTCACAAGTTTAACCCATGGGACAGCTCCTCCATGTGCCTGGTACCTCAGGGCTCGCACGTACCAGCACCTGAACTGCAGCCATCTGGCCTCCAGGTCACTCTTCTGTCACTCCTTCCAAGCCAGGCCTCCCCAAATCCCTCTGCCTCTGGGAGCCAGCATTGTGCAGAGGAACGTGTCCCAGTGCCACAGCACGGGGCCTCACAGCGGAAAGGACACATTCCCCTCCAGCAGGAGGGAAGTGCAGCTGGACTGAGGAGCCATCAGGACAGGCTGAGTCCCTGGGCTTAGCTGGGAACAGCTGGAACTTTTGGCTTCAGGCTGGATGGTGCCACTGCCCGCGCTACCTCTGGGAAATGAGGGACAGCCAGACGAGATAGCATGGGCTCGTGTCAGTTTATTACATCACCAATTACAACAGTCCAGACTCAACAGTGGACCCAAGATCGTTACATTACACAAACCGGCTGGTTTTAAACTTATGACAAGGGACAGGTGGGAATTTCATGGTAAGGATATCTTCTTGCATAAAGCTCCAGTGGCCCACAGGCACTTAAAACCCGTGGACTTTCAGCTGGTCGTCTTTAGCCAGTCCAATCTGCAAGACAGAAAATGCATTCACAGCATGGGGTGATGCCTCTGCCCAGGGACTGTGTGCATTTAACAAACTCGTGTTTATTTCAGCGAGCAGCAGGCTGAGGGTGTCCTACCTCCACGAGGAACTGGCAGATGTTCTTGCGCTGGTCACCCTGCAACTGAATCACTTCTCCATACTCGGGGTGCTCAATTACAGTACCATTGCAGGCAAATTTCTGCAGCAAAAACACAAAAACTTCCTTAGCACCACATAAACGTCCCTGCGTGGCTGTTCCCCCCGAGCTCCGAATCCCCACCTTCTTGAAGGCCTTCACCAGTTTCTTTTTATCGTAGTCATCCGCGATGCCCTGGACTGTGGTGAGGGTCTTCCTGCCGTTGCGCTGCTGGATCCTTATATGGATGTAGTCCTCAGTGCCGGCCGGGAGCAGGTCATCACCCTTACTTGCATCCGCAAAGGGGTCTGCGGGGATCGCCGTCAGGCCCCGCCCCACCGCCGCCCCATTGGCCGCCGCGCCCGCCCGTCACGCCTAGGCCCCGCCCCCGCGCGCATGTCCGTTACGCATAGATCCCGCCCCTGCCTCCACCCCATTGGCCGCCGCGCCCGCCCGTCAGGCTCGGGCCCACCCTCACCCCCCCCGCGGCTGACGCAACCGGGCCCGGAATAGCAACTGCGCCACGGGGCGGGGTCGGGGCGGGGCCCGCGCGCTCCCCCGGCCCTACCGCACAAAGGGCCTCACCGAAGGGCTGGAGGTTCTGGATAGCGGACATACGATACGCTTCCCTTCCCTCGGCGGAGGCGGCTGCGGCTGCGACGGGGGCGGCTCTGGCGGCGGGAGCGGCTCTGGGCGGAGGATGCTCTCGCGGCGGCGGCTCGAGGCGCTGTCAGGGGGGGCGGGACTGCCGCCGAGCAGTTATATATCGCCCCTACGTGACGTCATCACGCACGGCGAACGAGGGCGATGATTGGTCGCCGTGCGGGGGCGTCACGGCGTATCGGGCGAACGCGGCCGCGCCCCGGCGGGCGGGGGGAGCAGGGCGCATGCGCGGGAGGGGGGCCCAGCAGCGCGCGGGGCGGCGCGTGCGCACTGCAGAGCCTGGGTTGGGGCCGGGACCCCCGGGACCCCCGGCCCCCCTCAGGGTCGCCTCTGCCACCTCCGAGAACCCCCTGAGGCCCCAAAATCCTCCTGGGACCCTCAAAATCCCCTGGGACACCAAATGTCCTCCTTGAGACGCACAAAATGCCCCCATGAACCACAGAATACTCCCCGGGACCACTCAACCACCTCCAGATCCCCTTGGGACTCCCCTCCAAAGAACACAGTACGCCTCGAAACCCTCACGGGGGCCCCACATCCCCTCCAGCCCTCGCAGATTTTCTTGGGGCCCTCCAGCCCTCCAGAAACCATCCTTGTTATACCCCCCAAAACCTCTCTGGGACCCCTGAACCTTCCCGGGAGTCCCAAAACGTCCCAACCCCTCCTCCACTTTCCTGAAATCTTGGAGCCCTCTAACCCCCTCCAGTATCCCCTTGGGACCCTCAAAAGACTGATCCCCTTTCCTGCTGGCCCCTCATTGGCCACGCATTGTGCAGCCATGGTGACCATCGCCCTCTGGATGGCTGCAGGAGCCTGGGGCAGCCAAAAGCTGTTTGCCCATTCCCAACCCTGTGTATGTCACATCCATCCAGCACGACAGCCCAACGCTGCCCAGGGCTGCCCAGAGCCCTCTGGGGCTTCTGTGGGCTCCAGGAGTTTCCTCTGCCACCCAAGTGTGTGGAGAGGCCCTGGGTTCTGCCTGCCCAGTGCTTCGTCTCCTGGTGTCAGGAACACCCAGCCTGGAATGACACCGCTGTGCCCAGCCCAGGGTGGCCCTCCCAGCCCAGGCTGGCCTCACTGAGCCTGGCACAGCCTGGTCACCACCCTGCAACTGCAGCACTCCAGGCACGGAGCAATCTTGGGTCCACTCCTGCTGGAGCTGCAGCCTGGGAGTGCTCAGAGCTCACCTGTGGATGTGGGTTTGTTACCAGGGTTTGTCACTGGCTGTCCCCACGGTGGCACCTGCAGCATGCAGGGAGCTAAGTGCTGACAGAAAGGAGGGTGCTGTTCCCTGGCTGCTTGGCAGGGAGATGCTCAGAGGGCGCACAGTTCTGGAGTGGGCCTGGGGCTCTGCTGCCAAAGGCAAGCGCTGAAGGTGTCACCAGAATCTGACAGGAAAAGAAGGTTTTTCTCTTTAAATGAGGGAAATTAATCCTCTGACACTTACTGCGCCTCAGCTCGGTCTGGCGGGCCTTGGCAAACCTCGGCCTGTGCAGAGTGAGCTCAGTTCTTTTTGCTGTCTCTCCTGAGTGCTGGCCTGTCCCACCCTGGCTCCTGGGGGGTCCCAAAGGCCTGGCTGGGTCAGCACATCCCAGTAACCCCAGTCATGGTGCTTGGGAAGGAGCAGTCCTTGTTCTTTTGTAATGAGAGACAAAGATGTTCTTGGGAGTTGTCTCAGGAGGGCAGTGAGCTCAAAGGGGCCCAAACCAGGGTCAGTGGGAATTGGTGAATTCAGGTTTAATCCTGTTCCTGAGTCCTAATATTAGGGCCTGGAGCCTGGCTGGCAGTGATAGGACTGAGGTGCTAAACATGGACATTCCATGGCTTTCCCAGTGCTGCCGTGGTAATCCCCCACGCTGGCGGGTGTCTCCTGCTGTGGCTCAGCCAGCACAGGGGCTGCTGGCACAGGAACATCACATCCCACTCTGAGACATGGTACGGGTACTAAAAATACCCTGAGACTCCAGATACGAAGAACAGTAAATCTCTGACAATTAATGGGGTCAAAAGCCACGGAGATCTAAACAGAGTGTGAGCTCTCCTCTGGGAGCGGGTTAGAGCTGCACATGGAGCGGGAACATCTCCCTGGGGAGGCCTGGCCCTGCCAGGCTGAGGATCCTGTGTCTGGAGCTCCTCAGCTCCCTTTGGATCCCCTGCAGCCCCAGCTCCCTGTGTAGGTGTTCCTGCCCTGCTTCAGAACCATCTCTGAAGCACGACGTGGGTTTGACAGGTTATTGGCAGCTGGGTGTGCTGCCATCTGCGGCTCTGGCAGCATGGGTCGGCTGTTGCATCATTCTTGGGGGTTTTAGTTAAGATAAAGGCAAATTATTTCTCTTGCACTGGGCAGAAGGAATTGTTTGCGTTGCTGTATTTGTTTCTCTCTGGTGTTTCTGAAGCATCTGTCTCTTCTGTGTGTGACATATCAGCTGGAGAACTGGCTGAAATTTTCTTTAGAATATGAATTTGCTTCATGACCACCATGAAAAAGCAGATGGTTCTTCTCTTTCCTCTTTTTCTGATCAGATTTTCCTTCTCTCCTGGTGAAAAAGCCATCTCTAGCAGCCGCACGGTGGAGTAGCCAGACAGGAGAAGCAATTAGAGGTTTGTACTCCATCTTTCTACTCTTGGAGGCATTTCCAAGTCCTCACTGCAGCCAAAGGGCTGCTATTCATATTCAACACCAAACACTCCAGCAGAGCCATCAGAACCTTCAGTCTGATGTCAGCTCTGGGCAGACGGGCCCGCTGCTGAGCCAGAATTCCCCAGAGTCGATTTATCAGTGTCACTTCTGATTTCAGAGTCCACATGACACATCCTGATTGTGTCCTCGCCACTGGGCCCCCAGCACCTTTGGTCCAACACCAGAAGAGGCGAGTGTGTGTCAGACACCAGAGTTAAACCCATCACTGCTGAGGGCTGAGAGCTCTCAGGGAAGTGTGAACATCCGATTTTTGCTGTGAGCAGGATTCAGAGCTGGCACCTGCAGTCATGAGTGGCGAGTGGCTTTGGCCGGGCCCCGCGGCTGAGCCCCTCCACCCTCCTCCCCTCTGCCTGTCTTTGGGTGCTGCTCCCGACCTGTCGTGCCCGAGGAGGTGCCGCTCCCGGCTCCCCACGAGGTGGCAATGCCGGTCTCCTGCAGCGGCAGCTCGGCAGGCAGCTCCGAGCTGCTGCGCCTGGCAGAGAATCCAGTCTGTCCCCCCGGGCTGTGCGGGGACTCCGTGCGCTGCAGCCCCGGTGCGTGGGGCCGTGGCCGTGCCTGGGGAGCTGGCAGAGGCTGTTCAGGGCCAGCAGGAGGAGCAGAGGGAGCCCAGAGCCGCCTGTGTGCTGTGACACCTGTGCTGTCACTGCTCACTGGAAGGTATCGTAGTTGCATCTGGGGCTGCTCCTGGGGACCACTGTGCTCCTTGGCAGCGAGTGGCACCAGCCGCCCTGCGACAAGGAAGCTGCTGGTGGTGAGGACAGGGTGTGCCCAGCAGTGGTGCCCCTGCCAGTCCCGGGGATCTCCTGGGGAAGTGCTCCCTTGTAGCCCTGCGTGTGTGCGAACAGACCTGGTGTGATGCAGCTCATATGATGTGTGGGGGTCCTGCAGCAGCAGCCCCGGGGCTCCTGGGAGCTCTTGGTGGGTGACCAGCCTGTGCTTAATGCAGGTCTCTCTCCTTGTTGGGCCCTGCAAGGCCATTTCATCCCATGCTCTGGGGTCCACCTGGGAAGTGCAGCAGAATGGAAAGGAATCATCTTGGCATTTGGCCTTACTGCTTCTCCCGCAGCTCAACAATGCCCTCCAGGCTGAGACATTCCTAGAAACCAGCTTTTCTCCTCCAACATCCTTCCTGCAGCCTTTGTGTGACTGCACGGACGGGCATTCAGGATGAGCTGGATGTTTGATGGATATTTGATCCATTAATCAGTGCGGGCAGCACTGACAGGCGTCGGCTCGGGTGATTACCCTGCTCCTGGAAAGAGCAGCAGGGTGAGCCCAGCTGTCACGGGGCCAGAGGCAGTGCAGGGATTCCCTGATCAAGTCCTACGTTCCCTTTCCTTACACAGCTATTCCTGGCATTCACATCCCAAATTTGCAGACCCCGGGGTGTTGCATGAAGTGGCCGCTGCCCACCCGCAGTCAGGGTCTGCGGGATGCTCCCTGTGGTCCCAGCTGGGGATGGAGGCACTGGACATAGTGTGACACACTCAGAGGTTTCCACACGCTGTGGGACAGCAAGATGGGGCACAGCCTGATTCCTGTCAACCCAGTGACCTCCAGGCACCGACGTGGCCCCGGGTGTGTTACAATCACTGCGTTTAAGGGTATTTATTCACTCTCCCTCGCATTGCTCAGCTCCCGCTTCCCCCGGCAGGGCCCCCAGCGTCCCTCCCTCCTGTGACACCGCTGCTCTCCGCGAGGTGCCAGGAGAGCTCCAAGCACAGGCTGAGCCTGCCTGGGCTGCTGGTGCAGGTGAGCAGGAACAGACCTGGGGCAGGTGAACGGGCAGGGACCTGGCTCAACCCGCGCAGCCGCTCCTGCCGGCACCTGTGCAGGGGCCATGGAGCGACTCGGCTCTGTCCTTCCAGGGCGGTGCTGGGGAATTCGCTCGGGAATTCTTCAGGATCTTGGAGATGCCATGGGTTTCCTGCAGAGAAAGGGTGCTGTGCCTCTGCTGCAGCCCTGGCCAGTTCCTGGGTCATTCCCATGGCCTCTCTCCTCCACCCATGTGGATTCCCATGGCCAAGGTCGATGCCCTGTGCAGACATCACTCCGTGCTCACATTGCAGGGAATGTATTGAATAAACATCCACCTTGTGGGGGGTCACTGGGATCTGAAAGCCCCAGCCCTCAGCTGGGGCCTTGGCATCAGCCTGAAGCAAACCTGACATGGGAACAGGGATCACAAAGGCCAGGAAGGGTGGGAGCAGCTCAGGGCTGCAGGCTCTCCATCAGACACCCTCAGAACTGCTGGGAGCCCCAGGAAGTGTTGGCCCCTGCCTAGTGACCAGCAGCAGGTCCAGAGGTTTTTCTACAGTGGAAGGGCCCAGATCAGGCATTGAGCAGCTGGGAGAGGGACAGGCACAGCCATGATACAATTTTCATTCCGTCTCCTGAAGGATTCAGGAGCTGTCGGCACCAGGTGCAGCCAGTGTGGGTCTGACTCAGAGCCTCGGCATCGGGCTGTGCTGGGAGCACGGATCCTCCCTGCACAGCAGCTCTGCCTCAGCCCCACACAGCCTGTTTGCACATGCCAGTGAAGCTGCTCTGGCCAGACATGTCCTGCTTTGCTGTAGTTTGTCACACCTAGGCCACAGGACGCAGAACTGTTCCAGTGCCACAGAAAGGGGCAAAGGTACCAGGCTCAGCTCCCAGAGCTCCCTCCCTGCAGCAGGGCTGGGCTGGCCAGCACAGCCAAGGAGCAGATTGGGGCATGGGGTCCAGCTGGAGACATAACTCATCTCCCACTGCTGCCCTGCAAGGCTCCAGCCCTGCTCCACCCATTCTCAATGCCCCGGCCCTGGAAATGTTCAAGGCCAGGTTGGATGGGGCTTAGAGCAACCTCATCTAGTGGAAGATGTCCCTGCCCATGGCAGAAGGTGGAACTGGATGAGCTTCAAGGTTCCTTCCAACAAAAACCCTTCTAGGATTCCATGATTCCATGATCCATCTGGGCAGGGCAATGCAGCTGTCCTCCCCTGCAGCCCCTTGCTTTCATCTTGCTCTTCCACTCTGCCTGAGCCAGGCAGGTCCCCTCCATTCTCGTGGGAATTCCCTGCTTCATGCCAGGGAGAGAATTTGGGCCATGGGGAGACCCTGGGATGAACCTTGTTGGAATCTCGTGTGCCAGGCAGGGCCCTTCTGAGCTGGGCTCATGGCATGTGCCAGCCCAGCACCAGCACCAGCATTGGCAACGTCTTTGCACACAGGATGGGCACATCTGGGCCCTTTCCTGCCATGGTGGGTGTCCAGCAATGGGAATAATCTGAATGTGCTGGGAAGCACAGTGAGACCCTCCTCCCCGATGCTCTGACACCCATGCTGCCGATGCTGCCTGGCACAGTGGGGATCACAGCAGAGTCCCCTGTTGTGCCACAGCAAGGGCAGAGGGATGAGCCTTTCTGAGCAGCTCTCCATGGCCAGGGGCTCTGAAGCCCATGAGAGGAGCAGCCTCAGCCCATGGGAAGAGCAGCCCCTGCCCTCCCTGGAGAATCAGTGCCCCCTGTGCACTGCCCCTGTGCCCCCCAGCTCCAGCCAAGGGAGGAACCAGCCTGGCTGCCAAACAGCTCAGGTGTTTGATCCTGTCCTGGAGTGTCAGGGGATACACACCAGGCTGAATCCACCTCTTGCTGATCTGGGGGTAAGGCCAGGGGATTTTTAGGGTAACAGCAGCAGAAACAGTGAGCACAGGGCAGAGCTGTCCCCACTCTGCTGACTCAAGCAGAGAGAGGGGCAGGTCAGGCCAAACACCTTGGTCAGCACCTGCCTCGCTCCAGTTCGTATTTCACTTACAAGGCAAAACCTGTGCGGGGTGTGAGCATGTCCCCACGCAGCTCCAGCCGCAGCCCGGCCCCTTCCCGGCCCCGCGGCCAGGCACACTCATCCCCGCCTACACCAACTCCCCGAGGGCCAAACACTGGCCGCGGGCCAGGGCTCCTTGCGGCACGCTGCCAGCGCCAGCCCAGCCCCATGCCCGTCCCGGCATGATGCTGGCACTGCAGGGATTTGCCTCTTACAAAACACTTGGCTATGGCACTCCCTTGCCAGGTCGGAACTTGGAGCTGGGAGAGGAGGTCTGGGATGGCCACACTCTGGGGTCCCAGTGCCCCCGTTCCCAAAGCCCAGACAGGCACTGGGGCAGGCTGGCCCAGGAAGGGCACAGGGAAGTGGCAGGGGACACTCAAGGGGACATCAGCCCCTGGGGTGCTCAAGGTCCTTCAGAGCCACAGCTCATGTTTGCTGCCGTGTTGTGCAGCTGCCTGGCCTCCTGTGCCTGTTCACACTCCTGGGGCTCCCCTGGTACCCCAAAGTTGCAGGAGCAGTGTGTTTATCCCAGAGCTGCCTGGTCACCTTATCTCGGTAACCAGCAAGTACCAGCAGGGGCACAGGGAAACCTCAGCAGGCATTGCCTTGGGGCTGCAGCTGTAAAACCGCTCGGTGACAGCCCCTTCTTTCAGTTATGAGATGTCAGGGAGCCCTAAGCAGAGGCATTTCCGTGTAACAGCACTGCTCAGCTGCTGTGTTTGTGCCTCCCCAGCAGCCACTGCACTCACCCGCTGGCATGGAGCTTCCTGGGAAAACCAGGTCAGGATGGAGCCTTTCAGCCCTGCTGCAGATTTTGCTGTGCTTGTGCCACAGGCTCGGTCCTGCACTTGTCAGAGGCAGAGCTACTGTGGCTGAACTGGCATGGGGCAGAAAGGGCTGGCAGATCAAGTGGATTTTGGGGGCACAGGGAAGCCCAGGGTTTGGGTACCAGGGCTAACACTGACCTGAACCTCCCAACCCTACAGCAGGCTCTGGCCGGGCTGGGCCAGGTGTTCAAACCTCATAGGGTTGAGATCTGGACACTGTCTGGCTCCTTAACTGTGCCCCTGCTCCAGGGCAGACTCTGGTTGCATTTCTCCTTTTTCCTTCCCTCTTGAACCCAGAGAAGTAATTAAACTCCCCACCACAGACTCCCCTGCCCAGGGGCTCTTTCTGAGCCTGTCAGCCTTGCTGGAAGCAAACATGACACAGGGACAGCCCAGGGGCTGTCCAGCAGCCTCCAGGGCAGGAGACCCCCGGGCTGGGGGTGCTGGGCTGAACTGCAGGCGTGTCACCGGCGCTGTTTTGGCCAGGGCCGCGTCCCTGCCGCGGCTTGTCCCCACGCCCAGCGCTGGGCTGTGATTAGCGAGGCGGGTCCTGCCCGCGTTCCCATCTCCGCGTCAGCGCCGCCGCCCTCGCGGGCGCTGCCAGGCGGTGCCCGCAGCCAGGTGTGCCCCAGCCAGGTGTGCCCCAGCCAGGTGTGCCCCCCGCCGCCGCGGTACCAAATAAGGAGCTCGCCCGCGCCCTTCTGCTTGCAAAACACTTTGGACTTGGTGCTCTGCTGACGCTGCCTGTTCCCAGCAGCTCCTGGGATGTGCTGGAGGCTGAAATGGCCCCTCTTCCCCTTGCTGCGCTGCAGCCGAGAGCCCCAGACCCTGAAAAGTCAATGCTCTGACCCCTCTCAGGGCTGGTGTCCCAGTGCCCTGTCAGCAGTGCAAGGGACATGGAGAGGGGACACGGGCACGGACCCACAGTGAGTGAGGGGCAGCCCTGGGCACAGGACTCGCACCCCGTGCATGGAGCTGGGCTGCCAGGCCCAGGACATGAAGGAGCTGCTGCCTGGCAGGCAGTGCTGGTGCTGTGCCATGTGCCACACTGGCCTGGCTGGGGTCACCCGTGTCCTTGGTGCTGCCAGTGAGCAGCACCAGGCACAGACCTTGGTCAAGGCTCACATCCCTGCCACAGCTGCTGCCCTGCAGCTGCAGCACAGCTGGGCCAGGGCCGGTGGCAGTTCCAGCCTGCCTGGGATCCCACAGTGGGGTCACCGGCACAGGATGGGAAATGGCTGGAGGAGGAGGGAGGAGGCTCTGGCAAAGTTGGTTCAGGAACCAGCCTGTGTCTCTCCATGTTTATGGGAGAGGCTCAGGAACAGGGGGATCTCAGGTCCTTCTCAACAGGTTAAGCAACTGGGACGAACAGAATGTGTCCAAGGGGCTCAGAGGGTCCAGCCCTGTCTGTAATTTGGGAAGGCTGAGGATGACAGAAATGCCCTGAGCAGATATGACTCCTCACCCAGGGAGTATCATGTGTCCCCCGAGTCTCCCAATTCCTCACAATGCCCTGGGTCAAAGCCCTGGGTCCCAGGCAGTCACTGGGGAGCTGCCCCCAGCCAAAGAAAAGGTGAAGGGCCTGACAAAGCTTCAAGTGAAGGGCCTGACTGGCCATCCATGTGGCTCCGGTCTCTTAGGGACACTGGTGCACTCCTACCCCCAGCTTCCAGTCACAACAACCACCTGCTCTGACCCCCAGGGAAAGGTGGTCAGACCCTGGCCATGCTGGACACTGAGCTGCACCGACCCCACACAGGGAAAGAAGGCATCAGCACTCTGGCCTGTGGGAACTCTGGAGACAGCAGGAGAGGGTTTGGGACTCTCTGCAGAGAGACAAAGCCAAAATAGGGCTGGCAGAAGCCCCCCAGTCTCACTGGGCTCTCTGGGCAGGGCTGTGGCTGGGCCACGCAGGTGGAAAGTTATTTCTCAGGTACAGGCTGAGAAATGGTACTGATGGTGAAAGTTCTTTCCTAGGTGTGGCCCAAAAGGAATGTAAATCCTCTGAAGTCCTCATCTCCCCTGTAATTACTGTCAGACAAGTTTCAGCTTGGAGCTGGGCCGCCCGGCCCCGGGCGTGGGAGAGGGGGGATGACACACCGGCCTGTCCCTGCAGCGCACATGTCCCCTCCTGCCCCAGGAATGCATCCCATGACTCATGGGGACCGCGGGGACAGCGAGGCGGGCAATGTGGAGGGGAGCACCCACAGTCAGGGTGCTGGGTGGGTGAACACCACTGGGCCCCGAGTTCTCCAGCCTGGACATCCCGTGGGATGACTGAACAATCACACACTGCTCTCCCCCAGCACAGCCTTGCCTTTGCTGAATCCCAGCAGTTTCCAAGTTCCTGATGCCTCCCTGTCTCTGTGAGGGGTCTGACCATGCAGGGTGCTGCTGGCCTGGTCTGTGCCCCCGGTGTCACTCACCCTGACCAATTCCACAGGCATCATCCCTGGGACATTGTCACTGGGCCAGTGGGCATATTCCTGGCAGCTGTGGGCCAGCAGATTCCAAAGGGTCTTGGCTCATGGGGCTATCAAAACTGAGGGCCATTGCACAGGACTGACAGGGTCTGACCCATCCCAGGGGAGCCTGTGCAGCTGGAGCAGGAGCAGTGCTCAGCGGCATCTTGGGGTAGAGGCTCGGGGTGAGCCAGCTCTGAGGGCATCCCCAGGGGGAATCACTGGGAAGGGAGCCCTGCACAGCTCCCGGATGTCACGGCCGGGCTCTCACCCTTGTGCTGCGCACCTGGGGGTCGGTCACAGGCACGGGGCTGGAGCAGAGCCCACGCTGCCAAGGCCCGTGTTCCCCGGCAGTGCCAGAGGGGCTATTCCCGTAGCCTGTGTGTGCGGAACAGCTTCGGGCGCGCGTCACAACTGCGCACGCCAGGCGAGCACACGAGCGTGCTCGCCTTACAGCGCTCACCTTCTCACGCCTTTCTCCTCCCTTCTCCGCCCGCCTCTACCCGGCCGGACGCGGGCGTTGGTTCAGCTCCCGCCCCGGCCGTGCGGCGGCCGCGACCGCGGGCCCGGCTCTGCGGTACCGGCACCGGGGGCTGCCCGCCCGGCTGGGGGCTGAGGAGCTGCTGGGGCGCGGGGAGCAGCGCGGGCAGGATGCAGGCAGGGATCGGCTGCGCACACTCCAGTACCCCCGCACACCCCTGCACACATTAGTACCCCTNCCTGTCCCTGTCCCTATCCCTGTCCCTGTCCCTGTCCCCGTCCCTGTCCCCGTTCCTGTCCCTGTCCCTATCCCTGTCCCTGTCCCTGTCCCCGTCCCTGTCCCCGTTCCTGTCCCTGTCCCTATCCCTGTCCCTGTCCCTGTCCCCGTCCCTGTCCCCGTTCCTGTCCCTGTCCCTATCCCTGTCCCTGTCCCTGTCCCCGTCCCTGTCCCCGTTCCTGTCCCTGTCCCTATCCCTGTCCCTGTCCCTGTCCCCGTCCCTGTCCCCGTTCCTGTCCCTGTCCCTATCCCTGTCCCTGTCCCTGTCCCCGTCCCTGTCCCCGTTCCTGTCCCTGTCCCTATCCCTGTCCCTGTCCCTGTCCCCGTCCCTGTCCCCGTTCCTGTCCCTGTCCCTATCCCTGTCCCTGTCCCTGTCCCCGTCCCTGTCCCCGTTCCTGTCCCTGTCCCTATCCCTGTCCCTGTCCCTGTCCCTGTCCCTGTCCCGCCGCGCCTGCCGGTGCCAGCAGGGGGCGCCCGTGCGCAGCGATCGCTCCCCCGGGCCCCGCCCGGCGCTCCCGGCCCGTCCCGCCCGCTCCCACCGGGTACCCTCGATCCCAACCTCACCGGGTACCTCCGGGACACTCGGATCCTCCGGGTCTCACCGATCCCCCGGTCTCACCGCATCCCCCCGCTCCCCAGGGGTCCCATCAGGTCCCTCTGCACCAGCCCACAGCCCAGAGCAGGATCCCAGCACCATTCCCCAGGGCAGATCTCAGCCCAGATGCCCAACTGCAATCTGATCACACCCGGGTCTCCTGCGGGGTGGAGGGCACCGGCATCACTGGGGCACTGGGGCCACCAGCACCACCGAGACCCCGGGACTACTGAGCTACCATGAGAACCATTGTGACCATCAGGACACCAGGATCACCAGGACACCGGGGCATGGGAAATTCTGGGACCATTGGCACCACTGGGACCAGAGGGACACAAGGAGCACTGGGGCCATTGGCACCACCAGGGCTCCCACCATTCAGTTCTGCCCAAGACTCTCAGCCCAGCCCTGCAGAACTTCATCCACTGAGCAGGGTAGGGAGTTTATCCCAAGCACCCACTGCTTCTGCAGCACTGGGCTGAGCTCGGGGTTCAGATTGACAGCATAATAACAGAGGTGAAGCTGCTTACGGAGCTGCAGTGTGTAATAACTGTTACGTACTGGAGAATCTGCCGTGCTCCAGGCGAGAGCAGGGCCAGCGTGTGCCAGGCCCGGGCAAGCCATCACCTCCTGCCAGACACGGCTGATGAGCCTTGGCTCTGCACTCCCAGCTCGCGTTCAGAAAATCATTAGTGTCATTAGAGCTCCAGGGTGGAGCAGTGGCCCTTGGCAAGGAGTGCTGTGGGCATGGTGAGGGAGCAGGAACGGGGTCCTGACAGGGGCTTTAGCAGGGCTGCGGATGGGGCTCATGTCCTTGTCCCCCCAAGGACAGGGAAGCCTTCTCAAGCCAGGGAAGGATGGGGCAGTTTTATTGCCAGGGGCCTCTGGTAGGCACCAACTGTTTCAGTCTTGTTAATGACTTCATAAAACTCCCTGCCAAGCACAGATTAACGAGCAGCCAAGTCATTACTATCATGTGGGAAGTGACAGCACAACCTGGTTACAGGGACTGCTCTGGGGTACATCTCCTGAGCACAAGGGCTGGGCAGCCCCTTTCCCTCCCAGCAGCTGTCATGGCCTCCTGGGAACATGGCCCCACTGTCCCCTCAAGTGCACAAGGTGACAAGGCCCTGCTGCACCAAGGCCATGGCACAGCCTCACAGGCAACACGTGCCACAACCATCAGCCCTCGAGGAGAGAGAGCAAGAGGGAGGGCAGGAGGGATCCAGAACACACAGCACATCCTACCTGAGGGGCCAAGCCACAGTTCTCTTCCAGAGGGGACTGAGACCAGAGCTGGGGTCCTACTGAGGAGCTTCCCTGAGGGCAGCTGGAAATCACGGTCTGTGGGGGCTATTTCCTTGCTCCTGCCCATCTTCCTGGTCATCAGGGCTGTGCTGGTGGGAAGGGTCTGCACGGGGCCACAGCAAGGCCTGGATACAGGAGGGCACTTAATGCCAGGAGAGGCTCCTGTGGAGGACTCACTGGACTGCTGGAATTCCAGTCACCACCAGCAGGTTTGTCATATCCCTCTAGGGTTCTTCAGTGTGATTTGCCTCACCCCAGAACGGGAATTAAATCGTGATTCCCTTCCGTGAGTGCAGGCGTCCCCAGGCCAGTGCTGGGACCTGCCTCACCCCACCACCAACGCCAGGGGTGTCCCAAGCCGGGATTCCCATCCAGCTGAAGACCTTGCCCCGGGGGCACAGCGGGTGTGGGTGCAGGATGAATGTGGGAGCCACTGCTTGTTGTCCACAGTCAGCAGAATGTTTGTGTGACTCCCTGCCAGCTCTGCTCAGTGAGGGGAGAGGAATGAGCAGACAGGGTGTGAACGTATTGCCACACTGAAGAATGAGACATGAGAAAATGCAAGAGCTGCTGCTACCTGGAAGACAGATGCTGAAAAACTAACGTGGGAAACTCCAAAGGTTGGAGTTTGTAATGGAGATAGAGCTCAAGAAATTCCTTGTGGCTTGGGACTTTGGCTCTGCTCAGACATAAAAATATTCTTCTGTCTGAGTAAAACAAGCCCTGATGTGTGTCCACCTGTCCTTCTTCTGCCCGCCAGAGAGACTCTGGTCACACCTCTGCAGCTCAGGGAGATTCATGGGGAGAGCCTTGGTCCCAGAAGCATCAGCTCTTGTCCTTTGGGCTATGGACAAGGGAATCCCAGGTCTGGTCTGGGGTTCTGCACACTTCACTTGCCTGAGCCCAGGCTGGACTGGGTGAGTTAGGATGTCACTGGAGACAGCCTGCAGGGATCCAAACTGCTCAGCACTGAGCTTGCTGGAATGAGTCCCTCATGCCCAGGCAGAGGCTGGAGGGCTGAGCCAGCCCTTGGAGACAGGACTGGTGTGATCACAATAATTTGCTCAGTATATTCCTTGCTAAGATGAGAGCAGAGAGGCTGTGCTCAGCCCAGGGTGGGCTGGCAGTGCACAGGGCTGTCACAGTGCCTGGCTGGCCATGAGGATGAACAGCTGCAGTGGGACTGAGGGGAAGAGTTTCAACAATTGTGGAAAGACCATCTCATGCCAGATGGGCCCATGATCCCTGAATGCAGCAGAGAGAACCCCATCACCCTGCACTGCTTGGCCACTTGGATGAGCAGTGGAGTCATGGACTGGCTGTGTCAGCAGTGCTGATTCCTTGGGAATCACTCTGTGGGGGGATCTCCTTGGCACAAGCTGTGCCAAAACAGGCAGAGCAGATCTCTGCTGAGGGGCAGGTCTGTGCCCCAGCATGGCCCTCACTGGTGGAGGTGGCTCATGAAGCATCAATGACACAGGGCCAGGATCTCACCTGATGCTCTGCAAAGCACTCAGGACCTGGGCCAAATAGAGGAATATCACTCTGTTCTGAGGAGAGGAGAGGAGAGGAGAGGAAGAGAAGGCCATCAGTAGCCCAGAGTGGCCCTGATATGGCCAGTGGGGCAGTTGGAGGGTCCCACTGGCACAGCAATGTCTGGCTTCACTGCTCCAGTTTGGAGCCTGGAGTGGGACAATACAGAGTCACTCCCCTTGTCCTTCCCTTTGCTCTGCTGCTTCTGTTGCCACCTCGTCCCCCCTGCAGAGGCCAGGCTGGGCTGTGCTGTTCATCTCTCAGACTCTTGGTGTGGGCAGGAGGGAATTCAACGGGGTGGCATCACGCCCACCCTGCAGCTCGGGCAGCCGAGGCTCAGCTCCCTGGCTGATGGCCCTGGGCTGCCCAGAGGGAGTTTCCATTGCACACACAACCACCGTTTCCTTTCATGGTAATAGGATCTGGGATGGCTTTTTCCAGATAATGTCGGGGGGCTGCCAGGACATGTCCTGGCACATGGTAAAGAATCGACAGCTGAGATAGAAACAAAGACATCATATGTCACTCCACACCTTGGTATGTTTGTTACCTATTTTGTGTTGTTCAGACTTACAGAGCAAATCCGTCAGCAAGGCTAGAGCCTGTGCCTGCCATTCCTCACATGCAGGAGACACCTTTCCCAGGCCTGCAACCCGCAGTGAGTTCCCAGCGAGCTGGGAATTGCTGTGGAAGGCATTCAGGAAAAGCTGGCCCACAGGGGAAACGCAATGACTCCTAATTAGCTCTTATTCATGACATTAAAAGCACAATTAACTGTTACTGTTTGAGGCAAATGCAAGACACTGACCGTGGCTGTTTCACACCAGCCCTCCCCACTCTGGGCACTGCCCGTGCAGCCTGGTCACCCCAGCAGGTGATGTCACCTCCCCTCCTATGCAAACCAAGGACTTCAGTTCTTTTCTCCCCACTGCAGCACACGAGGCAGAGATAGCATCTCCAGCGTGCTTCTTGCTGGAACAGACTCCGATACCATCTCCCAAGCAGGATGATGTGTTCTTTTTTCCTTTTATCTCAGGGAAATTTGTTGTGGGTGAGTGCTGCAGGAAAGCCTGGGAGATTGAATTCTTCTGGTAACATGAAATAGGTGAAGCAGTACTGCTCCTCTGTATCCTAATGTGCCATCAACAGCCAGTGCAGGGGAGCTCTGTGCTGAGGGGTCCTGATGTCAGAGTGGGGCTGCTGTAGGACTGATGTTCAGGAGCTCAGTCAGGGGCCAGGGAGCGTTGGTCAGAAAAGACCAGGGAAAAGCTGATATTGCAGGACAATCTCCAGATTGTCTGTCTGACTTCTGCCACACATGGTAAAAGAACTGAAACTTGGGCTGAGGCTGTGATAATACAGAAAGAAAAGCTGTGAGGCCAGGTGTCCCCTACCTGTGGGCTGTAGAAGGGCTTTGCCTCATGGTAGGGCAGTTGTCACCTGACTTGTAACTTGGCCTAAAATATGAGGGTGACCTGAGGGGGGTCAGACCTCACAGCACAGGTTTTAGCCCATGTGGGAGGCTCAGGGCCAACATGGGAATTGCCTGGAGCAGGAGGGTGTTTGCTGGAGCAAACATGAGCAGAGTGAGTGCATTTGGAAGAGCTGGGCGCAGGGGTGGCCCAGGATGGCTCCAGAGCACAGCTCTCACACGATGGGTGTTGGGTAATCCTGTACCCCCCACTGCAGAGGGAAACAGGCCAGGAACATCTGATCTTTGCCCTGCCAGGCTGTCCCAGGATGGTGCTGGAAGCTGAGCACTGTCCTCTGCTCCCTCTGCTCTTTGCCAGTGTTGGGTTGTGCCCAGATCCTCTCCTTCCACAGCTCTCTGAGAGATGGGATTGGTGCGCATTCCAAACTCCCAGTTTTTGCAGCTTGGGTAGTCAAAAGTCCAAATCTGAAGCCCATGGATGTGAGGCAGTGCTGCCCAGATGAGAGGATCCAGAGTCTCTCCCTTGTTAACCTCTTTGCTTGGTGGATGCCAGAAAGTCACCCCACGCTCCTGGAGCTGCTAAAGGGAGCGTGACTGCTGTGAAATCCTGAGATCCAACAGGAGGAAGATAAAGGCTTGTTGTTATTGTGTCCTTCGGGGAACATGAAAGAAAGGAGGCACCATGAATTACCGAGGGTGAGGCTCTGGGAACATCTGAGCGCCTCTAAAATCAGTTAGTGCATTATAATGTGAAAACAGCCGGAGGGGGCTGGGAAGGAAGGAGATCACAACGGGAGGGAAAACACAAAAGGGTTCCTAATCCCTATAACTCCTTCACTACCTCACAGGCACCTCTGCAAAAAGCAAAATAACTTCTTTTATTGAGAATGCCATGCATGGAGCCAGGCAGGCCGGGCTGGGTGTGCGATTTTCCACAGCGCACAACAAGAGCTGGCATCACATCAGTGAAGGCCTTTTTTCCCAAGAAAGAATAAAACAGTTCAGTGCCACACTTGCTGCTTCTTTGCTGCTTTTTTTCACGCCAATACCTGTCCAGCTATGTTACTGTAATCATTCTGCTCAGTCCTTCAGTAGCCTGGGGCAGGCACTGTCCCTCCCCTCTGTGCTGGCGTGGTCAAACCCTCGGTGTTTGCAGGGTCCTCACCCCAGTGCTGGATGTGTTGGGCTTTGCCCATCAGCAATTTTGACAGAAGTGATGCTGGTGCTGCTGAGTTATCATTGGCATCGCTCTCTTCAGCTGCAAATCTGTAGGAAAAAGCCTATAGCACAACCACTGATCAGGACTGATCACACTCTTCCTACTGATAAGGATTTATCCTACTCTTCCCATTGATAAAGATTTATCACGCTCTTCCCAAAGTAATGTGCCCTGGCTATGGGTGTCTGATAGAGTTTCAGTCCTCTCTTCTGATTTAGAATGTTTAAGCATTAAACCCTGCCTCAGTGTTGAGACAGTAAAATTGTGGCACAGGAATTTTTAGCTTCTACACATTTTTAGAAGTCACAGGCAGTTTCTGATTTGGGAAAGGTGATGGAGCAAAGCAGGTACTGCTGGGAAGTATTACTCATCTGCCCTTGAAACTGAGTGAAACCCCACCACTGTAGGGACTTTCCAGTCTCCGTAGGGAAATTCAGCCCAGGCTGGTACATAAGCAGAAATTGATGGAGTTTATTCTCTTTTGGGCTATAAGATTTCTGCCAAATACTGTATCAGTGCACAAATCCTGCCAGGTCTGTGCTTGTCCTGCGATAAAGGTCCTGACAGGAAAGTTTCCATCTAGCTTTGGCTTGGCCCAGATAAAGATTATGGATACGCAGAGCAAAAGTCTGAAGCTTTCTTTGGCTTTAGACTCTAAAAAAGCAAATAAATAGATTTGTAGATTTTTGCAAGGATACTTGAGGGTGACTTGGCAGATGACAGAGGATTCTGTGTTACTGCATGAGGGAGCAGCGGGTGGAGCAGGAACGGACGCTGGGAATGCCAAAACATAGCCCTGAGCAGAGACCGGGATCACAGCGGGTGCTGGGAATGGAAGTGGAAGGTCTCATGTGAGCTATAGTGCTGCTGGTGGGATGTGACAAAAGATGTGAAATCAAGGAGAGAAAAATGATGATTCTGGAATTTGGCTCTGGCTGTCAGGGGTGTCGAAAGGCGCCGGCAACGCCTCCTGGCCGGGCTATAAAGGGCCCCAAGGCAGGGGAGCGAGCACTCGCTGCTGCTGCTGCTGCTGCTGCGCTGCCGAGCCGCCTCTCTCTCCCTTGCAGCCTCCAGCATGAGCACCACTGTCAGGCAATACTCCTCCTCCACCTCCCTCAAGGGCTTGGGGAGCCTGGGAGGGGGCTCCAGCAGGCTCTCCTCCGTGCGTGTTGGGGGAGGAGGCTACAGGGCCCCCAGCGTGCACGGCGGCTCTGGCAGCTACTCTGTCTCTTCCCGCATGGTCTCGGGCTTCGGCAGCGGCTTTGGGGGCAGCTACTGCAGCAGCGCAGGAGGGGCTCTCGGCGGGGGCTTTGGGGGCAGCTATGGGGCCGGCTTTGGGGTCGGCTTTGGAGGAGGCTTTGGAGGCGGTGAGGGCATCCTGCCGGCGGGGGAGAAGGAGACCATGCAGAACCTCAATGACCGCCTGGCCAGCTACCTGGACAAGGTGCGAGCCCTGGAGGAGGCCAACACCGACCTGGAGGTGAAGATCAGGGAGTGGTACAAGAAGCAGGCGCCTGGTCCTGACCGTGACTACAGCCCCTACTACAGGACTATCGAGGAGCTCAGGAACAAGGTAGGATGCTGGGATGAGCACAGTGGGATGTGTCAGAGAGGAAGCAGAAACAATGAGTGTTGTATCTGTAATTAGTCAGCACTAATTATGTCATAAAAAGTGTCCCAGTGGCATGTGTGGAGTTCCTGGGTGGAAATTAGAGATGTCTCAATGTTAGCTTTCGGTTACATCCTCCTGAGAGGGACAAGTGGCAGCATCCACTCTAGCAGGAACAGATCTAAGAGGCCATAAAAGAAAAATGAAGAAAACAAGACAAGTCAGCACTGATTGTGTGTTCTTGGGAGTTTGAGGTGCGCAGGGAAATTTACAGCTGTGGGCAAACTGTGAAACACTGATGTCATATTTGGAAACATTCAGGCAAAGAATTTGCTAACTTGTTTCAGCTCCTCCTATAGAGGAGATTTAGATGATAAAGAGATGGAACTGACCAAGAACAAATTTTTTGCTTCTTTTGGCAATTGCTGCCCCAGGGCTGGAATTGGTGCAAAGCCCCCAGCCCAGGCAGCCCTGGGAGAATTCCTCTCTCTCTGATTTGACTCCCAGCATACCATTTTGGAGGAAATGTTTGAGTTTACATTGCTCTCTCTTACTTCCCATGTATGAATTACCCCCAGCAATTCTGGAAGCTGTGGACATCTGGAGCTGCAGGAGTGCTGGCAGAGGATGCAGGGAGCTCATTTTTCCCCCTTTCCTCAATAGAGTTCTCCTGAACTCTGACTTGAATCTCCTCCCAGTGTGGGTTATTTGCTCCTACTTTGGTAATATGAAAATCAGAATCTGTAGGCACCTGCTCACTACCTTTTGCTCCATTTCTGCTGCCAACAAATTAAATCCATCCCAGAACAAGGTGTACCAAGCACAGACACCCCAATGATCCCTCTGACCTTTCCACAAACAGCACCTGCCTTGAAGGATAGGAACAAAGGCCACCATCAGATCTCACACATCTTATGTGGCCTCACTCTGCATTTTGAAACATTTACTGATGGATTTTTGGAAAGGGAGGTCATGGAGTAACCAGCCTTTCCCGCAGGTCAGTCTCAGCTGCATTTCACTTGTCCTGATTCCAGACACACTTCTGCAAAAGAAATGCCAAACTTCTCCAAAAGTGTTGTTCCTGTCCCAACACTCAGCCAGGAGGAATTGCTGACACTCTGTCTTTCACTGCCCAGGTGTTGGCGGCCACAGTTGACAATTCCAACCTCCTGCTGCAGATTGACAATGCCAGGCTGACAGCAGATGACTTCAGGACCAAGTAAGACACATTTCCTGGAAAAAAATGGAGCTAAGTGTGCAGGGAAGTGTGATGAAATGAGGAGAAAATTCCATCCAAATCCCAGAAAGGCAATGTGGAAGCAAAGCCTTCAAAATGAGGGTACAATTTTCAAAGCAGGTGGTTATCTCAGTCTTCCAGGCACTCAGGGATTGTGTTGCTTCCATCCAAACCCACTATTTTATTCCTGTTACTTGTTTAACTCTGGCACAGCCTCTCCTGTGCAGAGACCTTTCCCTGTGCCTCACTGTGCCCTTAATTGTGTGTGTGCAGCTCCACAGAGCCCATGGCCAGTACCAAGGCCTGATGGTGTCAGGAGCAGGGTGATGCTATGGACTCAGGTTGACACTTTTTTATCAGTTTTCCCCCGCTTTCCTCAGCATTTCCCCATGGAAAGTTGTCAACAGGGCCGTGTACTACTGTCACAATGCCAACAGCAGTGTGGAGGCAGCAAACAGCAAGCTCAGGTGCTGTGTGCCCAGCTGGCAGGGGCTGGTGCAGCTTTGCTGACCCTGTGTGTGTCGCCAGGTTTGAGTCGGAGCAGGCTCTGCGCATGAGCGTGGAGGCCGACATCAACGGCCTGCGCCGGGTCCTGGATGAGCTGACCCTGTCCAGAGCCGACCTGGAGATGCAGATTGAGAACCTGAAGGAGGAGCTGGCTTATCTGAAGAAGAACCACGAGGAGGTAAGCACACAGTCAGGCTCTAAAAAGGCCACCCTGGGCCCTGAAATTTGAGTTCTGCTGCAGCCCTTAAGGCTATGCTGAGTTCTGAGCTGCTGGGCAAGAGGTGAGAAGTGCTGGTGAGGCAGCAGAGGGGATACACTCTGGACAGCAGCACATCCTCCCTGAAGCCTGTGGAACTCCCATTCACCACTTACCATGCCAGTAATGCCCTCTGTGGCTGTTAGAGGTTTATTAACAACCCTCACAGCTTCTGGCTGGGAAGTTCTGTTCCCTGGGAAATGAGCCAACTCCAGGCTCTGCTTTATTCTCTGGAGAATTAATTCCAGTGTAGGTTTCTCAGGAATTTGAATTATTTTATTTGTAGTCACAGAGCAAATATCCCAATTTTCTCCCACAAATGCTCACTTTCCTGAAGAATTCTGTCTCAAGAGGAACATTTATATGCTGATTCTTGGATTGCATGAAGATGTGTTTCACTTTTTTGTGTCAGGAAATGACTGCCCTGCGCGGGCAGGTGGGTGGGGAGATCAGCGTGGAGATGGACGCTGCCCCTGGCATCGACCTCACCAAGATCCTGGCAGAGATGCGGGAGCAGTACGAGAGCCTGGCGGAGAAGAACCGCAGGGATGCCGAGCAGTGGTTCTTCAGCAAGGTGAGGAGCAGGCGGCGAGCAGCGGGCGCGGGGCCGGGGCCGCTGCCGGGGCTCTGAGGGCACGGCTTTGCCTCGCTGCAGACGGAAGAGCTGAACCGGGAGGTGGCCATCAACACGGAGCAGCTGCAGAGCGGCAAGACGGAGATCACGGAGCTGCGGCGCACGATCCAGAGCCTGGAGATCGACCTGCAGTCGCAGCTGAGCACGGTACGAGCGCCGCGCTGCCGGCGGGGATGCGGGGGATGCGGGGGATGCGGGGCTGTGCCCAGCCCGGCCGCCCCCTGAGCCCGGCCCGTGCCCGTCGCACAGAAAGCGGCTCTGGAGGGCTCCCTGGCCGACACCGAGGCGCGCTACGGCACCCAGCTGGCCCAGCTGCAGATGCTGATCAGCAGCGTGGAGGAGCAGCTGGGCGAGCTGCGCTGCGACATGGAGCGCCAGAACCACGAGTACAGGGTCCTGCTGGACGTCAAGTGCCGCCTGGAGCAGGAGATCGCCACGTACCGCCGGCTCCTGGAGGGCGAGGACGCCCAGTGCGTGAGGGGCTTCGCTGGGAGGGAGGGCGGGAGGAGACGGGACGTAGCAAAGGAAACGCAAAATGAACCACCTGCATCCCCTAGAGGGTTCTCTCAGCTCATTCTCTGACCTGTTGCATGCAACAGGGTCTCCCTTTTCAGTCCTACCAGTCCACAACAGCACAGTGGTTGTTCTTGCAACCTCCCTGGGTTCCACCTCCCATCCTTCCATGTCTGTGTGTTCCTGGGCAGAGAGCAGGTGCTGCTTGCTGCAGCTGGGGTGGGTGCAGCACTGGTGTGTGAATCCCTGTGTCACACACTCATCCTTACCAATTTCTTCCTTCAGCTGGGACACTGGAAGTTTCCAGAAACATTTAAATCATATATTGGTACAGGAAATAAAGGCAGGGTTTAAATAATAATTTTATCTTGGAGATTACTCACTTTTTTTCCTGTTTCTCTTTGCTTTGTTCTCTTCCCATAGCATGTCTTCCCACTATGTCTCACAGCCTGTGAAAGAAGGTAAGAACAGGTCTTGGTTGAAGCTCTGATCACACACAGCTTTCATACCCTCACCACTTTCTTAGCACAGACTCCTTTTACTTTTTTAAAAGTTACTAGTTTATTTCCAAAATTTAAACTGATACACAAAATTTTATGATATAACAGATTTATGATATAACAAATATTACAATATACCAAAACACAGAAATTATCTGAACAGACTGAGTCTGTACAATTTAGCAATGGGAATGTGGTGCTGTATTGGGTTTTTGACGTGATGATTGTAGTAACAAATCCCTAAGACAAAGATCTTTAAGACACTTCCTCCTTGCTGCCCTAGAAGTAACAGCTCCTTCTTTCCCCATTGCAGGACCAGTAACCACCCGCCAGATCCGCACCATCTTCGAGGAAGTCCAGGATGGGAAGGTGATCTCCTCCCGGGAGCAGATCACTCAGTCTGCCCACTGAGGCACTGCCTGCTTGGCTGCAAGCCTCGCCCAGCACAGCAAAGCAGATCCCAGCTGACATGTTCTTGCCATATGGATCATCAAAAGCACCTTCTCTCACTACCACCCCTCTCCTTACCCTCTCTCACCCTTCTCTCAGCTCCATGCCACACACAGAAATCAAATAAAGCTTCTCTTTGCAGTCCTGCAAAACAAAGTCTGGTCTCGATGCTCTTGAGTTGTCCCACCCCTGCAGCTGTGGGACAAAGCTCTTCCCTGCAAGGAGCAACATTCTCCATCCTTGGTACCCTGATGGTGGGGCCTGCACACCCACACTTCTGTAACTCCTGAGACCTGGCAGCTTCAGGGGAGAGGGTGTGGGGGGAATCTATAAAGGAGCTGATCCCACAGGTGGTGGGAGTGAAGCCTGTGAGAATCTCTGCGTTTCACAGACTGGACAAAGTGCTGCTGCTTTGCTGCAATGCCCAGCAACAGCAGTGCTGAAGCTTTAACCCAGAGAGGCCAAGCAAGTGAACAAAGCCCAAGTGACGCAGACAGGACCCTGAAAGTGCCACACTCCAGCTCTGCCCCAGCAGCTGCTCTGCATTCTGCATCCCAAGCTTTGGGATGAAATGGTCTGAAGCTGCAGGCAGGACAGGGATCCACCAGCTGCTGTCCCTCCAGACAGGCAAACTCAGCTCAGTTTGGTTCCTGCTTCCAAAGTCGCCACTGAAGGGTGAGGAAAACAGTGATGGGAAGAGAAGGGTATGGTCTGTGCAAGCAAAAGGATTTAAATTCTTCTGGGAGATCTTGTGGCACTCCCCGGCTGCCGGTGGCTGCTCCTGACACAGCAGTTCCCACTGCCGTCAGCTGGCCCAGCGTTCCTGGAAAGCCAGTTCAGACACATTCTTGGCTGCATTCTGACACATTTATTACTTCATAAATCCAACTTCTAACTCATTGAAATGAATCAGAGCAACGGGACTAAGTGAGAGTGAGAGCAGAGCTGGCCACACAGCTTTACAACCCTTCTCCAGAAACCTGTCTGGAATTTAGGAGGAGATAAGAAAGAATTCTTTCTTTTCCCCCAAACATTGGAATGATGCCTGCAGTGCATCATCTGCTCCACAGCCAGGTTGGGAGGGCTCCATGGTTTCGAGGCCCCCCCATGCCTCTGCCCAGCACTGTGGGCTGGGTCCCCCCATCCCTCGGAGCAGACCCCTGTGACCCTCGTGGGGCATTGGCTGCCCTGAGCACCCCCAGCGTTCACCAACCAGACACGGTTCTGGTTTGAAGTTTAATGCTAATCATCAGTGAGCTCATCAGTGGGGCCGGGAGAAAGGCTGCTGCACGTCCTGGTGGAGCATTGGGGATGATGCACATTCCTGAGCCTCCTAACCTGAGGCACTTCCAGCTCCAGCACCTCCACGGTCCTGCAGACTGTGCTCCTGCCACTCCCACAGCCTTGAGGAGGGAGCACAGAGCAACCCGGGGACTCTCCCTGGGGGAATTCGTGTCCCAGAGATGGATAAAGACAGGGTTGAATCACTCAAAATCAGATGCCTGAGAAGGATCGGGACAGACACAGCTTGCATGGCCACACCCCATTCCAGGTCACCTCTTGGGGACCCTCTTGTCCCCATGGGTGGTGCAGGCACCACCAACACCTCCTGCAGCTCCTCTGAGGCCCCTGCCATGGCTGTGCCCCTCCAGCTGTTGCCCTTGCAACATCCAGTGCAGGGATGCTGAGGTGCCTCGCTGGAACTCACCCTTGCTTTATATTTTCCTTCTGTAAAAGTCTGGGCACACCTGTGTTCCTATAGAAACAACAAATAACACTTTGCTAATGAAATCCCCTGCTTTAATTATTCCTGCTACTGCACAGTGTGAGGGAGGTGTGGAAAACAGATGTCAATTTTCTCCTGCCTTGAGCATTAATAACTAGTCCTGACCTTAGGAAACCCTGCGGAGGAGGGAGCTGCAGGGGTGGCTCACACTGACAGGCAGTAGCAGCTTGAGGCAGGTCTCAGAAAGTGGGAATTTAGTCCAGAAAGATGGCTTGACTGCTCAGCCAACATTGAATTCCTCTGACAGAAAAGACCACTAAAAATAGACATAAATATGTGGCTTTCAGCTCATTTTAGGGAACATTTCCATGATAATTTGGTTCCAGTGCAAACATTATAAAAAAAGAGGGAAGTGGTTCTATCCAGTATCCGCGTCTGCTGATACGTAATTTTGGAGCCAGAACTTCACCTTCATTTTCCCCCAAAGTAAGATGAATTGTATGTTCAAACATCATTGTGCTACCATGAAGATGCTGTTATGCCGTAGAACTGGAATTCTGATTTTGAAATATATTCAAAATGGGCTCACAGTGTGCACGTGCGCAAGAACAGACGCAGGATCTTGTTTAATACTCAGCTTTTTACTTCAAAGGGTGTGATAGAAACAACATGCAGTCCTTGTGGTTGTATTCAATGGGAGGTCATGGAAATAACGTCCTTGAGTGGTTAACGTAGTTTTAAATCTTAATTAATGCTCATGATTTTAATTGCTGCCCTGTGGCATTACCAAGGTATCACAGATATTCTGGGCTATGTGTATTTTTATGACATAGCAGTTCAATGGCAAACAAAAGATGAAAGAAAAGGCAATTCCCCATACAGGAATCACCCGTGAATCACCTGTGTGACACATGACCGTGTGACAGTGTGACACCTGCACCACTCTGAGGGGCTTTGCCCAGGGCAAGCCTGAGTGTTTGGACTCACACAGGGGCTCAGCACTGGTTTTGTCTCTGACATTCCCCTTTCCCCACATCAGCGCTGCAATGAGAGAGGACAAACCACGGCATTGCCCGGGCGAAGGTGAGGAAATGAAGATGGGGACGAAGCACATTCCTGGGAGCGACACATCCCGGCCGCCCCCGCGCTGCTGCAGCTTTTCCATCTGCACCTGGGGAGGACGAGCAGCGAGTGGGCGGCCCCTGGCCCCGTGCTCACACGACACCAACATGCTGACTCCAAGAGACAGAGACAGCAGAGACTCCGATCCTCCAGCTCTCCAAGCTGCATGGACTTGTCTCCATTCACCAGTGGCAAATGGGAAGACAGGGAACCACTTCTCCATAGCAGCCAGCTCCTGATATTCCAAGGACACATCCCAGTCCTGTACTGTCTCCAGCTTTCTGCAGATGGAGGGGAGGGAGCTGTGCCCTTTGAGCTCTTCACAAAGTACCTTTGTTCTTCCTTCCATACCCTTTCTCCCCTCCTTTGGCAAGTGATCTAAGGAAGAACTTGGCTGTTGGGAAGGGGCTGTTGGGGCCTGTCTGCAGAGACAGCCCAGCAATCCACCGTGTGCACACATGAGCAATCCCTTCCCCTCCACACCCTGCACGATGAGCCAAGGACACTCAGACTGATGGGTTCTGTGGGCCAGCACAAAGAGGCGACAGCAGGGCTTGACCACACCACTGCACTTTGTGCTGGAGCCTTGTTGCTTGCCAGAGACAATCACTGTCTCTCCTGAAGCTCCATTTCTGTGGGAGCTGTTAAACTCAGCTCACAGTGAAGCTGTCCTGCCTGGTCACAACTGACAGAATTGTCCATCACAGAAAACATTGCTGGCATTAGCTGCTGAGCTGTGCTCCTGTCAGCTTTGTGCTCCTGTTCACAGGGCTTACACACCAGGAGCTTTTTCCTTATGTCCTTATGTTCCTTATGACTTACTTATGTCCTTACCTACTTTATGCTATCCCACATTTTTCCTGGAGATCTCATGATTTCTAGCTAGCCACCACACGCTGTCCTTTCGGGATGGTTTGCTAGTGCTCCTTCACAAAGAACACAAAACATCCTATTGCTTTTCCACAATCCCCCACTCTTGGGTGGGCTCTGAAGTGAATACTCCAGTGAGCCCTGGAGCACGAATTCCCTTTTCATTGCTTTTTCACTACTGATCATCCCTCTGCCTGCGGATAAAAGAGCGGACTTGTATTTCCAGGATTGGGAGCCAAGTTCCTTCCAGCACCATTGTACTCACGGGGCTTTGGAGGTGCATTCAGGGCCTCACACCACGGCTGCTGCCCCTGCAGGTGTGTGTGTGCAGCCCAAGCAGTGACAGGGAACTGTAGCTGGGACAAAAAGTCACAGTAAAAGTTAGGCTGAGCTACTCCATCAAATTCTACCTGCACCGCTCTGTTTCAAAGCTCACAGTGCAGAGAGAATTAAATCATAGCCCTGAGCAAGGAGCCTCCTCCTTTTAATCACACCTGACAATTTACTTGGAAACGGAAGAAGCATGAAGACGCCCTTTGTAAGAGAAAAAGCTCCTAGTAGAAAATGACAAAAATAATGAATAGAACAAAGGCAAAAATGACGATTCTGGAAGTTGGCTCAGGTTTTATGAGTGATGAAAATCGTCGGGAATGCAACCAAAAAAAAAAGTATGGCAACGCCTCCTGGCCGGGCTATAAAGGGCCCCAAGGCAGGGGAGCGAGCACTCGCTGCTGCTGCTGCTGCTGCTGCTGCGCTGCCGGGCCGCCTCTCTCTCCCTTGCAGCCTCCAGCATGAGCACCACTGTCAGGCAATACTCCTCCTCCACCTCCCTCAAGGGCTTGGGGAGCCTGGGAGGGGGCTCCAGCAGGCTCTCCTCCGTGCGTGTTGGGGGAGGAGGCTACAGGGCCCCCAGCGTGCACGGCGGCTCTGGCAGCTACTCCGTCTCTTCCCGCATGGTCTCGGGCTTCGGCAGCGGCTTTGGGGGCAGCTACTGCAGCAGCGCAGGAGGGGCTCTCGGCGGGGGCTTTGGGGGCAGCTATGGGGCCGGCTTTGGGGTCGGCTTTGGAGGAGGCTTTGGAGGCGGTGAGGGCATCCTGCCGGCGGGGGAGAAGGAGACCATGCAGAACCTCAATGACCGCCTGGCCAGCTACCTGGACAAGGTGCGAGCCCTGGAGGAGGCCAACACCGACCTGGAGGTGAAGATCAGGGAGTGGTACAAGAAGCAGGCGCCTGGTCCTGACCGTGACTACAGCCCCTACTACAGGACTATCGAGGAGCTCAGGAACAAGGTAGGATGCTGGGATTAAAGTGACATCTTCATGAAAGACACTTGTAAAGAGATGGCCTGGTTCCTAACAGCTGGAGGGAAGAGGCTTGTCAAATAGCAGGTAATTAGTCTGAAGTGAAAACCGGAGCTTTGGAATAAGAGTCACTGTGAACAGCAGATCACCAGGCACTAGAATGGAGTTTCTGTTGATTGTTCCACTGTAGGAAGAAAGATGGGGCAGAAAGGAGTCAGATAGTGATTCAGGTTACCTGATGCTACTTCCTTCCCCACTGTCACCTCCTGCCTTCCTTCTTACTTCTTGTGCCCCAGAGTTGCTCCCTGTCAGGCTCCTGATGGAGCTCTTAGCAGGCAGGGACTTGTTATCTCCTGGCCCTATTTCCTGCTGAGTGATATGCAGATGGAGATGAATAGTCATTCTCACAAATATCCTACAAATCAGATTTTTTTCCCTACCCTTCAAGGACACTAAAGGCAGAGGTTAAAATAGAAAGAAACTGTCCTATGGGATGGTTGTTCTTTGGGAGTTGCAGACACAGACATGAGTCAAATCCAGGACTGGAACATCCTGGGCTGTGGTAGGTGCTGAAATCAGGTGTGTGCCCTACTATAAAATGCAGTAGATGAAATCATGGCCAAGGTAATTTCTTTATTCTTAGCAGCTCCCTGGATGATTTTGAACAAAAGTCCTTCTGCCAAAACACCAGAATCTGCCCATCCCTCCCTACCCTGCCATTGCTTGCCTACCCCTCAGCCCTTCCCACTCATCCCTGAGCTCTGGTTCACTGAGGGTGTGGGCGGTTGGGCAATGACATACCTGTTCTGTGAGAGTAAATTCCTGGAAAATGGGGCAGGGTCAGCCCCTGGGGAAACTCACATTCCTAAAATTTCTTGAGCTTCACCCTGGGGGAAAGGACTTGTCTTATGCAGGAAGCTCCTCTGCAGATTCCAGTACGTGGTGTACTCTGATGGAACACAGAAACATCTGGAGGCAGGAGCTGTCTCTGGATTTGAGTGATGAAGTGCTGGGTCTCACAGAAACCTTCTGCTCCTGATCCAGGGGAAGGCAGATCCTTCCTTCCCTCTCCCTCCTCAGCTGGGAAATGACAACATCGATATTCCTGGATTATTCCTTGGATATCCTCTGAAGCAGGAGTACTCAGAGCTCCTCATTAGCTGGTGGCTACAGAAATTCCTGCTCACTAAATGGCCAATCATTTTCATAATCTCAGAGCAAATACTTGCACCTCAGGTGTAATTATGAAAACCAAATGAGGCAGGCACAAGGCACTCCTTCCTTCCTCAACTCGTTTTTCCTTCTTAGCTGGGCCGCTCCCATTCCCAAAGCCTGGATTGCTGCCAGGGCTCAGCATGGTGTGAGCACCTGGAGGTACCAACTGGGCAGGGCCATGTGCCCATGGCAGCGTTCCCAGGGTACCGAGTGTGTGCTGATGGGAGATGGAAATGAGCACCCCACCTTGTCTCCCTCTTTGCAGAGCCCACATGGAAGTCCAGCCCCATGGGCAGGAGGCCCAGTGCTGCTCCAGTCCTTCCCTAGATGGGATCACTCAGAGTGTTTGAAATGACTTTTTAACTGTTTCACTTGTTCCTCACCAGATTCTTTCTGCAACTGTTGAAAATGCCAACATCGTCCTGCAGATTGACAATGCCAGGCTGGCAGCAGATGACTTCCGAACCAAGTGAGTCTAACACCTCTGAGAGCTTTTGTGAAAAAGAGGGAAAAGCCTGGCTGTTCAAGGTGCCTTTTTCTGCACCTGGGGTTGCTCCACTGGAGGACATTTGCAAATAGTTCATCTCTTCCTGGGCACAGCACTCATATTTCTGCACTGTGAGAGCTGTGCACACACATTGAATTAAAGATTCCTGGCAAACATACACTGAGCTGGGGGAGGAAAGTACAAGGAAAATTCAATATCAGGTGGGTATATGCAACTGTGTGTGTGTCGCCAGGTTTGAGTCGGAGCAGGCTCTGCGCATGAGCGTGGAGGCCGACATCAACGGCCTGCGCCGGGTCCTGGATGAGCTGACCCTGTCCAGAGCCGACCTGGAGATGCAGATTGAGAACCTGAAGGAGGAGCTGGCTTATCTGAAGAAGAACCACGAGGAGGTGAGCATGGAGTTGGGCTGAAATTGGGACCTACAGACATTCCTTGTGTGCCAGAGAAATAGGCCAAACACACAGTCTCTGCAATTAGGGCTGTCAGGAAACACTCAAGCAAGAAGGGACAGAGAAATAATCTCCTCAGGCAGGACCTCCAAGAGGTCCGTGGGGTTCCTATGCTCGGTACAAATAAGATATTTCTCATGATGGGAAGATGCCATGTCACTCTGACATGTGTTGTGTCTCTTTTTTGTGTCAGGAAATGACTGCCCTGCGTGGGCAGGTGGGTGGGGAGATCAGCGTGGAGATGGACGCTGCCCCTGGCATCGACCTCACCAAGATCCTGGCAGAGATGCGGGAGCAGTACGAGAGCCTGGCGGAGAAGAACCGCAGGGATGCCGAGCAGTGGTTCTTCAGCAAGGTGAGGAGCAGGCGGCGAGCAGCGGGCGCGGGGCCGGGGCCGCTGCCGGGGCTCTGAGGGCACGGCTTTGCCTCGCTGCAGACGGAAGAGCTGAACCGGGAGGTGGCCATCAACACGGAGCAGCTGCAGAGCGGCAAGACGGAGATCACGGAGCTGCGGCGCACGATCCAGAGCCTGGAGATCGACCTGCAGTCGCAGCTGAGCACGGTACGAGCGCCGCGCTGCCGGCGGGGATGCGGGGGATGCGGGGGGTGCGGGGCTGTGCCCAGCCCGGCCGCCCCCTGAGCCCGGCCCGTGCCCGTCGCACAGAAAGCGGCTCTGGAGGGCTCCCTGGCCGACACCGAGGCGCGCTACGGCACCCAGCTGGCCCAGCTGCAGATGCTGATCAGCAGCGTGGAGGAGCAGCTGGGCGAGCTGCGCTGCGACATGGAGCGCCAGAACCACGAGTACAGGGTCCTGCTGGACGTCAAGTGCCGCCTGGAGCAGGAGATCGCCACGTACCGCCGGCTCCTGGAGGGCGAGGACGCCCAGTGCGTGAGGGGCTTCGCTGGGACGGAGGGCGGGAGGAGACGGGACGTAGACACGAAATACCTTGGTCCCAGCCCAGTCTTAGCTTTCAGGGCTGGTTTCTCTGTTCACACCAGCTGTGGATGCCCAGTGCTCTGTCCCTGGTGGCTGGCTGTGGTGGGATGATGTACTCGATCCCTTTCCTTGCTGGAAAGGGCTGTGGTTCCTCTGTCCCTCAGGAGAGGCCAAGCAGAGCAATGCTCTTTTCTCCATGAGCCTTCTCTGTTTTTCTCCTGCCTGAACACAGAGGCTGGGTGGCAGCAACAATCAGTATTTGTCCCTAACATCTGTTTGGTTTTGTGCTTCTCTTGTAGCATCTCCTCCCAGTATTCCTCCGCCATGTCCTCACACTCTGGCAGAGATGGTAAGAGCCCCCCTTTCCCCTCAGCCTCGTTCTTTTCCCTTCCCAGTAAAAGCAGGGCTGTTTAAAGCAGCATTTTCCACTGCCTCGTGGAATTTCCATCAGCTCTTTAAGAGCGTGCAATATCTGATCAAGTTTTTAAGAAATTCCTCTCCTTCCCTCTGTGAATAATTGTCCCCTTTTCCTTTGCAGCCATGACATCGTCCCGCCAGGTGCGCACGATCGTGGAGGAGGTGCAGGATGGGAAGGTGGTCTCCTCCCGGGAGCAGGTGTCACTCACCACTCGCTAGGACAGCCCCTGGCTCAGGAGAGCAGTGAACTGAGCCAAGAAGTGCCTGAGGCTGTGCATGGTCAGGTTGTGTCCCAGAACGCTCCCTTCACCTTCTCCTCCTGCCTGTGTTGCCCTCATTCCATGCAGGTGTCTCTGGACACACTTAATAAAGCTTTTTCTCCTCGCTTGTGCAACTGCAGACTTGTCTGTCACTGACACATGATCCCTCAAAGCCTCCAGGTTCTGTGTTCATGCCAGGGAAAGTCCTAAGAAACCACAGGAAGCAAGTGAGAGGAGTGGAATGGAGGAACATGGGTTCCACCTGGAGGGCCAGGGGTTCTTCCTGGGACAAACATAATTGGAGACAGGTTTTTCTAATGAACTCAGTGCCAAGACATAAACTGTGAAAATGATAAAAAATGAAGGCAATTATGGAACGATGAGTTTTGAGGTCAAAGCGCCACGCGACGGATAATTAAACCCAACAAAATAAAGCTCAGTTCTCTAACTCTTGGGATCATAAAAAGTCACTTTCTCCTGTAAGCTGAACTTAGCTGGCTTCAGCAAGACTGCTGCTCTCATGTGTTCTCTCTGAGACATGAGCCCAGTGTCTGCCTGGTTGGCAAACCTCATCCCTACAGGCCTGCTGTCTCTTTTGACTGTCTTTAAATCATACTCTCAGGCACAAAAACTTTTTACAGGGCTATTCATGCTGCCCCAGGGCTGCACTTAAGAGGAACTAAAGTAACCATTGCTTAATCTGCACGGGGATGAGTAGCAATACTTTTTATCACTGTCGTGTGTAACAGATCACTGCTAAAACCCTTCCTGTAACATGCGAGGTAGAAACGCCGCCTGAGGCTGAGCTGCCGCTCAGGATTAGTGATGCAGCTGGGCAGCAGCAGCTTCCAGCTGTGTCTGTGCCCATTTGCCTGCTGGAGAGAAACCAAGGAAGGGCCAGAGAGGAGAGGAAATTGTTTTTGAGCCAAAAGCCTGATGGAAGCACTTTGATCCAACTTTGTGCTTTCTAGTCCGTGGTGGCTGGCAGCCCTGTGCGTTGGCTTATGTTCACCCCACACTTCAAGGATACAAACCTGGGGCTCAGACCAAAGAGAGGGACAACAGCATGCATTAAATCAGCTTCTCTTATAACAATGGACAAGAGGCTCCTGCAGCTGAGGCTCAGCTCGCTCATCCTTTGGGTGATCAGTGGTTCATTCATGCTCCCCCAGTCTCCCCACGGCATTAATGTCCCACTGAGCACTCCCCAGGGTGCTCCTGGGCCCCAGCAGGTTTGGAAAGATCTGATGATGTCACACTGGGCATGACAGGACTGGCAAAGGAGAGGAAAAGAGATCAAAGAAGTGGGGAACCTGCCAGGTCTTTCCAGAGCAGGGAGTGTGAGATATTATCACTCTGTACCATCATTCAGCAATTACAGAACAGGGCAGGAAATGAGACACAGCAGAGCGAAGAGTTCACGGACTCTGTTGTGCTTCTCCCTTTGCTAGAATGATAAACTTCCCTGGAGAAAGTCTTCCAGGCCAAGCAAACCAGAGCTATCTCAAAAATGAAAACCAGATCAATGAAAAATGCACTTGAGCCTCTAGCTGTCTCAGACTCTCTGGCAGCAGGCTGGAAATCCTGACCAAACTGCTCATATGCTGCTTTTCTGTTTTTTTTTTGTCATCACAAGAGCGTTGTTATACTTTAGTTGTAAATGGCTTTTTAAGTCTTGAACCATCTGCAGAATCCCCCAAGTATATGAATACAGAAAAGCTTTCTGCAAACCACAAATATAACTGAAAAAAGGGCATCAGTTCAAGAGTAACTGGCTCTGCTGGCAGCACAGAGAGACGTGGCCCCTTCTGCAGCCAAAAGGGCACGGGGGAGAGATTGATCCAGCAGAACACTGAGTCATCTCTGGTATCTGTCACCCCGTGCTGAGATGTTTACATCAGCAGGAGCAGCCTGAGATGAAATCCTGAGGAAAGCTGGAAGAGCTGATGGAAGAATGTGGTTTGTAATCAGTGCATTCAGCTCCCCTGGGAGGATTTTATCGGGGGATATTCATCAACATATATTTGCATCAATGAAAAAGGCTTTAATTCTGCATACAGCTCAGTGTAACCCTGTTATCACAGGCAAGAAAGAGCAAAGTCCAAGCTCAGCACAAGTGATCTCTGTGTACCATTACAGTGCTCTGAAAAAGGAAAATACCACAGAACTATAAGGTAATATATTGCTTGTTATTTACTCTTTGCTACACATGTTTCTGTCTGAAACAAGGACAAATTGTCTCTCCAAGAGGTGGATAAATGCTGGTTTTGGAAAACATTTTTCAGATTTGCTGAAAGCTGCAAGCAAAAGAAGAAAATCCTTGTTAGGATTCAGCTGTGAATTACAGAGGCAAGTCCTCAGTGAATGATGGTGAAACTTTACGGGCAACAAAACGAAAAATGGGAACTATGAATGTCCTTGAACGGTATTTCATGATGGAGACACAGGGAGAAATCTATGAGATGTACCTGTGTCAAGAGTAATATAAAATAGCAAGAACACTGACAATGAATAATACTGAATTGTCGTGTTTCCAATCTCTAAAGCCCCATGTGCCCTTCAGACAGTTGTTTTTACAATGCCCTCAAGGAGGAGGAGAGTTATTGTTGTTTCCATCCTACAAAGCATGAAATTGGGACTTGGAGGAGCTGAACGATTTGCCTGGAGTGACTTGCAAAGCTGAGATCAGACTCAGCTGGTGCCACCAGCAAGATGGAGATCAGTGTCAGTACAGTCAATAACAGGCTGACAGAAAGTGGTGTGACAGGTACATCACCAGCCAGATAAGCAAATACCTTGTAAATACTTTGTAAATTGAGAACACCAGGATTTTCCATAGGTGGAACATGGAAATGCAGCTGACAGTGAGCAGAGAGGAGCTTGGGCTGCCTCTGGATGAGCCTCTCCCTGGCCAGGCTGGTGGGTGCTGGCAGGGCCTGGCTCCAGCTCCTCTCCTGGCCCTCCTCTACCTGGGCACCAGCAGGGACTTGGGGTTTGGTGCCATGTCTGTGCCCCTGAGTCCCCAAGGAAGTTCTCTTGGACCTGAAAAGAGCTGCTGTTCCAGGAGTATTTGTAGTAACAGGAAATGCTGGATCTCCTACTTGGGGGCACATTAAACTTCATCTGCATTAGCCTAAGAAACAGTCTCAAATCTTAAAAAATATCCCGAGACTCCCTAAGGATTCCCTCCAGGGAAATCTAATCTTTCTTATTTCCATTGCCTTGTTGAGGCTGATCATTCTGCAATAGAGTACTCCTGGGAATAACTCCAGCACGTCCATCCTCTGCCACCACCCCACTCTCCGTCACACAGCCCAGGATGCTGATGGAAACCTGAAATATGATCTCTCCCTTTCTATTTTTTACAAAGCTCATTACATGGGAGCAACACCTTTGCCTGAGGGAGGCTCTTCTGCTCATTTGTTACTTGAAGTAGTAATTTTTCCTGGTCAGACCTGAGCTGCTGTTCCTGAAATGCCCGCAGGAGATCCTCGTGTGCCGTCATTCCTCTGCTTCCCTGTCATTCCCTGCTCCTCTTCCTCCCCTGGGGCGCAGCGTTGCCTGTGAGGGGCTCCCAAGTCAGCCAAGGACAGTTCCTCAGAGCATCACCCTTGGCTGCCTGCAAGGATGTGGGGAGCAAATTTCCGTCTGTAGACTGCAGCCAGGAAGTCAATCAAAGCTAATTCTGCAAAGAGCCTTCCATTAGGCATGGAGATCCCATCATTAGCAGATCTCCTCATCACAAAGTGAAAATCTCTTTAATAAAATAAGGGCTCTGACTGCTGGCAGGGCTTGGGGTTTGTTCTCATGTAAAAGCAAGAGCTGGTTTTAAAAAATATTTTGAATTTTGGAAAGTGAAAAAGCTACCATGAAGAACACACAATTCCAGGAAAATAATGACTGAAATTATTGTTCTCCTTTACAAAAGCTGTAGAAATTCTAATAATCTTTGGTAAGGTCTGAAGTTCCAAAAGTAAGAAAGAAAGAAAGAAACATGGATATCTCTGCTTAGATGAGTCTGATAGTAGATTAGTTTGCAGCATTTGAAAAAAAACCTCTACTCATTGTGGGTGTTTTCCTCATTGCAGAAAACCACACAGTCACAAGATGGTTTGGGCTGGGAGGGACCTTAAAGACCATCTCATTCTACCCCCTGCCATGGGCAGGGACACCTCCCACTAGACCAGGTTGCTCCAAGCCCCATCAAACTTGGCCTTGAAAAATGAAGGACCATATAAATCTTGATTAATTGAAATTAAATGTTTGCTCAGCAGTAATTTTATAATTCTTTGGTAGAAAAAAGACCTCTTGTGACCAGGCTGCAGCAGGGCTCCAGACAGCCCTGCCTGACCCTGATCCCTGGCTCCAGGCAGGACCTGGCCACCACTGGGGCACCAGAGCACCCTGGCTTTGCTTCCTGATGATGGCTCTAACGAAGGATGGGCACCTACAGAACCACCCCACAGTTCAGGAGTGCTGGATTTGCAGTGTCAAGATAAAATTGAGCTTAATGAACTTGCCCAAATGGCAGAAGCAATATTTGTTAGCCAGGCTGCACCTGACACATTCTTTATGCCACGTGTCCAGGTGACCTGGATGCCAAACCCAAAGCTGAACCACATGTGGGTGAGAGCCAGCCAATATTAGCATCGCTGGATTAATGTTATTAATAAAATGAAAGATTCAGATGACAAAACATTTTAATTATTTCCCATCTTCCTCAATTCAGCATTCCAGAATTAAGAATTAGTTTAATAACTAATAAACTTTAATAAAGTCTTTAAAAGATCTTTTCTATTGTCCTTTCTAAATTTAACACTTAGATTGTATTGGAGACTTCATGGTGCTGGTTGGAACTGGATCAGACCTCTGTAGGGTCAAGCATCTCCTGAAATTCTCCACAACACTGTTTCAGAAATCTTATGAAACATCCTTTGCTGCAGTGAATATTCAGTGAACTGCATGTTTGGTGTCCAGGAAACAGCCTTTCATATTTTGGATAAATATTTGACTATTTTGTCTAGCCTTGAAAGCAGCAAAACAACCGAGACCTGTGCAAGGGGATGTTTTGATGGATGTAGAATAAAGAGAAGGGACAAACCAGCCCTGGTACATTCCAGTGCAATATTTCTCTGTGCTCTCCTAGAGCATTTGAGATCTAAAGACCCAGACCAGGGGCTCATTCCACCAATGGCCACGTGGAATGGAACAGATCCTTGCTACATAGCCCAGGGTGGTCTCCTGGCCCTGGTCCCAGGGACTGAGGCCATCTGAGTGAGGGGACACCCTCGCTTCTAGTCACAAAGGGGTCGAACAGGCTCTGTCAGATAGGACGCCTTTCCCACAGCTTTCACTTTCCGGGTAGACTCGCCCACGCCAGGGATGGATAATTGCTGTGGTGTTTCATTCCCCGGGCACTCTTGGGTATCGTCGGGTTTTTGTGTCACTGTTGTTGAGTTGTCATCACAAGTCAGACCTGATGATTCAGGAAGTAACATTTTTGATGTAGTTTTGAAACACGCTTCTGTTAACCAAAGCATCTTTCTGTTGTGGGATTTCTGGAGACAAACGCCTTTGGGGAATTATTTCCGGCTGAAAAAAAAGAAAACACCTCCTAGCCAGGTCACAAGGAGGAAGAATAAACAGCCCTTCTCCAGTGGCACAATCCACAGGGACTGGTATAAATAGAGGACCAGGGGACAGAGGACTCACAGTTGGATCCTGCAGCGACCTGAGCACTTGCCTTGGGCTCTGTTGGCTCCGCACCCACACCATGAGCTGTGCTGTCAGGCAGGTCGTCACCACCTGCTCCCAGGGCAGGGGCAGCACGGGCAGCAACGCGGCTGGCACTGGCAGGAGGGTCTCCTCTGCCTCCTCGGGGAGACACGCTGCCTATGACTTGGGTGCTGTGGTTGGCAGCTTCTCCGGTGGCAGTGTAAGCGAGGGATTACTCGGGAAGCAGCTGAGCGCCGGCAGCGCGGCCGGTGGGAGCTTCGGAGCCACCCAGAGGGCTTGTTCTGCCCTGGGATTCAGCGGTGGAGGCATCTGCACTCGGGGCACTGGTGGCTTCCCCAGGGCTGGTGCTGGCTGTGGGGATGGGATCCTGTTTGCCAACAACGAGAAGGCGACGATGCAGAACCTCAACGACCGCCTGGCCTCGTACCTGGACAAGGTGCGGCTCCTGGAGGGGGACAATGCCGACCTGGAGTGCAAGATCAGGGAGTGGTACGCCAAGGTAGGGCCCAGCTGCGAGCCACGGGACTACAGCTGCTACCACAAGGAAATCGAAGACCTTCAGAACCAGGTAAACCCTTGTTAGAGAATCCTAGTATTTCTTTGGGCTTTGCTTTCATGTGTGCACAGAGCCCTGGCTCTGGAGGGGCAGCTGAAGCAATGGTTTATATGAAATGATGGTCTGTGGGTGAGGGATTCTGCATTTACTGAGCACTGATGCTTCAGCAAGGCTGGGTCCGCCAGCTGGCACATGAGTTTCCCTGCTGTGTTGCCACATAACTGACTAATAATTTCAATATATGGAAAATTATAAAATACCCCAGGTAGATGTTTCCTCCAAGGCCTTCTGGAGGCAGAGGAAGCTGCAAACCCACATATTCTTCTTACGATTTCTTTCCCAGATCCTGTGTGCAGCCATGGAGACTAACAAAATCCTTCTGAATATTGATAACAACAGGATGACTGCTGATGACTTCAGAGTGAAGTGAGTAAGGTCCCCTGCTGGCCCATGGCAGGGCAGGTGAAGGGTGGTGTTGGGGAGATCCCAACTCTCTGCCTGTCACATTGTGTAGTTAAACAGATCTCTGACACTACTGGCAATGTTCATAGCACTGCATGTCTGAAGGGAAAGAACTCGGTCCTAAATGTTTTCCCCCCAACCTCAACTGAAGGCCTTGCCCTGCTTTGCTGATGTGCTGACCTTTGTTTGCTGCCTGTGGTAGGTACGAGACCGAGTGTGGTCTCCGGCAGAACGTGGATGCCGACATTTGCAACCTCCGGCCTGTCCTGGACCAGCTGGCCAGCTGCAAGACCGACCTGCAGCTGCAGTGTGAGGCCCTGACGGAGGAGATGTGCTGCCTAAAGACCAACCACGAGGAGGTCAGCTCTCTCAGGGAATTAAGAAGAAGGAAAGTCCCCCCAAGGATGGATGGATATAACTGATAGAGTCATGTATTTCCTGCAGGAAATGAGCTGTCTGAGGAAACAGGCAACTGGGGATGTGAGTGTGGAGGTCAATGCTTGCCCTGGCCCAGACCTGAGGAAGATCCTGGAGGATCTGCGGTGCCAGTATGAGACGCTGATGGAGCGCAACCGCAAAGAGACGGAGCAGTGGTATGCCTGCAAGGTACCGCGTCCCCCAGAGCTGCACCCAGCCCTGCCCCGAGGGGGAAAGGGAAAAAAGAGGGATTAGGAAGTGTCCTAATAACACAAGTGTGTCACAGGTGTGCTCAGATCTATCTGTACTGCCCGATTTCTGTGTTCTGTCCATGGTGGAGGGGACACCACATGGTGCCGTAGGGTCAGAACGGAATAAACAAAGTGTCTGCCTAGGAGATGCTCAGGGCACTGTGGGGTGTGGGGAGGTTCTGAGAGATGCAGCGGGGAGGTGAGGAAAGAGCTGTTCTTTCCTGACCTTGCAGGTGGAGGAGGTGAATCTGGAGGTTGTCACAAGCAGCCAGGAGATTGAGTCAAGCAACAAGCAGGTCACTGAGCTGAGACGTCAGCTGCAGGCCCTGGAAATCAATGTACAAGCCCAGCTCACTATGGTAGGTGATGCCACAGGGCTTCACAGCTCCAGCTCTGGTGACCAGGGCTGTACCTGTGTCAGACCCAGGTACCTGTGTGTTTGTTCTACTCCCAGAAAGAAAACCTGGAATCCTCTTTGACGGAGACCGAATGTCGCTACAACAAATACCTGGCTGAGCTGCAGAACCAGATCTCCTGCGTGGAGCAGAGGCTGGCTGAGATCCGGGCAGAAATGGAGTGCCAGAACCAGGAATACAAGACCCTCCTGGACGTCAAGTGTCGCTTGGAGCAGGAGATCCAGACCTACCACTGCCTGCTGGAGGGTGGCCAACACGACATCATGTAGGCAAACAGGGCTGGGCGCCCGAAAATCTCTGTGCTTTGCCTTACAGGGATATGAAAATTTGAGATCCTGGTAGGAAAAGCAACATTGTGGTGAGGAACCAGTGCTGACCTGTTACCAGATAGGGCTGATGAGAAAACCATGAGGCATCTGAGGATTTGGTTCTGATAAATGTCCAGGGAGCACAGCAAAGGCCATTCTTGGGCCAGGGAACAGGCTGGGAGAGCCCCCAGAGCTGTCCCAGCCCCCAGCACAGTTCAGCAGTTCTTTAAGGGCAACTTCACCAGGAGCTGGGCAAACAGTCATGTAACTGAGTCTTGCTGGCTTGACAGAATGAGACAGGATCAGGGACTAGCAGCTAAATTAACTGAAACAATGAATTGTCTAAACATTTTCAGTTTCACACAACAAATTTAATTAAAGTTTGGAAAATTTAATTTGTATGCAAAGCAGTTGGCTCTGCCCTGCCTTCCATTGACTGAGGTTTTGAAACAGCCAGGCTATTAATTCCAGACATGGCTGCACACACACAAAACTGCTCTGAGCACCCACCTACTCCGCTGGTTTTGTTGGAAGAGGAGGCTTTGGAATGGTGGTGCCCTGACATGGTCTCCCCTGGACTCTCCAGCCCTAAATTATTTACATGAAAAGTCAGGTTTTGTTCCAAAATGCAAGGGCTGAAGTGGCACTGTTAGTACTTGCCCAGGGTAATCCTGAGTGTCAGATGGAAAAGCATCATCTGCCAGGAGACAGGTGGGATGGAGGCGGATGGTGGCTGCAGCCGACCCTCGGGGCTGGGAGGGGCAACAGCGGCTGCGACTGAAGAGACGGAGCTAAAGCCAGTGAGGAGGGCAGGGGGAGATCTCCAGGGTGGCAGTGCCGGGGTCCTGGGTGTCCAGAGCTGTCTTTTTCCACAGAGGGTCGGCAGGAAGAGGAGTCGGTGCCACATCAGCTGGGAGAAGCGCGGGGCTGAAAGCCAGCCTGTGCCAGCCCTGCCTGCCCTGAGCCCTGCGGGCCAGGCTCTGCCAGGTGAGGGGGCCTCCAGGGAAGGGGGACCATGAACTGCTTCTTTAGAGCTGGGTGCCTGCAGAACAGGAGGGTGAGAGGTCTCCAGGCTTTTCTGGGGGATGAAGAGAGGATGATTGGGCTTTTCCCTGGAGAGGGGCTGGGCTGGAATGAGACGCTCAAGATCACAGCTGTGACTATTGCTGGTAGGGCACTGGGATTAACTGGGCTGTGGTGGGAAGCAGGGATAAGGACTGCAGCTATAGGATATTTATTTATAAACCTCTGTGCAGAAATTATGTTTGACACTGGGGGGTGCCCAGCAGTAAATGTGTATTTAAACAAGATTTTCAGCATGACATGAGATTGAGGAACTGGCAGGGGATTCAGTCAGGCACAAGTATTCCAACAAGGATAAAGTTTAGAAAAGCTGGGAAGAAGAGGGAAAGAGAAAGGTCAGTAGAAAAACAAAGTTGTGTAAGAAAAAGGCGCAGGATGCAGACTCCCCTGAAAAAAATGATTCTTCCCACTCTCCCTAGGTCACTGCAGACCAGAGAGTTCCCGAGAGCCCCACTGCACATCCCCTGAGGAGCTCTGAAGAAAAAGTCTTTTGGAAAAACAAGGCAAAAATAACCTGGGAGCTCTCAGTTGTGTTCCAGCAGCAGTCAGAGGGACTCTGCAGGATGGCACCTCCCGGCCACCCTGCTCTGATCTCACCACTGCCCCTCACTCAGGCTCCCCTGGGTTGTGGCTGTTCTCTAACAGCAACCAAGGCTTGCCTCCAATAAAACTTTGCTCCTGCTGACACAGCCTTGAACCTGAGAAATAATTTCTACAAGTAAATCAATATACAAGTATTTAAAAAAATAAAAATTCACCTTCAGTCTCCATCCACACAGCAATCACTACAGGGAAAAAGGAAAACAAGCCATGGTCCCATCAGTGCTCCAGCTGAACTCAGATGGGGATGGAGGGTGGAGGAGAAGGACCAGCCGATGTTGTGGAAAGGGATATTTGCTATCAGAGGAGGAAGCATGAGCCAAGACATGAAGTTATAAGGTGGTGAGGAAAGAAACACCCAGGGAGGCTGGGCAGAGGACAAGGGAGGGAGTCTCAGGGCTGTCTGACTGACAGTCTGCCACCAAGAGCGACCTAGGAAAGAAAAGGGAGTCTTCTCTAATGCAGGCATATGCTGATATAAAATAACATAATATAACATATAATATCACATAGTATAATGTAATACACAACACCTTTGAGTTATTACAGATGCACATTAACAGGATAAAATCAAGGACAACAAGTTTTCTCAAATAATACCAAAGCAGGAATTTTGAAAGCCAGGCTCTGCTGGACTCTCCACACCCTTCTGGTGGAGGAAAAACAATTCCCAGAGAAAACACTAAATAAAGAACCTCTAAATGGATTTGTAAAAAAGGCAAACAGGAACAACCAGCTGGCAACATGTGGGAAGATAAAAGGGTGAGACAAATTAATATGTGGGAGAGAACTTTTTTAAAAGTGAGACACAATAAACAGACAGAAAAACAGCTGCTGGTGTTTTATTAGCCCAGAGAAAGGAATGACAAATGCATTTAGGAACACGACTGCATTTTGCTGCGTGTGCAAGCCAAGGCTCAGGATCCAGCCTGGCCCTCCTCACTGGCAGCAGTGTCCGAGCAATGGGACGGATGGGCTGGGAGTGGTGGCACAACCCTTGCTCCTTGTTCTGGGGCTCTGGCAGCCTTTCTCTCATGAAATGTTGGATGGGGTTTGATCGCTGACTTTAGACAGAGGCCTGACACGAAGGCTTCTAACAATAAGGCTTTGAGGGATACAATGAGTCTGAATTAGTGCCTGTTTCTAAAGAGAGAAACAGCTCAGATGGTTCTGGAATGGCCTCTTCCTGGGCTCTGTCCAGGACACTTGTTAGCCCTATGAAGTAATTGCTCTAATGAGCTCCTGGACAAGCTCTGCATTACTTTCCCTGCTCATTTCTGCATCTCCCATTCCTGCAGCACTAATTAGGCTGGGCATTTCGGGGTGATTTAATCCACCTCGGTGCTGACACGGCACCTCTGAGGTCACTGCATTGCATCTGTGCAGGAATACAGTGCTGCCTTCCCTGCCCATTGTTTATAACCTGGACAGCAATGGGAAATGTTTTTGGCTGTGGAGACAGCACAGGAAGAGACGGGGAAAGGAAGAGAAATGAAATGAGGAGGACACAGTGCATGGAACAACAGAACAGGAGTGACCTGGGACCTGGACTTCACAGGAGCTCTCGGGTTGTGTGGCTCATAGGAGCTCATTCTGTCCTCTTGTAACATGCAAATCTTATAATGCAAGAACAAACGAGTATCTCCAAGACAGAGAGTCTTGGGCCGAAGGTACAGGATGGAGAGAGGAGCCCAAGGATACAAAGAACAAGGGTGGGTGCTCCCAAGAGAGGCAGAAGTGACAGCAGCACTTGGGCTGGTAAGCAGACAATGAAATGCACTGTGACAGCTCCAGCAGATTTGTCTGTATTGTAAGAGAGCAGGAACATGGGAATTACACCACCATCAGGAAAAATACCTGAGGAATTAACACACTAGAGGTTTAAGGGATCAGTGAAGAAATGGGAAGAAAACAACTAGTGTTGTAAATTACCAATCCTGGAAATCAGCCACGAGTCCCAGACTGCGCAGCATAGGCAATTATCTTTGATTACAGGCATGGTGCGTTTGGAAAAGCAGGCTGTATTCTAATCTGATGCATAAACTGTAATTTCTCTACAAAAGCCTGTTTTTTACAGTATGCAGACAGGTACAGTCTAACACACACAGTAACTATTTGTGGGGTTTAGATTTTTATTTGTTGGCTTGTGTAACATTTGTAAAGAATTACAAGAGATGAGCAAACTGCTGCTGTAACCCAACAGGAGCTTTTTCAGCTCAGTACACTGTATAATATAATCGAAACTGCCAGTATGAGCCACATATTGAAAGTGTATCAAAATTAAGAGACTTTTTAGTACAAGTATGATACGAACATAAAAGAAGACAGTCTGGGGAATTCTGGCTGCCCTGCACCTTTGCCTGTCTGGCTCTGTTGCACCACTGGACAGTGCCTGAGTGCAGGAAGCACCTGAACACTCTGGGTTGTTGAAGCCTTGGTTTCCCTCCTGTCATGTCCTGTGCCCAGCTCTCTGTGCAGAGTGCAATTTCTGCAGCTTTATCGTCCATCACTATTCCCATCTGTCCTGAGAAATTCTCCAGGACTTTCCTCTGCTGTGATAAACTACAGTGCCACAAAGAGATGCACATGCTGGAGGCCTGACTGCACCGCCAGAGCCTGGCAGGTCCTAGAAGGATCTAACACTCTTCATCAGGTGAATCAGGGGAGACTGAACTTCAGTAGGAAGAAACCTGGTTGTGTCCACCTCCATGTCCTGCTGAACTTCTCCTTCAGCACTGCGAATGCTCAAGAGTCTGTGGATGTGAACACTCAGCAAGAAAGAAGCTGAAGCAGAGTCATTCTCAGTCTCCAAGGCGTATTTAAGCCTGTGCTGTTACCAAACCCACTGTGGTAATTATTTCAGTTGCCTTACAGGATTTGGCTAAACATGGTGGTATAAACCAATGAGTCACTAGCCAGGAAAAAGTCGTGGTCTGCATTTGGAAGATGGGAGTATGGGGCCTGGAGCCGGCTCAGTATCACATCAAAGGAGTGTTTAGTACGTGATGCCTAATGGCCATTATGCAAATTATTAGTGGTAATTACAAGTGACAAGATAAAATCATATTCTAGTGTGGTTGCACAAACATCACTGAGGCAATGCTTATGAAAGCAAAGTTCTTTAGAACCAGACACACCTTTCTTGTAGTTGACACAAGAAAACATTATCAGCTTTGATAAGCAAAATGAGGTGAGCGTGTGGAGCCAGGCTGGGCACAGCGACAGCCACAGCTTGCACAGGACCAGACTGTCCTGCCCACAGCAGGACATGCCCTGCCCTTGGGAATGTGGCATCCTCCTGCCTCCATCCCTGTGCACAAGTATTCACCCTTATTCCTCCCCTTTCACTCTCTCTTCTTGTCCATCAAGCCCACGAGACTCAGCAGCACTGGCACTGTTGTGTGTGCGACCACTGCTGATTGTCCTGGCCCAGGGCCTCTTGTGGCTTCCTGCACCCCAAACCAATTGTTTCCTCCAGTCCTACTCTGAGGTTGTAAATCCTTTTGGGACACGTTTATGTCTTAGAGTTGCACACCCCTTTCCCTGTGTTGTGCCCCAAGGCTGTGTCCCAAGGCTACAGGAACACAATAATAACAAAAATGAAGGTAAAGAAATCAGTTTAGTGGGGGGAAAAAGCCTGTGCTGAGGGAACATAGCCTATGCCTGTCTTGGTGCCGAGCCCTGGAGCCCTGACATGGCCATGAAGAGTGAGACAACACCACAGTTTGTTTTTAAGATACAGCCAGGTTAGCCAGGGACTGGCTTCTGGGTGCATTTGCTGTATCAAACACATTTTCCATGTCCCAGTGAAATTGGCAGGAGCCCAGAAAAACTCCAAAGAATGTAACAGCATCCCAAATATGAGTTCTTTGGAAGAATTGTATGGTTATGTCTAATCCTCACTAGTAAACTGGGATTTGAGAGTCTATGGATCATTCCACCAGGACATGAGTGAAAGGTTGCAGAGTGCTGCTGCTGTTTGTTTTCTGGAGCAAGACTTGTTCCTTCTTCCCATCAGAGAACTGCTGAAGGAAGCAGGAGTGGATGCTCCATGCCCACCCATAGAGAAATGCCCAACATCTGCAGTGTCTCCTAAACCTAACACTCTGCAAAGGACAGAAAGGCACCCCCAGCCCCATCTCTGCAGGTTGCTCTTGGGTAACTCCTGAAAACCTCCCCAGCAGAAGCGAAGCTCCAAGCAAGCATTATAGTAATTTCTGTTGGCTCCAACAGCCACACCCTGTCTTCAATTATATTCCTCAAAACGACGGATGAAAGCCAGATTTTCTCCCTCTCCTCCTTTTTGCTCATGATTTTCCCGACTGTGAGTCTAGGCTGTGTGGGGAGCACAGGGGCTGTGTCTTGGGGGAGGACAGACTTGTATTTCAGGCACTTCAGTCTCAGCGAGGAATATGAGCTCCGACAGACTTCAGCTCTGTCCTTAAGCAAGTTATTTCCCTGCACCATATGAATAATGAATATTCCTGGGTGCCGCCAGACTTGGGTAGGCGGCTTTCTATCATTTTTGATCTAAGTAAAGAAATAAATTAACCCACTGGAGAGTGGAAAGCTTTAACTCATGCTGGTGTGAAGACAATCCTATCTAAACTTGCTTGGGGACACTCTCCTACAATGGTGACAGCAGTCACCAACTTCCCACCATTACAAGTGGCTGAGGGTACAAGTGTTGGTTTTCTCCACTCTTCCTCCCAGAGATGAAATTGCTCTCAGAGCTCCTTCACCCTCACAGCCAAGAGGGACAACTGCTGCTGTACACATGGACATCCTCGAGTCAAAGGCTGCTTTGTGAGTTAGAGTTGCGTGGAAATTCCACGCTGTAGGGAACAGAAGCCGTCGTCCCCTGGAGAGCAGAATATCCTCTCATTACAGAGTCGGCTGGAGAAGGACACTGGCACTGGTGGAGCCTGTTCCCTGAATTCTCCCTTGGCTATTGCCTGCCTGGTTGGGAGGTTGTGCTTCTCTGACCAGCCAGGCTGTGCTGATGTCTGCTACTGCTCCAACAAACTCCATAAGAAATGCAGAAAGCTTTTCTCCTTATTCAGTGCTTAGCACAGTTTTTGTAATGGCAAAGACCTGAGGGGTCACATCTGAGTCCAGGGATCTGGATATAATGCCAGTGGATACTCCCTTTCCTGTCATCTCTGTCTTTATCTATCATCACCACAAACTGAGAAAGCATTTCTCCCAGCAATTAAAGCAATTGAAAAATAACTTCAGCAAGGTCCTTCATACACTGCAGTTGACATCAACCCATGTGTCACCCATGCACAGGGGACACTGAACAGGCCTGAGCTTCACAGTGTGAGCAACTTGACTTTTTGTGTTTGCATGACTAAAGAAATGTAAGCCATAAACAGAGAACTGAATCGATGGGGGATTTACCTCAGTGATTTTGGAAGTCTCACGGTAAAGCAGGTATTAGAGCTGTGCCAGGTGACCAATATCCACCCCACAGTGTCCCTGGTCTGTTCTCTACCACAATCACAATCATTCACACTTTTTACAAGTGAGAAATTCTATTAGTTTTCCATTTTTTTGTTTCACAAGCTCTACCATAGCATGTGATATAAAAATGGTTATTAGACTAAGAATAAAATAAATACAAATTAATAAAAGATAAAAGGCACTTTGATGTTATAAATACCAATGTTTCTTCTTTGTACATAATCTAGGGCAACTTTTTCTCTTGACTTGTTGCAAAGTTTGCATCATACAAAAAGCTGATGACTCATAAAACACTATTTTACTTTTTGGAATAAGCTGCTGACATGTAAAGTATCTTCCTTGTGAACTGGGATTTCTAGAGGGAAACTGCCTATGGGCTATTTAATCTTGGCATAAACAGCCAGACTAGCCAGCCCCGTGGGAAGAAGAAACACCCCACAGGTGACACCCCCTTTGGAAGGTATAAATGGAGACCTGCAGCAGCTGCCAGCCTGCAGTCGGACTCAGTATCACGCTCTGCATCTTGCTTTGGGCTGTGGGTTGGCGCTGCAGCTGGGCCTCACCATGAGCTGTAGTATTAAGCAGACAACTGGCTCTCTCAGGGGCAGGACCAGCGGTGGCAGCTGTGTGATTGGTGGTGGTGGTGGTGGCGGAGTGCGCATCTCCTCGGTCTCCTCTGGACGATACACGAGCTGTGGCATAGGCGGTAGCCGAGGGTTCTCTGGGAGAAGCTACTGTGGAGGTGTGAATTATGGAGGAGGACTGAGCACTGGCAGTTTGGGCGGTGGAAACTTTGGAGCTGGCTTAGGAGCCGCTGTCCTCGGAGGATGTCCGGGCATGGGATTCAGTGGTGGCAGTGCTCGCTTTGGCGGTGGCATGGGAGGTGGCATGGGAATGGGTATTGGTGGAGGTGGTTTTGCTGGTGATGGAATTCTTCTTTCTGGTGACGAGAAGGTCACCATGCAAAACCTGAATGACCGCCTGGCTTCTTACCTGGACAAGGTGAGGTGCCTGGAACAAGAGAATGCTGACCTGGAGTGCAGGATCAGGGAGTGGTATGCCAAGCAGGGCCCTTTTTGTGAGCCACGGGACTACAGCTGCTATTACAAAGAAATAGAAGATCTTCAGAACCAGGTAACATCCCCTCTCAGCTGCTTTCTCCCTTGCAAGGCCCTCCTGGTGCTGGTTCATAACTCAGTCCATTCATTATCAGGAGTAACAAATTATTGTTGTAAAATCCTTTTTGCATACAGCTATTACATCTGCTTGTGGAAAGCCCAGAGCTCAGAGGTAGAAATGGAGGGTTTGGGCTGTATCTGTTGCTGTTATTCATTAGACATACTGAAGGGGAAAATGTTTCTTCATGGAATGCATCTGGATGGGCTCAGTAGTCTTTTTGAACTTAGTTTATGCCAAGGTGGTCAAATAGATATATGGCAAGAAAAGAACTTAAAGATAAATAAATAATGGATCACATTAATTTGCCCGAATCTATATTATTGTCATCAGTCTTGAAGAATTCCAGTTAAACTTTATTTCCTTTTTATTAATTTACTCTTTCATGTAGAATTGGGAAATATAGGACATCTAATTAAAACTAGGAAAAAAGAGAGCATTGCCATAACACATTTAGAATGAGCAATTTAAAATTCAAAACTTTTGCAAAGTGTTTGGCAAAAATTTAGGATGTCAATGCACAAAGAATAAAGAGAAAAGAATCCCGGAAAGGGACTGAATAAAATAGACTCATCATTAATTCTTGAAATAAAACTTTAACTCTCATAAGGTTTAGATTTAAGAGGCTGAAGAGGATTGTAGCAGGTGCTAGACAGTAATTACACCTCATGGACTGTGCACCTGAACCATGAATTTTATCACTTTAATATCTTCACTGCCCTTCCCTGAACATCCCTGTGAGAGCTGCACCCCTCAGGTCCTCATCCCTAATACCCAGGATTTTAAAAAAGGAGATGGAGAAAGGGGGTCTGGTTGCACCAGGCAATGGGCGCCTTGAACCCAAGGACATAGAGTAGACATCGGGAACAAATGTTCTTTTTCCAGATTGTCTGTGCAACCATAGACAACAACAAGATCATTCTGAACATCGATAACAGCAGGATGACAGCCGACGACTTCCGAGTGAAGTGAGTACCAGGGGCTGTCCCCTCCTCTGTCACTGCCCTGGGCTGTCCCCTCCTCTGTCACTGCCCTCAGGGCTCTCAGCCGTTTTCCCTGACCCAGGACAGGCTGGAGGCTGTGCAGAAGAATTTTCTCATCCATTGTCTCTAGACCTGCCCTAATTAGGGGCAGTTCCAGGAGGGGAAGTTTGGGATGCCAAGCTGGTCTTGAGTAGAGATGAAAGGAAGCAGAAGGGATCTGCAGACTGGGAGCAGTGAGGGTTCAGCCGAGCTGCTATTCCAGCATGTGCTGTCTTTCAGAGGGGAAGGTTTTGATTTTTCCTGTCAGGGCTCAGAAAAGCTGGTGCTGTCAGACACTGACTGCTCCTTCTTTCTTGCTTCCTCCCTCGCAGGTACGAGACAGAGCTGGCCCTGCGCCAGAGCGTGGAGGCCGACATCAACGGGCTGCGCCAGGTGCTGGACCAGCTGACGCTGTGCAGGTCTGACCTGGAGGCACAGCTGGAGTCGCTGAGGGAGGAGCTCTGCTGCCTGAAGAAGAACCATGAGGAGGTAGGTCCTGCCCTCTCCTGTACAAAGCTTTGTCTCCTGTGGGATCCATCACCCTGGGGTGCTGCTGTGGAGGGCAGTGGTTGATGGAGACCATCGTGTGACCCAGGAGTGAAGGTCCATCAGAGGGGGGCTCTGCAGGGCTTTGCTCCCTGTGAGGGAACTTGGCTCCCTCAGTTCTTTCCTTTGTTTTAAACCTGGCCTGATCTGGATGTGTTTCCAGGAAATGTGCTGTCTGAGGAAGCAATCGACTGGAGATGTGAGCGTGGAGGTCAATGCCTGCCCAGGCCCAGACCTCAGGAAGATCTTGGAGGAGATGAGGTGCCAGTATGAGACGCTGATTGAACGCAACCGCAAAGAAGTTGAGGATTGGTACGAGTGCAAGGTGAGTAAATTCCCACAGCTCTGACTTTCCCTGGCAAACACCCAGGCAATCGTCCCACAGGGATCTGTTGCATGCAAAAGCCACACAAAAGACTGCAAGAACATTTAACATTGGTTCACACTGACCAAGTGACACAAGGGAGGGACACTGCTACCCTGTGTCCTTGTCATGGGCTGAAAGAAGCACTGCATGTTGGTGGGACTTGAAGTATGAGTTCTCTACAAAGCAGTAAGTGGTGAGAAGAACTGGAAGCAGCACTATTAGAAGAGCAAGAGGAATGACAAGCCAGGTTTATCCTACCATTAGGATGAGAGTTTTCACCCAAACCTTTCTCATTTCATCTTTGCTATCTTCTTTGTTCTTTCCTTAATACTTGATCCAACTTAAACTGCACATTCCCTGAAGCTCTTTATCCTGGATTGGTGATTTCAGATTGAGGAGGTGAATCGGGAGGTTATTACAAGTGGTCAGGAGGTGGAGACGTGCAACAACCAGGTGACCGAACTGAGACGCCAACTGCAAACGCTGGAAATCGATCTCCAAGCTCAGCTCAGCCAGGTGGGTCATGGGCCAGTGCAAACCTCATCCATCTCACAGAGGTCATAGCTAGATGCAGTGTTTCTCCTGCCTGTATTTGTCTTATGTCCCATGTCACTCCTCAGAGGGACAATCTGGAGTCCTCGCTGGCGGAGACAGAGTGTCGCTACAACAACCACCTTGCTGAGCTGCAGAGCCAGATCACCTGCGTGGAGCAGCAGCTGGCTGACCTGCGGGCAGAGATGGAGTGCCAGAACCAAGAGTACAAGATCCTGCTGGACGTCAAGTGCCGCCTGGAGCAGGAGATCCACACGTACCGCTGCCTGCTGGAGGGTGGCCAGCAGGACCTTATGTAAGTGGGCTTGAGACACACCAAAAAAATATGATAAAATACCCATGTCCTGGTTATTTCAACATAAGAGCGAAGTGAAGGACCTGCTGAGCTCCTTCTCTCTTACTGACCTATTTGGGCCTCCTAGAGCCATGGTGGTCACCTGCTTCCTCCCCTGTGCCAATTGCTGCCACAAGGAGAACGGTCACTGCAACTTTTTGCCAATTTTCTGCCTAAAAGGGAAGCAGACTGAGAGCTGAAAATGTGTAACTCTAGTTTATCTGTCATTTCCCTTACTAAAATGTTCTTTTCCTGTCTCCTCAGTCAGCAAGGAGGAATTGGTCAGTCTTCGGGTCTAGGAGGAGGAGTTGCAAGAAGCAGTGGGATAGGAGGAGGAGGCATCATTAGGACAAGCCACACTTACACTTCGTCTGCCCAGATCCCATCCTGTGCAGCTGCGGAGATCCAAGGTAAGAACTGTTCCACTCTAAACATTTCCACAATCTTCTCTGCTCAAATGCAACACTGATGGGCTGGAAGAAAGATCTTTCCCATGTAGCTTACAGGTGCTACTTGAAAGTTTTATTGTGGACAGGAGCCAGAGGAGTGGCTGAGAGCTTTTGGGAGCTGGGACTCTGCTGGGACACATGAGAATTGCCAAAGGGAAGAGGGATGGAAGGGAGAGGGACAGAGCCAGCAGGTGGGCAAGCCTTGGAGAACATGGAGAAAGGACTAATGTGAAATGTGGGACAAAGGAAAGAGCAGGAGAAAGAAAAGTACTCAGAAATCAGGTGGGGAAAAAAAAAAAGAGCAGAGATCATGGGAATACTGGCAGAAAGCTATTAGTCCTAATTCAAGGGGAAACTTCCAGCCAAACTGAAAAGGAAAGAAGGAAATATAGTGACAGCTGGTCCAGGAGAATGATGTGAGCAGGGGCACTGATCTGGCATGGACCCCAGTGCCATTCCCTCATCCAGATCACTGCTGGAGCATGTCTGCAGCTTTCACCTTTTGGCATTTTGATGCAGCCTGTGCTGCAGCCAGTGACAGATCCATCTGCCAGGCTGGCAGGAGCCATCAGATCTTCCCAGGAAGGGGCAGTATTTATCTGAAATTCTAATTGAATTGGCTTGTGAAACGATCACGTGAGGGAATGACAGTGTGGGAAAGAATCTATTTTTGCTATAAACACAGGCATGTTTCCTTTGATCTCTCCAGTGCCTTGCCGAAGGATTTGTGATTAAGCAGAGAAACGAGAATATCCAACAAGAGGAGCCTGAAGCAGAGCTATGGATGAAGAGGGAATATTTACTGCATGTGTCTGCAGAGAGCACGGAGCGTGCTCGTCTGTGTTGCTCAGCTGTGCTAAGCAATGTGTCAGAGGGATGAGCAGAGCATTGGGCCACATTCTGCTTTATTTTGCTATTTGCTTTTCAGTCTGTGTTGCTGTGTGTGGCCCAGCACCACGACTATTGCTGTAGTCAGCCAGGGCTATGATCACTTATGTACCTGCTGGTGAAAAATGTCTCTAATAAAACTTTGCTTCTGCCTGATGCAATCAAGGACCTGTGTCTGAAATTGAGTTCCTTTTGAACACCAGGTGCTGATCCATGAAAAGGGGCACCTAAAGCAGGAATCATCCTGTGCTGGGAACAAAGCTTCTTTGCCAGTGGGAGCCAGAGAATGGCCTTGCTGACCTGGCAGGTCTTGTCCAGCTCCTCCCTGTTCCCACAGCCTGAGGCTGATGTTGCCCATTCCTGTGTGACCCCTGCCCTGACCCCTATGGACAGGCAGGTCAGGCAGAGGCCCCTGTCCTTCCCACACAGCATTGGGCTGAAACATCTGGGTTGAGCCCTCTCATGCTCCATCCCCCAGCCTGGGGATTGTTGAGGATGAAATCTTGGTCTCCACAACTGATTAAATTTCTGCTGACATGGCTTATATTCAAACCCATCCCTTTAATTTTATGGGAATATTCACACTGGGAGAAGGACTGGAGACAAAAGGTTTATCTCCTCTCTTTTCCCATGGTGACTGAGTAATTTACTGGTCATTGCTGTCTGATTGCCAAGAGTTTCAACTTGATCAAGAGTGGTTGAAAGATCATTTTTAACACACCTTGTCTGGGGAGCTGCAGAGGGCAGGGTGGGAACTGAAAAAGTGCAGCTTAACAGAGAACAGAATGGAGAAAAAAGCCAGGTAGGGCCTTTGGACACTCAGAGCCATCCCGTTGTCACAGACAAGGCAGGTCAATCCCTCCTTGGCCTTGACCAGCAGCCATGTAGCTGGTGCTGAGCTGGTTTTGTCCTGGCACTGACCTGCCAGGGCAGCCGTGGGCCACGGTGAGCTGGCAGTCACTCTGAGTTTGGAGAACTGGCAGTTCAAAGTATTATGAAGGTGTTTTGAGTATTAAATTGTTGGTGCAGAAAGCCAAGCAGTGGTGGTTTTGACAGTGGTGTGGTTGTTACAGAGTTGCATTCACCTGTGAGATGACCCTGTAAAGCAAAACTCCTGGTTATTTATTTCCCCTCAAAGGCTGGAAGTTATGGAACAGCCAGATTCAGGGCAGGAGGAGAATGGGTATAAAGACAAAACCACTTCAGGACTGGACTTACAGTATAGTGTGGCACACTTTTCTATTGCTGGTTCTTTTGTAGAGACACCAATTTCTCTGATGATACAGAAATAGACTTACTATGGTAGCAAGTGCCTGAAGAAGTTCAACCACTAATGTCTCAGGGAGCAGGTGGAAGGTGCCCTTCTCCTGTTGTAAGAGGCCATAGAGAGATGTCTCAGTGATATTTCTTTATTTCATCTACCAGACACTAAGTTTAATAATATCCATGGGCACGACAAGATAATGCAGCACTGGAATACCTACAATGACTCGGAGGAGTGGCCAAAGGTAGAAGTTTTTAAACCAAGACTAAATTAAGCCTAATTTAAAGTGCAGATCCAGCCCTACAGGAAGTCCCAGAATTCTTTCAGTAGGTATATATGGCCAGTGCTTCACAAGGGATCAAAAGAGATACAAATTGTGGCTATAATGGCAAATTTCCTTCTGTTGGATTCCAGTGGATATCCCAGTTGTTCTCAGAGCTCTGGCTGAGAAACTGAAAAGCAAATCTTTGCCTTTCCATTCCCATTGTCTCCTCCTGTCCTGTTCAGTGCAATGACAGACAGTGAGATAACCCACTGCTGCTCTTTTTGGCCTCAATCCTTCCCAATCTATGAGTCCTCACACTCTTGTTTCTAAAATTATAAAGACACTGCACTGAAACTCTTCCAGTTTCCAGTCTTCTGGAAACTTTTGGCTACCTATGGTATGTAAAATCTCCCCAGTCCCTCCTGGCAGCCCCAGCTGATTCCCACCAGCTGTGGGCTGGTTCCTCCTCCTGCGAACTGCTACTGACATCTAGCTGCTCCTCCAGATTCCCTGGGCTCATATCAAAGACCTTGCCACCCTTCCCACCCTTCCCACCACGTCCAGCAGGTCTAAAGTGTGCACTTTCACAAAGGAGCTGTCCTGAATTCCTGAGAGGTGAAAGAGACCTAATGACATGGCCTGAAAGACTCTAATGATCCAGAAATTATGAATATGCCTCTGGAAAGCCCCCGGGGTTACAGCCTCAGCTCCTGGGACGCTGTGATGTTGTTTGTGGACCTGCAAGTTGGGATGAGTCTGGAAGGACGCTCAGGAGAGGCAGGTTGTGATTAACAGTTCCCCAGCAGAAAACACCCTGGAACACTTCAGTTATTAAAGAGCTGCAAATTATGGAGCTGCAAACCTTGGAAACTACATTTCCATAAGATTTCCCTATTTCTTTATGCTGATGAGACAGACCCAGGAAGCTTATAAGTTCAAGTAACTGAATGAAAACATGAGGGAAAGCTTAATTTAATTTTTTAAGGTCTCAGAATAATGACTTAGTTTTCTCTTAGTTTATCTAGTGCCCTTACTTCCTGGAGAGGAACAGGAAAAATAACAAGACAGAGGGAATTGTGTGCAGAGTGAAGCCCCTGGGCACAGGTGTTCCCAGCAGGCACACAGAGGTCTGAGGGGCAGAGGGGACCAAGGTGTCTCAGAGAAGCAGGAGTGTCCCCAGTGTGCAGACACCTCCACTCCCACGGAGAACAAGTCATCCCATGTTTCTGCCTTCGCTACACTGATGTGCCTGCGTGATAACTGCGGGGCTGGGGAAGGAATGTGTGCTCACTCAGGAGAGATGCTTGCTGCACACAGCTGTTGGGAAACTCCTGAGGAATCATCCACAGCCCAGGCAAAGCTTCCAGCAACGCAGCTTACAGCAGTTTCGGTTCGCTCCTTCCACCACACCCTGACTCCCAATTATGTTCTCCAGTCCTAGGAATGAAATCTGGTGATTCCTTCCTATGCAAAATAACTTTATTAGAGCTTTTACCTATTCTGAGCTTTGTTTCTGTGTGTTTTGGGCCAGAGGGAGGTCCAGTGTGTCAGGGAGGGCAGCTGACACACAGGCACCTTGCCTGGGTCCAGCTGCAGCTCAGCCAGCAGCAAGTGCTTTGTCTTGGAGTAAATCATTTAGGGAAGCCTCTCCATGCCCATCTCCAGCCTGCTGGAGAGATCACCAGAATGGTTCTTCCTTTCATGGCATGGATAAGGAACTTCTAAGGAGGCAAAGAAAAGAAATCTGTTCAACAGAAATAATAATAAGAGCAATAAAATTATGAGTAAATTCGTGAATACTGGCATAAGTCAGTCCTTAAGTAAATGTGATCATTTACCTGCATAACAACAGCTATTCCAATCCACATTCCTGACACTGAGTGAGGATTTCAGCAAGAGTTTGAACTCACTTTTCTCTGGTGAAGGAGATTTGGAGAATTTCTTTCAAGGAACAGTTGGATTCAGAAAGCCATGGAATGCCTGTCCCTTGCTCCATGGCCACTGCAAAGGGGCTCCTTAGGGAGGGGTCCAGTGCTCTGGAGCCTCAGAAAAACATCTCATGAAAAGAAGCTCAGCCTGAATTTTGATTACAAAAGTGTGAAAGGATTCTTACTTTTAATTTTCCTTGCTCAGTTAAGATTTGGAAACTTACAGAGAGCCTCTAGTTAGTACCAAATCCAGCTTCTCCAGCCCAGGAGAGTCACTGCACAGGGCAGTGACTGGTCTGCAGCTCTATCAGCAATTCTGTCTTTATATGTCCCAGGACAGTAATTCCAAAGCTCTGATTAAAATTCAGTATGTATTGACAGAGAAATTGGCCATAGGATGTTTCCACTCCCATCCACTGTTTCAAAACCACCTTTTCCCAGCAACAATTACAATCCATAATGAAGAGAAGTGCAGAAATTATCTTTCAGTGAACAACAGGAAATATTTAAAGCACTTTTACCTTCCTTTACACTCTCCACATAATGAAACAAATCCTTTGTGAATTACTGGAGAGCCACAATCATGGATGAAGAACCTTTCATTCATAGTCCATTCATCCTCTTCGGTCTCCCTTGTCTCACAGCAGTGTTTCAGATTTGTCATTTTGCCAGCATAGAGATTTAAAGGTTAATCTCTGTGTCTCTCATCTTTCCAGAGTTCTTACATCATTCTTTATACATCATTCGAAAAGCAAACTTAGTATTTCTTCTTTCTTTTTCATCTTACATATTCCAACCTCAGCACCTTGCATGAAAACTGCTTATTCAACTCAAAATAAAATGAAAATAAATTAATGAGAGATAAAGAGCTCTTTGATGCAATAACCTTTAATGATTTCTTCCTGGTATGTAATTTAGGACAGTGTTTTTCCTGGCTTAATGCTGTAAGTTTGCATCATAAACAAAAAGCTGATGATTCATAAAACATTATTGCTAATGTATTTTTGAAATTAGCAAGAGACATGTAAAGCATCTTCCTTGTCTACCAGGCTTCTTGAAAGGAAACTTCCCTTTGAGAAATTATTCTTGGCACCAATGGCTGGAGTAGCCAGCCTCATGGGAAGAAGAAGCAGTGGTGACACCCACTGTGGAAGGTATAAATAGGGATCAGCAGCCACGGACAGCTCGCAGTCTGATTTTGTATCAAGCTGTGCATCTTGCTTTGGGCTTCTGCTTGCCTTTCCAACCGCTGTGGCCATGAGTTGCAACATTAAGGAGACTATTACTGTGTCTAGCAAAGGCAGGAGCAGCGGTGGCAGCTGTATCATTGGTGGTGGTGGCGGAGCACGGATTTCTTCCTTTGGCATAGGCAGTGGCAGAGGCTTTTCTGGAAGGAGTTTCTGCGGTGGAGTGAATTATGGAGGGGGACTGAGTGTTGGTAGCTTGGCTGGTGGGAGCTATGGAGGTGGCAACTGCTATGGCAATGGCCTTGGGTTTGGCCTCGGAGGCAATGTGGTTGTTGGGGGTCTTGGTGGCGACTGCTTGCTTTCATCCTGCGATGAGAAGGTCACCATGCAAAACCTCAATGACCGCCTGGCTTCCTACCTGGACAAGGTGAAGTGCTTGGAGAAGGAGAATGCTGAGCTGGAGTGCAGGATCAGGGAGTGGTACGCAACACAGGGCCTCTCCTGCGAGCCCCGCGACTACAGCTGCTACTACAAAGAGATTGAAGATCTTCAGAACCAGGTAATCCCCCCTTGGGCTGTTCCTCTCCTTATTGCTGAATTTCTGGGTTGTTCCTCCCCTTTTGAAAGCTTATTCCTGAATTTATGTTTACAACCTACTGCAGTTGTTGGAGGGAACTTTGTTGCTTGTGAATGTCTTTGCAAACAGAAATTTTGGCGAATTCCCCTATGGTATTGCTGAGTGTGGGGGCACATCAAGGATGGGTGCTGCAAGTATGGGTGGGAGAACACTCTGAAAGAGGAAAAGGATGCTTTGGTACATTGTATTTGACTATACAATTGTAAATGTAATATTACCAATGTACTCTGAGGAAATGTAGTGGTGTCAGCCCCACGGGAAGAGAAAAACAAACAATGGGACAATCAAAAACATTCTTTGGATGTTTTATCAAATGAAACGTTATAAATGAGAAAAGTGAGAAAAACTGAGAATTGAAACTGATTGTCACAGCAACAAAAACAGCCTGATATAACAAGTCCACAATGAAAGTTATGGCTGATCCTAAGGCTTAGAGACACCTTCCCACCATGTTCCCTGAAGATCCTTAAGTCTGAAGCTCAGAACATGCCAGCTTGAATGTCAGTTGAGATTTAGTATCTTAAGGAAGGTTCTTTAGGTTTCTTTTTTGAAGCATCTTTGGAACTTGCCTTCAGATTTTGAAACTGGGGAGTCCCACCCCACAACTCTTTACTTCCCAGCTCTGTGTGGTTGATCTACTTTCTTCTGTATGTAAAGGAGGCAAAGCCACCTCCTTCAACTTCTCTGCTGAAGGGACAAGGTTACTTATGTAAGAAGGTAACAGAAAAAGGGAAATTTGAAGAGTTACTACCTAATTGCAAGGCAGAAAGACCTACAGAGTAGAACAGGAGAGAGAGGAGACATCCCTCATGGAATGCTGTTTTCCAGATTGTCTGTGCAACCATTGATAACAACAAGATCATCCTGGACATTGATAACAGCAGGATGGCTGCTGATGACTTCCGTGTGAAGTGAGTGCCCCTCTATGATCCTCTCCCCTGCTCCTTTCCACCTCCCTGGCAGGCTCAGAGCAGTAATTACAGAGGCTCCAGACACGTCTCCCCACACCACTGCAGTAGGGCTGGATGATGAAAGGCATTTTGCTCCTGGTCACCAGCCCTCCCTTAATTAGTGTTCTTGGGTAAAACATTTAGCAATGGTGTTTGTGGTGAGGCTGGGGACGGGCACCTCAGGGAGTGGTCCATTTTCACCCCAGACCAGTGCAGATGGGATCAACACAGCAGAAATGCAGTCAAATAAGTGATACCAAATACACAGGGAGCAGGGAAAAAAAGCCATGAAGAAGCAAAACGTAACCAACCACATAACCAACATGAAGCAGTGCAGAAATCCAAGGCATGGTGCACTCACCTTGGACTGCAAAATGCAAGGAGCTGGGGAAGCAGATCCTGGCATAAACAGAACCCATGTGGGACATCCCCATTCTGAATCTGTGCTTTCTGACACAACCCAGGTACGAGACAGAGCTGGCCCTGCGCCAGAGCGTGGAGGCCGACATCAACGGGCTGCGCCAGGTGCTGGACCAGCTGACGCTGTGCAGGTCTGACCTGGAGGCACAGCTGGAGTCGCTGAGGGAGGAGCTCTGCTGCCTGAAGAAGAACCATGAGGAGGTAGGTCCTGCCCAGACCCCATGAGCGTCATGGCCCTGGCAGAAAACTTTGCCATGGTGCTCAGAATTTAAAAGATTATCCACTTTCAGGCCACAGCTTTCCCACTAAGCTTTCCGGGGCTCAGACCATTCTGCCTCAGAAGGGAAGGGAGCTCTGGCAGGAGCAGTGCTGCTCCTGGGGCTGGGCTCACACTGGGGGTGCCAGAGAGGGGAAAGCTGCTGCTGACTCCAGTGGATGAAGAAAGAAATTAGCCAATAGATTCATTGGGAAAACACTTGCACCATCCTATAGTGCCTTCCACAGCCACAGCAGGGAGGGAAATCTCGCAGAGAGGGCAGTTCTTGGCCACTGAGCTTTGCTCTTCTCTGCTGCCTTCCAAAAGCCAGTATGATCTGATCTGGGATTTATTTCCAGGAGATGAGTTGCCTGAGGAAACAATCAACTGGAGATGTGAGTGTGGAGGTCAATGCCTGCCCTGGACCAGATCTCAGGCAAATCTTGGAGGATTTGAGATGCCAGTATGAAACACTGATAGCGCGCAACCGCAAGGAAGTCGAGGATTGGTACGAGTGCAAGGTGAGTGACACCCTTGTGCTGCAAACCAGACTGACACATACAGCCCCGGGCTCAGGAGCCTTTCAGGGACCAGGCATGGAGACAATATGCAGTTCTTCCTTCCCAGTGAAGCCCAAGAGCAGCACTCATTATACCCTGTGTTCCACAGGAGCCACAGGCCTGTCTGACCAGTTTGTTATGTCCCATCTGGAACAGCAACATTTGCCACAAGGCCTTGTGGTGTGTTGTTGGAACAGAGATATTTCACATTTGGATAAAAGAGATTTAATAGCAATGAGGTTTAGGGGATTTGTAAAAGGAACAAGCAGGGGAGCTGGTAGGGAACACCCAGTGCACAGAGAACCTGCCCTGCTCCCTGTTTCCTTTTGCTGAACATTCACCGTGTTCTGCTCCTGTAAAAGCAAATCCAGCATACCCAGATATCCCCTGAAGCTCTTTATCCTGGATTGGTGATTTCAGATTGAGGAGGTGAATCGGGAGGTTATTACAAGTGGTCAGGAGGTGGAGACGTGCAACAACCAGGTGACCGAACTGAGACGCCAACTGCAAACGCTGGAAATCGATCTCCAAGCTCAGCTCAGCCAGGTGGGTCATGGGCTGACTCACAGCTCCAACTGGTCACTGCTGGGTTTCTAAGCATAAACAGCCAGACCCATCAACCAGCACAATGGTGGTGAATGGCTTGTTCATTTTTGATTGGAGGATGACACTTAAATGATTGTTGTTTTTTGCTTATCTTATCAGAGAAATAACTTGGAATCATCTCTGGCTGAAACTGAGTGTCAGTACAACACCCTACTCGGTGAGCTACAGAACCAGATCACGTGTGTGGAGCAGCAGTTGGCTGAAATAAGAGCAGAGATAGAGTGCCAGAACCAAGAGTACAAGACCTTACTGGACGTCAAGTGCCGCCTGGAGCAGGAGATCCAGACCTACCGGTGCTTGTTGGAAGGAGGGCAGCAGGACCTCATGTAAGTACCTCTCTAGAGCCACTAGAGAATAAATGAAAATGTCAAGGATCTGTATTACAGATTGGGGATCCAACCTGATCTTCAGTCCTTCTTAAGTCTCTGCAAAGTGAAAAAGTTGCCTCATTAACAACTTTGTTGTGATGAACATTCCAGTCAGAACTAAATGTCAGTCCTCAGGAACTGCAAAGCAGAACATCAAATCTGTTGACTGCTGGTGACAACAGTCACCAGCAGCATAATGCATTATGCCAGCATTGGTGACAGTCCCTTTTTAATAGTGAGATGAGTGAGAACTGTCCATGCCAAGGGGGAGCACAAATGCAAAGCCACTCTGAAAGTGAAAAAAAATGTAATGCAAAATACTATAACGCCTCTAAAGGCCATAGTTTGAGACTTTGTGTCATGTAGTCAGTCAGCAGCGACACATAAAGTTCTAAAATTTCCTATTTCTCTCACCAAATTTATCTCACCAGTCACGGAGGAGGAATCGGAACTGGTGGAGGGGTCATTAGGACGAGCCACACCTACACAACAACTACAGCTGCCCACTGCCAGCCCCAGGTCCCACCCTGCAAGACTGGAGACATACAAGGTAAGGGCTGTGTTTTCATGAAAGGAAAACTGGCTTGGTTCATTTCCTTGTGCACTAAGGCCAGGAGACAGCACATTCCTAGGCTGTGTCATAGGCATCCTCTCAGAGTCATTGTGCTGCAGGGGGGATCTGTTACAGCAGGGATGCCACTGAGAAATAGGTTTAAAGAGAGAGCTTGAACCAAACATGGGGTGCAGGAAGCAGATGGGAGCCAAAAAGGAGCAGTAGAATGCAGAGGAGAAGACCAGGGAAATAAAGCATGACAGGGAGATCTGGAAGAAGTGAAGAAGATAACAGCCAAAGCTTATCAAAAGAGTCCAGAAAGAGTGAAAGGAAGAGCAAACATAGAAACTTTATAAGTGAAAATTCCCATTAAAGCAAATTGTTTAGGGAATTTCTGGAGCTTCCTGGGTTGCTGCCAGGTGTACCAGCTTAGCAGTGCATTCCACACACAAAGGCACCACCAAGATCCGATTTCTGTTATGTGAAGGATTTTACTTGTGTTCCAGTCAAATAACACTGCTGTGTTTTCTCTCCAGTGACCTGCAGGAGAATTTGTGATTAAGGAGAAACGGACTGGAAGGTGCCAGGAAAACCCACAGACGAGAACAGTCTGTGTCCACTGCACCCTCTGTGCAGAGAAAGTAGAAGTAACTCAGCGATGCTTGGCCACGTAGCTAAAGGGGGTGTCAGGAACCACCTCCTCTGTTCTGCTCTTCTGTTCTGCAATGCTGTAACCTCTAGAAGTTACCTGAGTTAGTCAGGTCACTTATGTACCTGCTGGTGAAAAATGTCTCTAATAAAACTTTGCTTCTGCCTGATGCAATCAAGGACCTGTGTCTGAAATTGAGTTCCTTTTGAACACCAGGTGCTGATTCATGAAAAGGGGCACCTAAAGCAGGGATCATCCTGTGCTGGGAACAAAGCTGCTTTGCCAGTGGGAGCCAGAGAATGGCCTTGCTGACCTGGCAGGTCTTGTCCAGCTCCTCCCTGTTCCCACAGCCTGAGGCAGATGTTGCCCATTCCTGTGTGGCACAGGAGGAGTCAGACAGGCCAGCAGAGCTGGAGCTCATCACTGAAAGAACAGCAACAGAAATTTCCAATCTTCAGGCAGGTGTGTATCCACACACAGGTACCACCTGAGCAGCTATCTCTGGTGCACATGTCCAGCTGCTCTCCAGATGTGCCAGGTGTTAAACTGGGAGATGTGCTGGTGCTGAGAAGCATGATGTGTGTCACACACATCTCAGCAGGTGTCTCCTGGCCCTGCCTGTGTCCTGGCCTTGTGCAGTGTGAGCATGGCCGAGAGGGGTGCTGCCCCTCGGCAGAGCAGACCCACCTCCTCTGGCTCAAATCACTGCCTGGGGACAGGGACCCTGTGGGGACAGTGCCCCTTCTCCTGGGTGCCTTTCAGCACAGCAGCAGGTGCTGAGATGAGAGACGTTCTCAGCAACCTCATCCCTGCTTCAGACAGCCAAGGGGTGGCTGGACACGTGCAGCTGTGCAGAGACACCCACAGGATGGAAGAGCTGATAGCCTGGAAGATGTTTTTGTACCGTATGTGACACGGTACAAAGATTTCTCACACCTAAACAGATATTTTGGACTCCTTTGCTGAGAAATTAAAAAACCTTTGAAACATAAAGGCAAATTAATTTCCCCAAGTCCCATTCCTGACACGCGTGCAAAAGAGCATTTCGGCGTGTGCTCTGGCCGGTTCCTGCGCTGCAATAAGCCGGGAGCCGGGAAGGGGCAAAGGGAAGGCGGAATTTCGGCTGTGAGGAAGCGGAGAAGGGACAAGAGTGATCCCTGGCGGCCGGGAGGCGGCGGGGATGAGAGATGCTCATCCCGACAGCGCCGGGGATTCCTGCCGGCAGCACCGCACCTCCGTGGGGCCGGGCCAGGGTCTCCTCCTGCTCTTTCCAGACTCGAATTTCTCCCTGCAGCTGCCCAAATTCTTGACCAAAGGCCCGAAGGTGCTGCTCGCTCCTCCCAGCAGAACAGAGTGAATCAGATCCTCCGTGAGCAAGAGGCAGATGCTCATCGAAACTAAAATCCTGGGAATTTGGCACCTGACTTTTCACCTTCTGCTCCATCGGCACTGCCCCTCTTGTACCACAGAATGAAATCGCAACCTCAGGCACCTGTGAAAATATTTACACTAGGTTTGGTTTGGTTTCCCAGAGGAGAGAGAAATTTAAAATACCTATGCTGGGTTGGTTTTGTTTTATTTCATTTTGTTTTCACCAGATGACAGAGACATTGATCATGCCTGAGAATACAGGGCAAAACTGGCCAACCTAAAAACTGTCCAGTTTGGATCGAGTCTGAAGCAGAGGTCTGCACTGTATTTCTGTATTTAAATTCACATAAAAATTTAAGAGCAGCTGGAATAAGCAGTAATCCTGACTAAGTTCAAATGCTTGTCGTGCTGAAGAACAAGGAAATGGAGAAAATGCCTGAGAAATCCTGGCACTTCCCAGCTCTCCCCATCAGGTGTCAGCTGTTCCCAGCTGGCAGATCCAGACCTGCCAGTGTCCCGGTCCTGAGCCCTGGCCGGGCCGGTCCCTGCTCTGCCCCAGGGGTGCAAACACAGCATTACCTGAGACCAAGGTCTGGGACTCTGCTTAAAGTGCAGCTTACATTTTAAGAGGCCCAGAGACGTTAAATCAGTGGAGAACTAATCCTGACTATGGCTAAGTGGATGTAGTTGCTGTTAGCTTATCCAACAGAAGTACAATAATGTGATTTAAATTATATAAAAATGCATTGATCCACAACCTGCAGCAAAATCAGCCCTGTCCAGCCCCCCTGCCCTGCAGTGGGGTGAGCAGCGCTCCCTCTGTGCCACCGAGCCCTGCGCTCACCATGCCGAGGGATCCCCACACCTTCTGCGTTTCACCACACGGGACATTTGGAGATTATCTGGAGATGCAGGATGAATGATCCCCGGCCCTGGGCTGCAGGTGCTCTCTAGAGGGCACTCGGCTCCCACAGAGCTGCCGAAGGGCGCCCGGGCAGAGGCGAGCGGCACAGCCAGAGCCGGGGCTCATCCCCTCCCAGCAGAGCCCCCGAGCTGCGGGATGTGCTGGGGACATCCCAGAGCCGCAAAACACGGAACGAGCCACCAGCCCCAGCATCCTGCTCCTGCTCCGCCGGTATTTAGTGGTCACACTGGTAGGGAGGTTGATGTGAGCCGGTTCCGAGTCCATCAGGTGCAGGTGTTCCCCCGCCGCCCGCAGATCCCAGGTGCTCTGTGTGCGGGTGCGTGGGACGGGCGCCAGACTGAAACTCGCTCACCAGTTTGCTAACACCTGTTTGTTTTCCAAACGACACTGGAGGATTTTGCATTGTGTTGTTAGGTGGGAGCACAGTGAAAGCCAGGGTCTCCTCAGGGGCTGTAAATGTGCTGTAATGAACCTTTGCTAATGAGGTTTTGCCGAAGGAGCAGCAGTTGAGACCCCAGAGGGACAAATGGGCCAGGGCTGTTTAGACCCACAATGAAGCAGTTCCAAACCACAAGGTTTGTGCTCTGAAATTCTCTTATGGCTCTGACTCACCTAATTACTGCTCCTATCACAACCACCATCGCTCTGCTGGGTGGTGGAGCTTTTGAAGGTGCTCTTTAATGTTTCATCACTACTCGGCTCTGCAATAGCGAATGAGTAACACATCAGGGAGAATGTAGGCAAGAATTATGCTTTTCCTAAAGGAGGAATGTTTGCTGGACTGGACACTCCTGGCTGCCTTCCCTGGAGGGCAGCAGGTCACCTGTCCATGCCAAGTCCAGCTTTAACTGACCAGTGGGTGAATGTGCTACGTTAGGACCACTGGACACAACGGGGGCAGATTCCAGGGATATTCCCTGTGACCACACATCTTGGGGTGTGGGTGGACACCAAGATTACACCCTGTCTTGCAGAATTGTTCAGGAGAGGTGGGGACTTTCTCACTTCAAAACAGATATTTTTAAACCCTTCACTTAAAAAAAAAAAGGGCTAAATAGTTTTTGGCATAAGGGAATCACAGAATCATTTTGTTTGGAATATCCCTCTAAGATCGTCGAGCCCAGCATTTCACCCCACACTACCAAGGCCACCACTTGCAGATGATTTTCACAGAATATCACTGAGATCTGAAACAATACTGTGTGTTTTGGGTTGTGGGAACAAACCCAAGCACACTGGTTAGGAGCCCCATGCCTGGAGAAGAATAAGACACCAGCTTTTGACAGAATTATTTTTAATTACAAAAATGCATTTATCAAAAATCACACTTTTCACTGGAAATGGTTGGAACTGACAGCATTTTCAACCTCAAATATTTCTGGATGGAACTGCTGCCAGGCACCCACAGCTGTGTTAGAAGAGGGCACAAAAGGTTCTGAACAAATTGTGCCCTCACTACAGACTGAACAGTTATGAATTGTTGGGTAGGAATTACTTTTTGCTTTGAATTCTCAGTTAATCCACTATTAAAACAATAAATATCACTGAGCTCTAATATGTTACAACTGATCTAAATCAGATTTTTCCATTTTCAAATATCTAGCTTTTTATTGGCTGAGAAAAAGGTCCTCATAACTTAAATTTTAATGGAGAGGAGAACAGCCTCATGCTAAGTGTTAGGCAGCTGAAGCTCACTGGAATGAAGAGCAAAGTACAAACAAGAACAATGTTCACCCTCCAACAGAGTCACACTGCAGAGCCTGGCTTTCTCTTCTGCTATGGAGAAATCCTATGGGATTATCTGCTGTTAATATAACTGCCTGATGATCATACAATGGGAGTTATTTTATATCATATAATTATGAGAATGAGTCATATTCCCCAGGTAAATATTTCAGAGCTTTTCTCTGTGTAGCAACATACAAGAATTGAGTTTTCCAACAAGACCTGACCAGAAGCAGGAAGGATGGAATAGGATCCCAGTGAAGCACCAAAAAGGGGGACAACAGGCCAGTTGTGACCCCACAAATGTACTCAGCAGCCTCGGTGGTTTCTCCCAAACACAAGTGTGGGAGGGTGTGGATGTGGAGCTGGGAAAGGTGGTCCTGGGGGCTGAGCTATGCCTCAGCCCCTTCCTGCTGCCGCCCTCCCAAAGGAAAAGGGCTTCATTCCCCTGCAGCCCCTGCTTCAGCCAACGCAGATCTGGGCTGAGCACAGCACACAGGAACCGTGCCATTGAAACGCAGAGTGAATTCCTGCCCATCCTGGGAGAATTCCTGCCGGCACTGGCTGAGCCGTTCAGGCTTAAATAGTCCATCCTCCTCCTTGGGCAGGAGCTCGTAACAATTTCATCACAGGAAAAGGGAGAGGCCTCATTGCAAACAACTGTGGAGACACCTGCCTCCTCCTCCTCCTCCTCCTCCTCCACACCCCCGAACCCAGCCTTGGCTCTGCCCGGTTTTTGGCTCTGCAGCAGTGAGCAGCACCAGCCCCAGATTCTGTAACATTTCACTGTCCCATGTCACAGGTACCACTGGGGATCCTTCCAGTTCCTGACGTTTATTGCAATCACTTTTATGTGAAGGTTTCCCAGCCCTCCAGCTGCACTTCAGCAGCATCTCTGGATTTTGCTGGAAACATTATCTAAGATCACCCAGGAAGCTCAGTGTGTTGCAAGGGCCTGGACAATACTATGAGACAGAACAGCAGAGAAAATTGCCACCTTATTAAGCAGCTTCCAACTTACAGCAGCTCTGAAATAAAACATTCCTTTCAGGAACCTTTTGTTCCATAACTTCTATCTCTGATCCTGGCCAGGATTTCCAGACATAATGAATCTGTCAGGCTTCTTCAGTTTTAAGGAACTAAGTTTCACTCTTGAAGTACATTGCCTGCACAAGTTCTAAGGGGACAACAGTATTAAATGTTCCTTTCATGTATTAAAAATGAAGCTATGAAATTGCACACAATTGCACACTGGCATCCTATGCTCACTGATATTCAAACCATCCAAAAATGTTCTTTTGTTAAGGGAAGACAGGAAGGTTGATCTCCCTAAAAGGAATGACTGATACAGAAGATGTAATAAACATCTTTCCAGGAAAAAAAAACCATCAAAACCTTTCTGCAGAATTATACAGAACAACATTGATTTGTTTCCATGTCTCTGTATCAGGGGTGTCAAAGCAACAGTTAAATGGGACATAACCCAGCTGCCTCCTGAGCCAAAGTAGCTGAAAGTATAGAAGAAAATTTAATTCACTTCGGGAGAAAAGGATTTCTCCCTGGAGAAAATTATCCCCAAGACTCCACTGAGTGTTGTGGTGAGCCATTTAAATTCCTACAATGCAGGGGAGGCCTTGCTCCCTCGGGTGTTTCAGAGATGAAGTGGAGGAGCAGGTGGAACATGAGGCATGTCCTCTGCGTGGGCCAGGGTGTGCTGGGAGGGGCCTCTGCCAAAAGCTGTTTCCACAAACAATTGCTGTAACAAACAAAACTTAATTACCAACAACCACCACCACAAAGGCTGAGTGAGAAAACAGTAATATCCCAAATCAATAGAGGAAATTGGGTATCACACGAGTTCCACCTACGAGGTGCAACAGGTAACAGACTGGGATTTGCTAAGAATCATGTACCTGGGCAGGAGGAGAGGGCTGAGAGGCACCCAGGGGAGAAATGTCACACTCTGAGGCTCAGGGTGCTGTGAGGGCTCCCAGGGCAGATGTGCAACTGAACTATCCACTGCACTGAGCAATCTTAAAAGAAGAAGATGGAAGATAGCAAATATTTCCTACTCTTGGTCATGCTGTGTCTGCGAATGGAAAGCAAATCTGAAGAAAAATGCTGTTTTGATGTAGTTTATCAACTTAATCCCCAAACTAGGAACTTTACCTTTATCCTCCAGGTACTGTATTTGTGCTGCATAGGGGAAACATCCTGATGAAATTCTGAATTCCTTTCAGGAATATGATGCAGGACACTCCCAGCCATGTCAGGAGAGACCAGCCCCAATCCTCAAAGCTTTTTCAGGTCTCTCAACCATCCTGTACCTGCATTTGGTCCAAGCACATGAAGGGTTTTTCCCCTGCAACAACCTGCCACACTTCCTTCTCTCAGCCTGGCACAGAGGAGTTCTGCAGTTGTTGTGATACCATTTTCCATAATTAATTTGTTATTTATAAAATACAATTATAGAGGTGTGATTGAAATAATTGCTGACACGTGATATTTGCCATTGTTCACTGAGTATTTATGAGGTATTATAAAGAAGTCAGAGTGTTTCTGTGTACCTACATCATGCATCCTGCAGTAGGCTTTCCAAAGGCATAAAGCAATCAAGCATTACAAATAAGGAGCATACAGCATAAGATACTGAAAAACCTATGAAAATATCAGTTAGCTATAAAAAAATCAGCCAGAATTCCTTGACAAATATTTGAGTATTAGAAGAGAAATAGGAACATCCACTGCTACTGTGGCAGCGTGTTGTTGTGCTGAGAGGGCTGTGACCAGGACGAGGTGAGTAGGATGAGTTTTGTTTTGGATGACTCTAAACCAGTGCACTAGATCTCAACAGAGATCTCCCTAATTCAGAGCCACCCAACAGAAATTACATGTTTTGTGTTAATAAACAAATGGTCACAAACACTTAGAGGAAGGGTTAAGCTTCCTGCCACTGCCAAGCATCTCCCTTTGGCAAATTAGGGCTTGTAACCACACATGGAAAGCGAATACTCCCTTCCACGGCGACACCCACCATCTCAGGTATAAATGCAGGGGAGGCTGGCTGGAACTTGGAGCTATGATTCCAGAACAACTGTAAGACCAGCTTTGACTTTTCACCTGAGTCTTTTGCTGCTGCCACAATGAGCTGTGGCTCCAAGCAGCCCCTGAAGAGCTGCCTGCGGGGCAGCAGCAGCAGTGGAGGGGGTGGAGGAGGGGGCAGCTCGCATTCCTCGGCCTCCTCGAGGACAGTCACTGCCAGGACAAGCGCTGGTGGCAGGTTTTCTGGCAGCAGTTGTGGCGGAGGAAGCTCCCGGAGCAGCTGTGCTGGGGGAGGTGGTGGCTACGGCAGGCACAGAAGCTACGGAGGAGGAATGAGCAGCAGCAGCTGTGGAGGAAGGCTGGGTGGTGGATGTTATGGAGGGGGAATGGGAACGGGCTTCAGGTCAGGCAGGAGCGGGTTTGGGGGCTGTTATGGAGGAGGCTTTGGTGGAGGTGGTGCTGGTTTCAGTGGTGGCAGCTTTGGCATTGGTGGCTTTCGTGGAGGGAATGTGGGAATCCTGGCCAACGATGAGAAGCTGACCATGCAGAGCCTTAATGAACGCCTGGCTTCCTACATGGAGACAGTCAGGAATTTGGAAAAGGAAAATGCTCAGCTTGAACAGTTAATCAGGGAGTGGTACCAGAAGCAAGGTTCTATTGGCCCAAAGGACTACAGCCACTACTATGAACAAATTGAAGAACTTCAAAAACAGGTAGGATGTTCTTTGCCAGAGAAGTTCAAGCACTGACAGACTGAGAGATTCACAGGGAATGTTTTCCTAACGTGTTGTTTCTCTTCTAGATTCTGGCTGCAGCTGTGGAAACCCACAAGGTACTTTTGGATCTGGATAACACAAAGATGACTGCAGAAGACTTTAGAATAAAGTAAATATATAAAGTAAATATATATGTTCTTTTACAGGCACTGAATTCCTTCCTCCTGCTTTCCTGAACTTAGTTTCATAAATCCATTCCATAAACAAGTATCAGCCCACAGGGACTAGGCTTCCTCCTGCTTCCATGGCAGAGCAACTGAAATAATTTGTGAAACTTCAAATTTTTCAGTTTTCCTAGAGTGATCTTTGATGGGAATGCTGCCTATGGCTGCAGGGTCAGAGCTTACAAAAAGTTTTACTTTTAAGAATATAAAAATTGGGATTTTTCTGTCACTGAAAGTTAGGTTAAATCAGATAGCTAGAACCTGTACAAAGCTGCAGTAAGAAGAGACAATGAAAGAGACCACAGAACATATTTTAATCTTAAAGTTTGATATTGATATTAAACTTTACATTTATTTAGTATAAAGAAAAATAACTTTGTGCTATTAAGTAATATTATTAATTGCTAAGTACTGGCTGATGATTTCCTGATTCTGATGCCTGAGAGATGCTGCATGCTCCAAAATACACACATAAAAGCAGACACTGATACTGGAATAGATGAATTTTCCATCAATAATGGCACTGAAGAGGAGGGCTGTGGTGCCAGGAGCAGGGCTGACCTCTCTGCACTGTCCCTGGCAGGTACGAGATGGAGAGCGGGCTCCGGCAGAACGTGGAGGGCGACATCAACAGCCTGCGGCCCTTGCTGGATAACCTGACCCTGGCCAGGTCCGACCTGGAAATGCAGTTTGAGTCTCTGAAGCAGGAGATTGTTGACCTCAAGAAGAACCATGAGGAGGTAAGAGGCAGCTCCTTGAAACACACACTGGAGATGTGGGAAGCTGGCATCCTGTGCTCAAAACACCGGCCAGGCTGCTCCAGGGTGCCCCTGGGCTCAGCCCCCTCATCAAGCAATGACTGGGAAGTCAAGGCTAGATAATTGCAACACAAACCTCCCAGATATATATCTATATATGTTGTTGGAAGGCTGCATTTGTGTTCATTGTCCTTGGGCCTGGGTCTTCTCTGCAGGAAATGAAACTGCTGCAATCCCAGACCAATGGGGATGTGAATGTGAAGATAAACGCTGCTCCAGGAGAGGATCTGCTGAAAAAACTGAATGAGATGAGGCAAGAATATGAAGCTATTATTGAGAAAAACCGTGCAGAGGTTGAGAAGTGGTACGAAAGCAAGGTAAATGGTGACAATTCTTGGTAAGAACTTCCTGTAGAGGAACAACACAACATCCATTGCTTTTACAAAATAATGGTAGAGTCCCTTTGGTCAAAATGCAGTAAATCACAAGTGGGCTTGAATTGCTCTGGCAGAGCCATACAAGCAAGTTTAACAGCCCCATTCTACCTGTGGCCCTTCTGCAAATTATGTTCCACATGGTCCCATGATAACCTGATGTAGTCTTGAAAACGACAAGTTTTCTGATGTTTTTATTCTTGTAGTCCACTTTCCTATGAATGTACCATAAACATAAGTTGTTTCTCTGCATACCTCTGTGAGGAGGTCGTTTTGATGGACTTTTCAATTGACCAGTGGAATTGGAGAGGAGGTCACCTTATTCTCCAATCCCTGGTCATGGTTCAGAATCTATATATGTAGATGAGGTCAAAAAAAAGTAGTCATTCTTTCTTTCGTGCATGAATTGGAGAGGTACTGTGTTCTTTTTTGTGTCCCCTATAGCGACAAACTGCCATGTTGGCATTGTAAATAAAACTCAGAAACTCCAATTCCCTACATTAATTTTTCAGATGGAGGAAGTGAGTCAACAAGTCCACTCAAGCAGCCAGGAAATAGAATCGAGCAACCAACAGATCTCTGTGCTGAGACGTGAATTTCAGAGCCTGGAAATTGAGCTGCAGTCGCAGATCAGTCTGGTAGGCAACAACTTCTCCTCATCCCCTGAGGATCCCCCTGATATGCAAAGAGCTCAGGAGCTGCTGGAATGCCAGGATGTCAGCTGTGACAGTCAGTGAGGATCCTTGGCACATCCAACTCCATGTGGGACTTTACTCATGTTGGGCATAAGAATGATCTAATCCTGCCACATTCCCATAAACACTGCATTTTGTTTTCCCTTTGCAGATAGACTCTCTGCAATCCAACCTGGAAGACACAGAACGTCGCTATAACATGCAGCTGCAGCAGATCCAGGGCATGATTGGGCCCTTGGAGGAGGAGCTGGCCAGCATCCGCTGTGAGATGGAGAGCCAGAACGAGGAGTACAAGATGCTCCTGGGCATCAAGACCCGCCTGGAGCAGGAGATCCAGCAGTACCGGGCACTGCTGGAAGGGGGACAGCAGGGCATTAGGTACAGACACCACTTAATTAACTTTCTATTGATGCAATCAGGGAAAGAGGACAGCAGCAATATTTGTATTAGGAACTGGTGCAGGGGATTAATCATCAGCATATTTACTACAAGCACGAGAATTCACATGGAATCTAAATCTTGGCTGGCAGCATGCAAAGCTGTTCTTTTACAGAAGTGTTTAGAATTGTAATTTGCCATTGCTTCCCCTAAGTACCACCAGGAAGTGCCATCATTTGAGAAAATGAAAGGTAAGAGAGAAATAACACACCCTTTCCTCCTTACAGCACTTCACAGGGAGGAGCTGGTGGTGGATCTTCAGGAGGAGGAGGTCATGGAGGAAGCAGTGGAGGAGGAAGCTGCTGGTCCTCAGGTGGAGGAAGCAGTGGAGGAAAAGCCAGAGGATCCTATGGAAGATCTTCCTCTTCTGAAAGTGGAGGAGGAGGGAGTGGAGGAAGAACAGGAGGTGGAACCTGTGGTAAAACTTCAGGTGGAGGAGGTGGCAGTGGTGGAGGAGGAGGGGGTAAATCCTGCCTCTCCCGCTCTTCATCTTCCCAGTCCCAGCCTGGCGACTCTTGTGAAAGCCCAGGTAAATATGGAATTAAAAAATACATCCTGCAATTCACCATTTTCTCTGAATAGCAGGAAAGGATATAGCAACTACCTTCCTGAAAATATTTTTGCTATTTTTTTTTCCCCAATCTTGTTTTAAGGCCACTCTGACATTTGTTCTTAAACAGTGACAAATCAACACGAGCAGCACAAAGGATGGCATGAAGAGTAGTGTCAGAGGATGGGTGAAAAGAGGAAATGGAGAAGGAAAAGGGAAAATGGTGCCAAACCCAAAGTATGCAGGGAACTAGGAAAGTCAGAAGGTAGAAATGTGACTGGCATTAAGCAGGGGTTGGTTAAAGCAGGGTAGAATAGCTGGAACACTCGAGACATTTAAAATATAAGGAACACTTGAGACATTTAAAATATAAGGGTCAAAATACTGAAGTAGCAAAAGATGGAGAGTGACCAAAGGGTCCATGTCTGATTTCCTGGCTCTGGTTCCAGGAAGTGCTGAAAACATGAAGCTCTGCCTGGAAGGAAACAAAACATTGGAGAGAGGAGCAACCATGGAGGAAGTGTCTGAAGCCATAAAACACATGAGACGGGGTAAGGGTCCAGGTCCTGGCTGCACCTCAGACAAAAGCCTGAAAATGGTGAAAATGAGCAGGAAGATGTAATTTTTAGAAAGATTTGGTTCCACTTTTGATTTTTTTATGCAAAGATGGAAAATGGTCCTCCTTTGAGGTTTCCATTTACTCATTATAATGGCCAGGTTCAGCCAGGCTCTGTCCCAAACACAATTTCCATACCAGACTAACAGGCAGTCATGACATGAGAGTTGGTTCTCACCCAAAGGGCCTGAAGCCATCAGTGCAAACAGCAGGAACACTGCACAGACACTCCTGATGCTGAAAACAAGGCAGTGAATTCAGGAGGATTTTGTGTCATGAGAAAGATTATTTGGTATAATTTGGTGTAGATGAGCTCTAGTTTTTAAAAAACTCCTGCACAGGCTTTGCAAACTCCTATGCAAAAAATAATTCCTTTGATCAAACATCCCCTGTACCCTGCAATGCTCCAACTTACATTAATGCTTGGAAGGCAAGATTAAAGTATATTATGTGCCATGTCTCTTTAACTTCTAAAAATCTACTGTAAATATCCATATACACACAAATGCAGATTCTAAGTTCACCTGTATTTGATTTGTACTGCAAGCCACTCTAAATTGGAAGTGATTTGCACTCCCATGGCTGAGAACAGAAGCAGATCCATTGTAGTTAATTGCTAAATCTGCACACACACTGTACAAACTCAGGTCTGACACTGTCTGGACCTTTCCAGAAGACTGGGAACAACCCTGATGCACTGAGAACAGGTGATACTCAGGAAGTAACAAAAGGTTAAAAATGCTGAATTCTTAAAAAAAATTCTTGCTTTCCTCCATCTTTCAACAGGGAGTTTTAGAAAGGTTGAGGAGTGATCATCAAGACCAGCATCTTCCACCACACAGCCTCCCAGTGAGGCCTCTGGACCAAGCAAGACTCTACTGAGCACAGCTGAACATCCCCTGCCACGAGCAGGAGTGAACACTTGTCCAACTCCTCACCACTGCTCACACCAGGGGCTCATCAGAGCTCTCTGCATGTCCTGTCTGCTTCTTCCATCTGTGTTTCTGTTCCAAATCACTGTTACCTGAGTTGATCTCTACTGTGATTGGTGTCCCTGTGGAATAAATGCTAATAAATCTTTGCTTCTCTCTGATGCAAGCAGAAAGCTGTGTCTGGTCCAAGTGCCTTTAGCAGAGATTTTTGTTTGAATCAGTTACAAATATCAAGCCCTACCTGTGGAATACACAATGATGTATCAGATTATCCATAAGACCCAAAGTTTTCTGTGACATATTCACTTCTTAAGACTCACTGGGCAAAACTTTGCAGTCTGCACTGCCAGGAACTCTGCTGGTCCCTGTGATGGGAAAACTCAGCCAAAATCCTTCTGCTATTGACTTCTATTAGGGACAAGAGAGTGGGTTTAAGGAACTGATTATTCCCTATAAAACCTCTTTAAAATATGAGCTCTGTTAGGAATTTCACTTGAAAATAACCCAGAGGGTTTCTCACACAACACCTGCTCACTGATACATCCTTTCTCCTGTGCACCTCTCCCCTTGCCTGCTTAAGCCCCAACAGAGAACAATCACTCTGTGAGTCTTTCTCTCTCAGTTTTACAACCATGAGGTTTGTTTTTTTCCCTCTGAGGAAGGCATCACCCATGGGAGAATGTTGGGAAACACAGACTGTGTGGGAGACCGTGGGAATGGCAACCCTGAATGCCTGAGTTCCAGGCAGATCTGTGCCAGTGATTCACAGTGTTGCCTTATGCCAGGCTCTCAGCCATGAATTAGTATTGGAAAACAAAAAAAATTCTGAGTTTTTTTCCTGAGCAGTGTCTCTCTAGGGGCTGGAGTAACCAGCTCACCTGCATGAAGGACTCCTGCAGACACAAGCACGTGCTGATGTGCCTGGCCTGACACCACAGCGAGATCATTTGCCAGGATACCCCCAACTCCCACCTGCTGCAGAATCACCTTCTTCATTTTTAACCCCTTGCAGCATCACATCACACTTGTCTCTGTTTTGCTACCTGTTCCCTGAGCCCACTTTCTCCAATTGCTCTGCTCATTTTCCACCTCTGGCAGGTGGTGACACTCAGACCTGTCTGTTCAGGGTACTCAACTAGCAGCTGAAATTAAGGAATACTCCCAATCCAGGAGCCCTGCTTCTCATATCTCCCCTAGGAGCCTGCCAAGTTAACCTCAAAAATGTTCCTGCTCAGTTCCTGCTTGCTGGCTGTTCCAGGGTGATTTACAGACCCTCACCTGGCCTCTGGCCTCAGAGTGACACCCAGGAGGTGCTTGGGGTGGCTGGATGTGATTTACTCAGAGGAGCAGCTTGGACATCTGGAGTTCACTGCTCTCTGCCACTGTGGTACCACTCACACCTCTTGCTCCTGTCCATCTTTCCAAAAATATAACTTATTTTAGTATTTTTCTGCCGGTTACCTAATTCTCAGGCATCTCTGCTTTTAACCTTGCAGAAGAAATTCTCCTGAATTGATCCCTGGGGGAGCAAAGCAGAAACTGGAATTTGGAGTGTGGGAAGGGCAATGAGGCAGTTCAGGGGCTGAGAACCCACATACGAGGGTGCAGCATGTTGCAATCCTCAGTGCAGTTCTGCTGCTGATTTAAATGCTCATTTTGATGCAATAATTAACAATTTCTGAGCCATAAGGATCAATAATATACTACTACTACTACTACTACTACTACTACTACTACTACTACTACTACTACTACTACTACTACTACTTTTGCTACTCAGCATTTGTTGTACTGTCTTTTCCTTATCTAAAATCTTTGGCTTTCTTAACAAAATGTTTTTACATTTAACAAGCCTGCATCTACAATGTAAATCAGCTTCATAACATGGTTTATTGCATGCTATGGTATGTGACAAAATAAAAACAAACCACCAATAAACTCACAAAACCCTCTACATAATCATGGCATTAGCACTTGTTACAGAAAAAAAGCAGACTAAAATGAGATGGTTTCTTACCAGACCACAGAAGAAAAAGCCAGTTTTAAGGATTCTTTCCTTTTTACATTTTGCATTACAAAATCTGCACCTGGGTTATCACTGGCACTTGCTTACTGAGAAAACAGGCTTACATGGAAGAACAGAGCTGGAAAACTCATTGCAAAGGGGGAGTAAAAAATACAAACATTGTAGTGACAGATGCCAAAGCTTAGGGCAGGCTCAAAGTGGGGCAGCAGCAATACTGAGGAGTGAGGAGAACTCTGCACTTTTTATTTGCATGCATCTCATTAGTCATTAATCAGCATAATAAGCTTTAATTTTATGAGCACAAAGTGTTGCAATTCGGATACTTATCTGGTGTTCCTATTAGTGCTCTGAGAAGGTAATTGTGCTACGTGTTGGAACAAGACTTCAGAGCAACCTTAGGCAAAAAGCAACGTGCACACACTCCTGTGTGTTTGGCTTCAGAGCTCCCAAGCAATCCATGTGTCCATTCGAAGGCACAGATGTCATTTCCAAACTGCCTATGTCTATATTGTGCTGATGTCTCTTTTGCTGAGCATTCACTGTCAGCCCTGTTAATTGCCAAATGCTACCCAGGTCATCTTCATGGGCTGCAGAATGAGTACAGCAAGCACATCATGTCCACTGTGCTGCAGGGGAAGGCAGAGCCCACCTGGGCTGTCCCTGAGTGTGGAAATGTCCTGCAGAGCTCAGCCCAGCAGGACCTTCCTCCCTGGGCTATGCTGCAAGGAGAGCAGATGCCATGGATCTCCTCCTGCCCAGCCCACAGGAGCTGCAGCAGCAGAAGGTGCCACAGCAGTGCCTCCACAGAATCCCACTCTTATGTGCCACATCACAGGACACTGCACTGGCCACAGCCATCCAAGGGGGTGCCCACAGCCCCGAGGGGCTCTGAGGCTGCACAGCCCAAATGGACTGAGGTATCTGAACCCCAGAGAAAGGCAGGAACCTTGGCAGGTGTTCTGACAGTGCCCTCCCTGTTTTGGTACCAACAAAATGAGTTATTCCAATCTAATTGCCTTCACCCTGCAGGAGGCTGGGGAAATGACAGTGGGACCACTCTGATTGTGGCTCAGAAACTTCTAGAAACACCAACAGCTGACAAGAGGGAATTAGCAGCCTGCAAAGTGTCCCCAGTTGTGGGGCACACACCCCCTGACCCACAGCTCTCACAGCTCCATGGCAAAGCCCATGGGTGCATTTTTAGGATCTGAAGAACAGCTGTTCTTCCCATCAGCCTCCTTGCATGGATGGTCCGAGTTATCCTGCACAAAAGGTTGTGCTGGGAGAGTGCTCGAGGTTTTAAACTTCACAGGTGAGCCCACTGCTGCCTTAGGGGTCATGTGCTTTGCTGGGTCTAATCTAAATTTCCTCAGGAATGACAGTGATTTCACTAGAACACTCTGAGCTGAAGCAGGAATGAGGAGTGAGCGCTGTCTCTGAGGTGAAAACAGACACTTATAAAAAATTCTGGTAAGAGTGATGAGAAGAGGTCATTAAATAGATGAAAAGAAACTCTGGTAGTTGCCTGACGCAGCAGAATGACATTGAGTTAAGAGGAAATGCTTCAATTTTCAGCACGCAGGCACAAAAGAGAGAATATTTTCTCCAGGTCTGTTCAGAATGCAGCAGCTCCAGCCTGCTGGAGAAGTCTCCCAGTTCTGCAGCATGGGCTGCTCCCAGGGTTTGTGACTGGGAGTCAATTCTTTGATACTGATGATGGAGGCCTGATGCAAAGGAGAACAATAACAGAGCGAGGGTGAGGGAGCGCGGCAGGGGCAGGAGCAGGAGCAGGAGCAGGAGCAGGAGCAGGGGCAGGAGCAGGGGCAGGGGCAGGAGCAGGGGCAGGAGCAGGAGCAGGGGCAGGGGCAGGAGCAGGAGCAGGGGCAGGAGCAGAAGCTGCTCAGAACATTCCGGCTCCATGCAGCCTGGGCTCTGCTGGTGCCTGGCTCCCCCTGCTCCCACTGGGAAACTGCAGTGTTCTATCAGGTATGGATGCTGCATCAACACAGAAACATTAATGGTTCAACTGTGTATCACGTATGGGGAAGAGATGTGAGATGGTCCTAAATCTGATGGTTGTTTTTTAGGTAATTCTATAAATTTATGTCATTCATATAATATATTAGTGAAAAGCATCAGAGAACAAAAATCTTTCAAGGCTTTTTTAATGAGCTCAGAAATGAATAATTCATTCTTACCACAGAACAGATCTTCTCTGGTTTACAAGTATTTGCTCAGTCAAATATTTAATAATCAAAAAAATTTTAAAAATCAGCCAGGAGGGAATTCAGTGTGTGCAACTTTACAGGAAGATGAAGTATTCATAGTTCACCTGTATTTTTCAGAAACTTCAGTGTCCTGCTCCAAGAGACATGCAGTGACTGTGACAGAAACCAAACATCCCAAGGGCAGTTCTCAGCTCCAGGAATACACAAGAATATGGCCCAGCATCGTGGCCTACAGAGCTCCTACAAAACCAAGGTGGAGCTACTAACAAAAATGAAATAGCAGCAATGCTAAAGACAAAACAGGAACATCCTACGAGCATGTGAATTAAAAGTCACCTTATATCTATAGGCAAAATCTGAGATTTATGATCCTGCTTAATATGCAAGGAGAGGTAACAAGAGAAAGCTAAAATTAAATGTCAAGTTGAGTGGAAGTTCTCCACCCTTAGTGGTTTGAATCTTTCTTTCCTTTCATTGTTGTTATTTTTTAAAGTATTTTCCAAGCCTGCAATAAGATGTGCCCTTATCAGAAGAACTCTCCTGTATGGACAAATCCCTGATGTGAATAGTTACATATGGGAAATCACACCAGTAAATAAAATAGGAAATAATGTGGGTTATCAGAAGATCAATACACAGATTAAAATATTATTTTGGCTTTTTTTTTTACTCTTTCTTTAATCATTCCAGGGAATTTTGCATTTACTGTCACCAATAAATCCACAGATCTTCTATCTTGGCTATGAAAAGCAGGTCTAGGGGATCTCTGATGGGAATTTGAACACGATAATCCATTTTACTCACCACACAGAGTTTGTGACAAAAAATCCCACTGACCAAAGCAGCATTACCCAGACCCAGAGGCAAAACAACATGAAAAAAGAAAAAACATTTTGCCTATAGCAAACTCCATCTTTCTTCACCAATAACAGACTGTGCTAAAGCCCAGCAACTGTTTATGCTGCTGAGATGTCACTACCAGCCTACAGCTGAGAATCAGGAGAAATTATTCCATCACCAAACTGCTTGGAATCTTTCATCACCTTTCAGCCATTGAGAGATCAAATAGCAAGATAAAATCAGGAGGTTTTGAAAGCAATTGCATAAGCAGCAATAGAGCAATGCTGGTGCAGACATGGCACAAAGGCCAGAACAAAGGAAGAGGTCAGGAAATGTTAAATAACCCAGAATCTATAAACATCCCACCCAGAAAGCAAGGACTGTTCTGCATGGTCATGTCCAAGAGGTCTTGGCTGGGAGAAGGACAGCAGAGTACAAATGGCAGGTGCTCAGCCCTCTGCTCCTGCAGCTGAGGTTTAGGGCAGATTGCTACATTTCATAATTACCTACAGTCATTAAAGGCTCCAGAAGCCCACAGAGAGAAGGGACGGGCAATGAAGACATTTCAGAGCAGAACTGTCAATGGGAAATTGTGCACGTTCTCCCAGGCAAACTGGGACAGTTTGGGACCATCTAGAGCAAGACACAAATGCTGGTGTTGTGCTGTCTCTACCTTCAGACTCTCGACTTTGGTATCCAACCTACCTAGAGAGGATGGAAACCCTTCCTTCTGGGGTCAGCTTCTGGGGATCAGGGCAACACTGAAGCGTGGGATCATTTCTTTTGTAGTCTCAACAGTCTGATTTCTCCTGATTTCTGTAAAAAGTTTTTCAGCTTTTCTCTCAGGATGCTATTTTAATCTCAAGGATCTTTGCTTTAAGAACAGTATTATATAATTACTTTATCACCTACAATATATGACACATTAACAATAGAGAGAGTGAGCTGCTTTATATTAAATGATAAAAGGTCTTCCCACACACTAGTTTTTAAATCTTTGTCTGTAATAAAACAACTTCTAATTTGGATACAATTGACTTTATAATACAATTAACTCATCCTTGATCTTCTTTCTATTTTAGATCAACAGTGCTTTGGTGAAATAAGTCCATTATTATTTTTCTTTTTGAATTTTAGGACTTGGCTAGCTGCGTGCTGCCCTAACACTTTCTTCACAAAGGAGGGATATTGCTTTTTAAACAAGAGTCCCTCTGCATTGCTTGAAAAAGCCTGTTCATATTAAATAGGATGTTCTCTAAGTGCTGACAGGGATACATGAGTTGGACAATCTTTACAGACAATCCTATTAATAAAGCCCTTGCACTAGCACATATGGTGAGAAATGGAACATAAGCTGTGTAGAAACTCTGAAAGCACAAAGTAGGAAAGAACAAAAGAGAACAAACAGTCTTCAGCAACAGCAGCTACAAAACCTTAGCAGAGGAAGTTCCTATTCCAGAAACCACTAAATGAAAAGAATGCCACCCAAAAGTGAGATGTTCAACCTTAACCAAGCCCCAGAAGCCCAGTTGTGGGCCGGATTGGCTACACAAAAACACTGTTCAGCAAATTATTCTTGGCACAAACAAGAAGTTTGGTAAATGCCCTGGGAGAAGGAAACACCCTGATGGTGACACCCAATGTCAAATGTATAAATAGAGAGAGCTGGGGATGAAAATTTGCAGTCCTGAAGCTTATCAGGCTGTGCAGCAAAATTTGGGGTTGCGCTTTGACTCTTGCCTGCTGTCACCATGAGCTGTGGCATCAAATCTTCGAGCAGTACCACCAGAATTAGCAGTGGAGGGGGAGGAGGTGGTGGTGGTGGAAGATGCAGTGGTGGAGGTGGTGGAGGGAGTAGGTCTGGTGGATACTCCTCAATGTCCTCAAGAAAATACACCTCTTCTGGAGGCAGTGGGGGCTTTTCTGGGAGAAGCTTTGGTGGAGGAGGCTCCAGGAGCAGCTATGGGGGGGGATTCAGCAGCGGCAGCTGTGGCAGGATCAGCCGCAGTAGCTATGGGGGGAGGATGAGTGGTGGTAGTTATGGAGGAGGAATGAGCTGTGGAAGTATGGGAGGAGGATTTGGGTCAGGAGGGGGTGGATTTGGGGGAATGGGAGGTGGTGGATATGGTGGAGGTGGATTTAGTGGCTTTGGGGGTAGTGGTGGCTTTGGTGGTGGAGGCAGCTATGGTGGAGGCAGTTTTGGTGGCATGGGCTTTGGGGAGGATTCAGGCTTGCTCTCCACAAACGAGAAGCTGACCATGCAGAACCTCAATGATCGCCTGGCGTCGTACATGGACAAAGTACGACGCTTGGAGGAAGAAAATTCCCAACTTGAGCAGCTGATCAGGGAGTGGTACAAAAATCAAGCTCCTTCTCAGAGCAAGGATTACAGCCAATATTACAGGACAATTGAAGAGCTGCAAAACCAGGTATGATGTACTCTAACTTGGAACAGGTCCTTACTGGAATGGCACTTTCTTCAGGCAGCACAAGGCCCTGTTTGGGGTGATATTAGTCAGAAAGCAGAGTGGTGAGGGACCAGCTCCTGTCTGTGTGTTCTGCCACGTGTGTGTTTGGTGCAGGAAGCTTTGCTGGGTGCGGTGGCAGATCAGCACCAGGGCCCCATCACATGGCCTGTGCCATGCTCCCTTCAATGCTGGGCTGCTGCTCACCCATTCTTCACTCTTGAACAGCAGATTTCATCCTTGCTTGTGTCGTGCTATTATTCCCATATTAATTGGATGTTTTTGTGAATATACAGGATAAGCCAGCATGTGCAGTTAGTCTCATTCCAGCCCTCAGCCATTTACCAGTCATGTGTCTCTTTTGTGTACATAGTATGAATATGGCTGTTCTCAAAAGTAATGGAAATTCTGCTTTCCCAGTTTCTTGTTGGTTGGTTGGGGTTTTTTGTTTGTTTGTTTTTTCTTTTTTGAATATGAGGAGCTAATTTAGTTATTGTTTCCAACAAGGTATTTTAAATGGATATTTGTAAACCAAAATTAATAATAAAGGCACTTCCTTTTATCTGGAAGCAATGAACTCATCTCTCTCAATAGCTCCTGCAGCTCTAGTCAGGCTTGAAGGCTTGACATTGCCACAAACTCCTGCAAGGTGTTTGCACATAGGTGTTTCTTGTCTCTGTCGTTGGACTGAAAAGACAACTGACTGAATAACACTGGCCCCTCCCTTTCAGATTGTTGGTGCAAATGTGGACCTGAACAGGATGCTTCTTGACATGGACAACACTAGAATGACTGTGGATGACTTCAGACTGAAGTGAGTCACACCCTTCCTGGCTCCATCTTCTTTGCCTCCCTTTATCCCCACAAGTTTCATTGCAAATTAATCTTTGTACAAGCTGGAGACTTTTGGCTACAATCACAGAATAGAGGATTGTTAGAAAAAGCATTTTGAGAAGGATTGCTTTGGGTTTTCATTATTATTTTCCTCCAGACAAGTTCTTGAAGAGATACATTTAAGGGACTCCATTCTGAGTTTCTCCATCCTTGCATGTAGATTTATAAGCATAATCCTCATGTTATAAATCTCACAGAGAGAAACTGTACTGAAATCAAACACAGCTATTGGAGACTGAAGGAGAATGGGGTCCTTTCTTCTATGAATTGACCAGAGATGTAAGATGGGAACTGTCCATAAGTGAGATACCTAATGAAGAGGTCTGGCAGCACTTTTACTCTCTTTCTTGTCTGTCATTCAGGTATGAGACTGAATATACTCTCCACCAGAGTGTGGCAAGTGATATCAATGGATTACGCCCACTTTTGGATCAACTGACTCTGTCCAGATCTGACTTGGAGACACAGTTTGAGTCCCTGAAAGAGGAACTGATCTTCCTGAAGAAGAACCACGAAGAGGTAAGTTTCTTCACACTTCAATAATTAAAGACAACACAACACTCAAAGAATTTCCCCTCACTTTTTCCACCAGCAGTAACCAGGTTTGGGCCACTGGTTTTGATCATCCAACTTGACACAAGCTGGCTTTGCTATTGAGGAGTGTGTAGAGGGCATAGCTGCCCACAGCTGGTGTCATGAGACACCAGACCAACATGTGAGACCAGGGGAGGAATGGCTTTCAGTACAAACTACAGTTTTCTTGCTGAACTCATGGAAGTAAAATTGGATAGACTATATGGAGGAGTCAAAAGAAAGCATTTCTACTCTCTTCAATGAGATTTCCCACTGAGAAGAAAAGATTCCCATAAAGAGTACATTGCACAGAATTCCTTACAACCCTGTGCAGGCAGTGCCAGGGTCACCATGCATGCAGTGCCTGGCTGTGAGCACTGGGGCCTCAGGAAAGGCAGAATTATTCCATGGCAAGGCAGGCAAGGCCCTTTTGCTGGAGTCATGGGCTGTGTGAGGATCTATGTCCTTTTCCTTCCCTTTATTTGAACTGATGCCATTTCTCCTTGCCTTCAGCCTTTAAGAACTCATGGGGTTTTTGTGATTTTTTTTCAGGAAATGAGAGGACTGCAAGGCCATACTAGTGGTGATGTCAATGTGGAGGTCAACGCTACTCCTGGCATTAACTTAATGGAAAAATTAAATGAAATGCGAACCGAGTACGAGAGGCTCATTGAGAACAACCGGAAGGAGGTGGAAAGCTGGTATGAAACCAAGGTAAAGCACAGGCAGGCTTTGGTAATTAAGTCTTTCACAAAGTACTGGACCTATTTACAGCCAGTGAAAGGCAACTTATCATGTGTTACTTAAGGGACAATAACTTTAAATTACTTTAGGCAGTTTCCTACAACAGGTCAGTCCTGGAATATCATTATGTGGTAAAACAGGTAGACCCTCTGTGTTCCAGCAGGTTGTTGGTGGAGTGGCTTGTGGGAAATAAACGGTCTGCATTGCATCTTTTTCTTATTAATTGATTTCTTGATGCTTTTATGATAACCCCACAATGTTTTCTAATTATAAAAAATGCCTCAATTTTGGATGTTAATTTTTTCAGATGGAAGAAGTTAATCAACAAGTCCACACAAGTGGCCAGGAGATACAATCAAGCAACCAGCAGATCTCTGAGCTGAGGCGTGAATATCAGAGTTTGGAAATTGAGCTGCAGTCACAGATCAGCATGGTAAGGAAAGGCATTTGCTTCATCCATGTCATGTGTGTGTGAGAAGAAGAGCTACAGCCAGCAAGTAATCCATCCAAGGAGAATGGGATACTGCATTACTTATCTTCAATTAAACACTTTTTTTCTGAGGATTTGTGAAGATATCTTGTTTTCCCACAAAAATAAGTTAAAGTCACCACATTCCCATAAACACTGCATTTTGTTTTCCCTTTGCAGATAGACTCTCTGCAATCCAACCTGGAAGACACAGAACGTCGCTATAACATGCAGCTGCAGCAGATCCAGGGCATGATTGGGCCCTTGGAGGAGGAGCTGGCCAGCATCCGCTGTGAGATGGAGAGCCAGAACGAGGAGTACAAGATGCTCCTGGGCATCAAGACCCGCCTGGAGCAGGAGATCCAGCAGTACCGGGCACTGCTGGAGGAGGGGCAGCAGGACCTTGTGTACGTACTGAGGGAACACAGCACTGTGTGACTGCTGGTCAGTCACGGCAGGAAATGGAACTGCTGAGATTTGCAAAACAGATTTTGTACTGAAATGAGGCTGATGCAGCTGCTTTGGCCAATTGCCTCCCAGATATATTTAATTCTGTTCAGAATATAACTCATGTGAAGAAAAAAGCCTTATGCAGAAATTCTGAACTACTAGTTTGGGGCTGGACAAGGAAATCCATGTAAGAGAGTCTGGTTCCAAGAAAGCCAGAAAAACAAAAAAAAAATACCCAAAAACACAAACCCAAATGAACCAAAGTTTTCCAAACCTTTATAAAAGCTTCTGAAAGTTCAAGCTACTTCAGCCTCACTTATGCAGCGTGCCAGCCTCTTTTGGGAAATGGTGCCTGAAACAGCAGCTGAAGTTTCATTCTCTTTCTGATTTTGAGTCATGCACTGATGTATGTGCCAAATATTCCAAGGATCCCTAGGCAGAATGAGAGAAAAGCAAAACCTCTTGCACTCAAGTTGAAGTTGAAAGAGAGGATAATGTTTGGCACTGCCTCAATTATTTTGCTGTGCAGTGCTGGGCTCTAACCAGCAGTACAGCCCAGAGAGGTGCTGGTTCCTGGGCAGCAGCTGTAGCTCAACAGCCTTTGGATGGCAAAGTGCTCTTGATTAACTTTTTTTTTCTTTTCTTTCTCTCTCTTTGCAGAATCCCAGGAGGAGGAATGGGAGGAGGCATGGGAGGTGGTAGAATTGGAGGCGGTGGTTACTCTGGAGGAGGAAGAGGAGGAGGTGGTGGCATGAGTGGAGGATATGGAGGTGGTGGCAGCGGAATGGGAGGAGGAATGGGAGGAGGAAGTTGTGGAGGAGGAATGGGAGGAGGAAGTGGTGGAGGAGGAATGGGAGGAGGAAGTGGAGGAATGGGAGGAGGAAGTGGAGGAATGGGAGGAGGAAGTGGAGGAATGGGAGGAGGAAGCAGTGGTGGATGCATTGGAGGAGGAGGAGGAGGAGGAAGGACCTCAGGAGGCATCAGCAGTTCCCACTCCTACTCTTCATCTTCCCAGTCCCAGTCCTGCAGGAGTGGCGGTGAAAGCCAAGGTGAGAACTATAGTATGGGCACAGTGTTCTCTCAGTCACATCCTGACTAATTTATGCACTAATTTATACCAACATACTCTTCCAGAGGCAAACAGTACTGAGGATAAACGAAAAATTCTGGAAAGTATTAGATCTACTGTTACTAAAAATTCTTTCCTCTTTGTATGTAAAGAATCAACTCCACTTCCAGAGCACACAGTTCATTTCTATTCCATTTTGTGGGTGATATCAGCTGATCCTGTAGTTTAACCTCAGCTGGTTTTTTCATCTGTCTCATTCTTTGCAGAACCTCATAAATCCCACAGTCTTTGTGCCATGCTGGAGTCGTCCTTTTTGCTTTTGGAATGTTTATGGCCACTCCAACATAATCCTAATGTCTGGGGGATACTGGTATCTTGGACATTCAGTGCCAGGACTGGTGAAATTCATGTTTATTTTATCTTTAAACAGGATATGGAAGAAAATCTTTTGACTAAGAATATACATCAAGGATCCTCCAGTGCAAGACCTTTCAAAAGGAAACTGGCCCAAATCCACTGCATTCCCTACACTCCCAAGGAAAGATGATGCTCTGAACAGTTCCTGGGAGTTGCAGATGCCACCTCTCCCCCTGCCCTGCATGCTCTGTGCTGCTTCTGCCCACAAAACTCTGCAGCTTCAGTCACTGGCACTCAAACTGCTGCTTTACAGATCCAACCTGTTTGGTACTCAGGTTGTTCTGAATCAGGAAAATGTCTCTAATAAAATTTAATTTCTGTCTGATGCAACCAGAATCCTGTGTGGGGTTTTTCTTTCCTTCTCTAGGTGTAAACACTTAGAAAACACAAAGCCATGCCAAGACACACCTCCAGGTAGAGAGGTTGATGATACACTCCAGTAGTTGATAACAAAATTTAGAGTTAAAACACAATTCCTGAGCAGTCAGGGCTGATCAGAATCTTCCTGGGCTGTGCTTTTGGTTTTTAATGTGTCAGATATTCTCATGAGCTGAGCTCTGAGACCCAACAGATAAATATCAGCCTTAAAGGGACTGCAGAACCTCAGTGCTAAATGACTTTAATGGTGTTGGCAGCACCTGAGTGCCCACAAAGGAACACTAATGGTCACAGAGCCATGGTGGTAAAATGAAACTAAAGTTTCAATTCACAAAACCTTGATGGAGACTCATTGGTTTAACCTAGAAATGCACAGATAAGGGATCTTACTTTGAAATGGTAAGAAGTGAAAGGGAAATATAATTTACAGGAACTTTACAAAGTTCATTTCCATAAAATGTTAATATTGACAGAAGTGGCCTTTGACCTCTGAGAGATTCAGTACATGTAAAAGGGCCTGGAATGAGCAATTTTGGATACAGCTACCAGTGTATCCCAGCAACTGAGGGGCCAAAATTCCAGTGAGGCTGCCCAAAGGGAAGGGTACATCTCACTAGCACACAGCCTTGCAGGCTGAGCTGCTGGTGCAGGGCTGCACACGAGGGAGGAGTCTCTGGGGTTGAGTGGAGAGTGAAAGAAAATGTGAGTTCCACAGAGGAGGAGCAGCACTGCTGAGTAACACAACAGATGCAGATAAGTACGAATTGAGAGAATAGATACAAAAGTGATACAGGTCACACTGCCATGCAAACTTTCTCAGCACTTGGAAACCATTCAAGGAAACATAAATACTTGACTTACATCAAGCCAAAGTGTGCTGGCATTGTGCTGGCATGAACGAGCCTTTGCAAGCTTGTTAAACAGAGTTGGTGCTGTATAAATGCTGCCAAGGACACAGAACAGGAACAGTGAGATTCTAGAAATGCTAATTTATCCTTTGGTCTAGAAATTTGGACTACACACACCATCCAGAAAGAGCCATGGTGTTCCTGATAAATTGTCTGAGGATTAAGAATTGTGTGTATTCCAGAGCCCTCTAAGGGAGGGAATTGCATTGTCACCTTCTACAGGTGTAGGGACAGGGACATCCACTGATGTGAGCCCATGCTTTAAACTAAGCTTGGAAGAATATTTATTTCCCTGCCTCCTAATTACTTTGCTGCCCAGTAGGCACTAAGTGCTACACATCATACAGTGAAATCCAGAAGGGATTAAAACAGAATGAAGACAGCAACTACTGAGAGACCCAGGTGAAGGAAAGAAGGGTTTCTAAGATCATTTTACATCCATAAGGCACAGTATTGGGTTTGTGTGGCAAAGTTTGCAGGGGATACAGGGGGATTTCTGTGAGAAGCTGCCAGAAGCTTCCTCTGTGTCCAATGGATCCAGTGCCAGCCCAGGACACCCCAGTCCAGCCAGGGCAGAGCCCCTCAGCGATGGTGGCAGCACCTCGGGGCTGACAGAGTTACCAAGGGTGAACAAAGCTGCACAAATGCAGCCAGACAGAGGACCGGGCTTATTCCTTCTTCTGCAATATGGAATCTCTTCCTAAAACATTTCTAGGTTGAATCATCCTCTCTCTCTCTGTGGATAAGCTGATCTTGAGGTAGCAATTCACAGCAGGTCCCACCAGCCCCCTGTGCTTCCTTTGTACAGCCCAGTGACTCTTCTGTAGGAGCTGCTGATATTTTATACACAGCTGGAAATCTGAATATTTGTTTCTGTTCAAGGCTTTTCTCAGTTTCACACGAGCTTGATTAGTAAAGGTGGAAAAAGCAGCTCACTGCTGTTCCCTATTGCATGGGCAGTGGAAAAAAGTACACAAGTATTTCTAATTCTCTGTAGGGTGGTGCAAGGTATTTTGTCATGGTTGCAAAACACCCTTCACTGTAATGATCTCAGGGAATGATGATATTTTTTCAGATCTAATCTTTGTCTCTTTTAATCAAACTTATTTTTCATTGTATTATAAAATTATAAATAATACAAGGATGTAATAATTGTATTATAAATAATACAAGGGTGTATTCTGAGAAATTACTATTTAAATACAGTTATGAAAATATGCAAAGTAAAATATTTCTCCTCTCAATTTCCTCCGAGCCTATTTTAAATGGTTACAATCAAGTTAGGAGCTCTTTAATACAAAAAGATTGAATACCTTTTCCCTTACACAACGTTACTTTTGTGGCTGTTATGCAGGGTTTTTTTCAAAAAGAAAAAAGACTATGATACACATGCTGCATGTTCAGAGAAAGGTGAATGCCAGCAGACTTTATTCAACACAGAGTGAAAAATTCAGAGTCAAGTTTTCTTCTGTAACAGACATGAGAATAGAGTCTTAAAAAATTATATTTCTGTGCCTTAAAGCAGATGTCTATAAAGCTGATGTAAATTTGAAATAAATCAATGAATGAAGAGTCCCGTAGAGGCTGCTGGTGTTACAAATCATGTCTGTGATCTCAGGTGGAAGACCAAAGCTGAGCTACTGAGCTTCAAAACATAAGAAATGATGGATACAGACAATGAAGCAGAGACTTCATTACCTGCCGTTACAGCGAGACATTGCCAGATTAACAGAAACCGAGAGATACCACATTGTTCAACAAAATATCCAACAAGGAGCCGCCCACATAAAATTATAGTGCAGCTAGGTGTGAATCAACTAAGACATTTGCACTGAATAGTAATGCCTTTTACTTACCTCAGACAAAATTTCCCTTAGCACATCACTTTTGGCATGAGCACTATGGCTGGCAAAGGCCATGGGAAGCTGGACTGCCTGGCAGGTGACACCCACCCGGGCAGGTATAAATAGCCACCAGCAAGGACGGCCTGCTGCACTTTGATTTCCTGTACCTCGCTGTGCAGAGCTTTGCATCTGGGGCTGGATAGCTGATCCCTTCAGCATGAGCTGCAGCATCAAGAGATCATCCAGCACCTCGTACAGGAGCGGAGGAGGAGGAGGTGGAGGCGCCTGCGGTGGCAGCAGCGGCCGCAGCTCCTCCGTGTCCTGCCGGCGCTACGCCTCCTCCGTCATCGGCGGCGGCAGCTACGGCGGGGCCGCCTGCGGGGGCTACGGGGCCGGCCTGAGCATGGGCGGCCTTGGCGGCGGCTTTGGCGGGGGCTTTGCGGGGAGCTGCGGCCCTGGCGGGGACCTGCTGCTGAGCGGCAATGAGAAGGTCACCATGCAGAACCTCAACGACCGCCTGGCCAATTACCTGGAGAAGGTGCGAAGGCTGGAGGAAGAGAACGCTCAGCTCGAGCACAACATCCGCGAGTGGTACAGGAAACAAGCTCCCAACGTCTCCAAGGACTACAGCGCCTACTACCAGACCATCGAACAACTCCAGAATCAGGTAGGACCATCCCAGCACACGTGGCTCCAGCTCCCACATGCTCCTCTCTCCTGGAAGGCCTTCCTCTCTTCCTCTCTGCTCCTTCCTCCTCCTGCCATCCCCAGCCCCGGGCTCTACCGCCTGCGGGACGGCCGTGCTGGTGCCACAAACCTGCTGAGCTGCACCTCCCATCCCCTGGGTGAGCAAACCCTCACAGCAGCCCACAGGCACCAGGGCACAGCCCGAGGCACCAGCAGCTCCACCAGCCACAGACACGCTGGCTCACGCAATGTCCATCCCACGTTGTGCAGCTGCCTCCAAATCAGCCACGTGTGCTCTGCAGAGCTTCCCTCTGCTCCCAGCCACATCAGCGGGACAGAGTGCAAAGCCAAAGCACCTGCATGGCAGGATCTGAGCTCCCTGTGTCCCTGCACACTCCTACAAACACCAGGGGGAAGGACTTAGGTCTTCTCTTACAGTCAGGTTACACAGTACCAAAATATCAGAGTAAACAGACACTGTGAAGAATATGTTGTATGGGAAGAGCTGAAAACACTCTTTGGGACACATGGGGGCTGTCCCTAACTTGAGAAAAGGAAAAGCATGGGTTTGGCAGGATGTTCTGTGATAGCACAAGCTTCCCAAAAAGTAGATCTGGATCAGCGTGCTTCCATATGGCCCTACACTACTGCAAGAAACAGTTCTAGGACCCACAATAACACCCTACCTAAGCTTTGTGTCTTCTTTCTGCTTGTCCTGGAAATCTAGAACACAGAAAGACTCCTCTCCACCTTCCTCTTTTGCAGATTATTTCTGCCACTGTGGACAACAACAGAATGCTTCTGGACATCGATAACAGCAAGATGACAGCCGATGACTTCCGAATGAAGTGAGTACTTCCCTGTGAACCTTGCATGTCTGTCAAATCCCTCTCAGCATCTAAGACAGGGGAGGACTACCCTGGGTGGTATTAATGAGTCATCCCATTTTACTGGAATACTGATCTTAGAAGAATGTGTGCTATTGACTGTCAGCACCTCAATTCCCCATTTCTCTGCCTCTGTGTGTGTGACATAGGTATGAGAATGAGCTGGTCATCCGTCAGACCGTGGAGGCTGACATCAATGGCCTGAGAAATCTCATGGATGACCTGACTCTGGTGAGATCTTCACTGGAAGCTGAGCTGGAATCCTTGAAGGATGAGCTGATTGCTCTGAAGAGAAACCATGAGGAGGTATGTCCCTGTGATAGCACAGCCAAAGACATAATCCATGGATTTGTCACAGCTCCCACCATCACAATATCAAATCAACTTCACCTCATGCCATGGGAAGCATTCCTTTGTGCATTGGTACTGCTTTGCCCACAGCCCCCAGCACAAACATTGACCTGTGTGTGCTCTTGTGTTTCTCTCTGGACTCCCTGCAGGAAATGAGGCAGCTCCAGTCCCAGAGTGGTGGCGATGTGAGCGTGGAGGTCAATGCTGCCCCTGGAGAAGACTTGACAAAGATCCTGAACGACCTGAGAGATGAATATGAGCAGATCATTGCAAAGAACCGCAAGGAGGTGGAGCAGTGGTATGAGGTCAAGGTACGTAGCAATGCCCAGGGTGGGAATTGGGTGGGACAGCCCAGACACCCTGGTCCTGGGGCTGCCTGAAAGGGAGAGGCTCCCTGGAGATGTGAGCCCTCACTCAGCAAATCTGCTCCCTGAGGAGCTGCAGTGGCTCAGAAAGTGCCTCTGGCCTTTGACTCTGCAGATCCAAGAGGTCAATCAGCAGGTCACTTCCAGCAGCCAGGACATCCAGACAAGCAGCCACCAGCTCACCGAGCTGAGGCGCGAGATGCAGAACCTGGAGATCGAACTGCAGGCGCAGCTCAGCACGGTACGTGGGCAGCATCTGCGGGCCCTTCCCTCCTTGGCTGAGCTGGGAGCTGTAGAGCTCTGCTCCTCAACTCCTGTGTTTGCCTTTCCAGAAAAGCTCTCTGGAAAACTCCCTGGCAGAAACCGAGTCTCGCTACAGCTGCCTGCTCCAACAAATCCAGGGGCAGATAAATTGTGTTGAGGAGGAGCTGGCCAGCATCCGCTGTGAGATGGAGGGGCAGAGCCAGGAGTACAAGATGCTCCTGGGTATAAAATCCCGCCTGGAGCAGGAGATCCAGCAGTACCGGGCATTGCTGCAGGAGGGGCAGCAGGACCTTGTGTACGTATTTCATATTATAGCAAGGGCATTAAAAGAAATCCTCATATACCTAATTACTAATAGAGACATTTTTTGTCCCTGAAGTGACATCAACATACCTTTCAGCTTAATATCCAATGTTAGTAGGCTTTGATGAATTCTCTCTCTTTTTTTTTGTTTTTTTGGTTTTTTTTTTGTTTTACAGTGCCTCCCAAGGAGCTTTCCAAGGAGGTGGGAAATCCTCCCAGTCATATTCTGCCTCCTACTCTCATTCCCAATGTGGGGACATGTCAGGTAAGTCAACTCTTTGCAAGCATGTGATTATTAGTGGGTTACATTTGCCCCAATGCCTGCAATGTATTTGGTCAGAAAAAACTTTTGTAATTTTCTTGAGGGTTGGGAAAATTCTAAAATCCATTATCCCAGAATTGAGAAACCTCAATACTCTGTTGCAGCAGAATCAGGGGTTAAAATACAGCAAGTGTTGCTCTTCCCTCTGACTAAATATAAAATACAGTTTATAAACTTTGTGGGATGGGAAATACTTTTTGCTTACTGGAATAATAAAAGAAATACAGTTCTGAGAAAGCTGTCAGGGCGCTGCTGGGCACAGAACCTCTGTGCCTCCGCTGCTGACACCATCAGCTGTAAGAATTCCACTCAGCAGGAATGCTCAGACTTCCCCTCAAGGCAGTGATTTGTTCTGTGTTCACACAGGGCAGTCAAGAGTGTGTTAGAGCAGCAGGACAGCCCCTGGCACCATCCAGCTGAGATGCACTGACCACGGGTGGTGAGAGGCACACGAGAGTTTCTGCAGCACGGCCGAGGCAGCGGGAAGGGTTTGGAAGATGAGCCTGGTCACCTGCCCCAGAACCCCTTCCTCCACCCTGCAATGCTTGGCTTACTCAACTTGTCTTTGGCAACTCATTCTTTGTTAAAGGGCTCACACTCTGCAGGAAACTCTGCTCTAATAAATCTTTATGTCTGCAATGCAAATCACAACATGTCTGAGAAAATCAATTTAACCAACCTCGTGTGGGTACTTATTGAGATCATCCACCAAACATGGGCTGTGCAGTCGTACAGTGTACGTGGTCTCAGGACAGTCCACTTTGCACTAGGAAAATGGACACAGTGCTGGGATAGAACCACTGAGTGAAAGGAAATATCAGGAAATGTGACCACAGCTGTGTGAGGTGGGACAACATGCAGCCACTGCCTAGGGGAACTGCTGGTGAGGCTGGCAGAATTCTGTCTTCACAAGCAAGAGGTATAAGGTTGAAAATAGAAATCTTGTTAGTTCTTGACACAATTTTTCTCCTTCCTGAGTTGTTAAAAACCATTTACCATTTTGTTTTTTAATGGTCACTAAGGGATTGCTTTCTGGCCCCTTGCCTTGCCATTTGTACTAAAGAGAATGAATTATGTGAGTGAGAGAAGAAAGAAAATACAAATGATGCATAACTATCATGAGATTAATTGTTAATTTGCTAAACTGCCCAGTGGTACTACTGTGACTTCTCTGAGTCCATTAATCTCATCACAGCTGGAGCCCTGTGGGAAGGAAGGTGTGACTCAGGAGGGGTTGCTCCAGCATGAGGGGCTTCCTTACAAGTATTTCTACATCTTTTGTTGCACACAGAATTACATATTGCTGACTTCTGTTAGGAAAAACAGACAGTGAAGCAATGGGTCTATTTTCTTCAGTGTCATGCACCAAAAACATTCCAATGTTTTATGATGGAAATTTCAATTTAAATACTGATATAATACCAAGAACCCAATTTCTTTTAATATGCACAGCTGGCTGATACTCTGCCTTAAGAGAAATGAATTCCTTTCACTGAAGGTATTTTCTATATTTTGCTGCTTAAGAACATAACATATGCAACAAAATTGGAGATGAGAGAGCAATACTAAGTTGAGGCAACTCCTTTAGATGCATTTTGCTTTCTGAAGATCACAGTGAAGCCCGGTTTCAGTCTCTGACTGTTGTGCACCAGATACAAAGAATCAGTCTTGTATCACTTACAGGTGCCTGTTCGTCCCCTCCTCTCTGATTAAATCTGGTTTCTAGTATTTTTCCTCTTTCATTTCAGACTAAAGGAGCAATCTGTTAGGGTAATGAAATTAAGCACTTTCTCATCACAACCAACTTACAAGAGTTTGATTTTTTTTTTGTGTCTTCTTGCAGCAACCACATGCCTTGGCTCTGCCAGCACAGCACCCTGACTGCAGCCTGCAGTTAGTGTCCACAAAGCATACATTTTCTACTCCTGCTGAAAAACCGACTTTTATCAGCCCAGTATCAGATATTTGTGTGAATAAAAGCCTGTATACAATTAATAAAAAGCTCATTTCAGATTTTAACAGTATAGAAAGTGATGTAAAACAAATGCAAACATGACTTTTGTCTCCAGAGGCTGCCAGAACTCGCTCAGCTGTATTTACTGTAGCCAAAGCAGCTGAAGGAGACATCTCTTTGAAAGCCAGATTACGGAAACTGAAACTATAGCTAATGTATATAACTAAAGAATTGAAAGGTTATTTTGCTTCCTTCTAATGTTCCAGAAGTACAGAGAAGCATCAGAATGATCAAAAATGCAGCCCTCACCCAGGGCTCCAGAGCTGCAGTGTCTGTCCCCATTTCTGAGCCGATTTGGGAGCGTGAGGTCTTGGTGCACTGAGTGGCACTGGGGAGAGTCCTCAGGAGTCTCTGTAGCAGGATCAGCTCACTGTGGAGTCCTGCTGCTGACAGCACAATGCCCTCCACACATTCTTGCTGATCCACAGGGCACTAACCCCCACCTAGGGATGGGCCAAGGCCTGTGCTAGGGACAACACACACCACAGCTGGGCCAAAGGCACAGCGAGACCCACAGCCTCCATCTAAGGCTGGCAGGTGCTCCAGAAACCTTGTGCTATTTCTGTGATCAGGTACCCTAACACCACTGCCTGCTCCTGGTGCTCACCTCACTCATCCATGTTCTTTAAAAGAGCCATACGCTTGCTTAGTGTTTTGAAAAGATCTTCAGGACAGGAAAAAAGGGTTTTGGTAGGGAGGAATTTAGAATTCCATTAGTTGCTATCTTAGATACCAGGGGCACATGGAAGCAGAGAGAAAGAGAACAGAAAAGATCGCTCTGCTGGAAGAGCTTAATTTCCCTTGGGAAGTATCTCTACATTTGTCCTTTTTCAGTGATACGAAGGACTATAAGTACTGACTTAGATCAACTACAGAATTAAAATAGTTCACATTTAATAGGATTTTCTGTAGGTCTACACATATGCAAGTTTATGAGCCATGGAGTGACACAAGAGAAAGATGAGCTGAGAATGGGGGGTTGTGGAAATCCTGCAGCTCTGAATGAGCTGAACAAAGGCACAGGTTGAGCGATGCTGCAGAACAATGGATGACGGATGAGGAATGCTCAAATGGAGTTCCTGATGAAACTCTTGGGAGTAGCACTTCTCTTACCAAGACCACATTTGACTCATTTGCTGTAGTACAATTAATTACCAGTAATTGTATCTAGGATTGTCCTCTCCCTCTTGTGTGACTGAAGACACACATCCAGTAATGGCATCACAGCCTCTGTGGAAACCACAAGCTGCTTTTGGTTCTTCTGCCAATTTGGAGTATCTGTTTGTGGCTCAGCATCCAACTTCACCAGTGAGTAAACAACACTGGGAAAGGATTCACAGCACTCCTACTTCAAACAAACTTCTGACTTGCTGAGGTCCATGGGGTGCACTATGAGCAAAAGGTCTTCCAGGGAAGATGTGATTTCAAAGCTCTCACAGCACCTTTGAATGGCTGAGGAGCCTCAACATTTTCGACAGCAGAACATGTCTGACCTCCTGTCATTGCAAGGACTATGAAAGGTAATGGCTCCTGAACAGTCTTTGCTCTTCTGGCTTGTGAAGTAAATCAGCAGGTCCAAACTCACAACAGCCAACTAAGGCCAAGAGCCATGGACCCAGGACAGTGGCCAGAAATGCACATAGAGACAAGGAAATACCCCCAAGTTACAGAACAGAAAGTCTAGAGATTAAATGTTTGGGATGCAGTTATGGCAGTAAGGATAGATAGATCACCTATTTTAAAAAAAGAAGAGAGGAACAGAGAGACAGAGAAAAGGCACCTAGTGATAGTATGAAATTACAGCACTGGGAAATGTCAGAAATTGTTGGGTCAGTGTTGTGATGCAACGTTGCCGAGAAGGAGATATAAAATCAGCACCTCTGGCACTAACACCAATCAGCAATAAGCATCTCATAGGGGAGAATAAAAGTGCATTTCAACAATCTAATGAGGAAAATATGACTAAGGAATCACACCCTGTGAGAAAATAATTTTTATTTTTTAATAATGATGACTCAGTCTCAATAACATATGCAAAGCACCTGGTTCTGACGTGTGGATAATTAAAGAGCTAGCAATAAAACAACAATCATAATTATGCAGCTCAAAGGATTACATTATCTGTTATATGGGGGTGGTGGTGTGTCAAGAAAGAGCGTGAATGGTTTTCCATGATTCTTCAGTCAGCCATAACACACATTAGTAACTTTTATGGATCTCATAATCGTTGTGGCTAAGGAAAAAAAAATCCTGCTTGAGCCACAACTGCAGGGTGTGTGTAAATAACAGCATAAATGGAGAAACCAACAACAAAATAAATGGGAAATAACTTCCAACTAGAGATGGATTCCCATCAAAGTTCAACACTCACATAATGAGACTCCTTGTCTTTCAGGTTTAAAAGTCATATTTTCCAAAAGTTATTTAAAGGCAAAATTTCCTTTCCAAAGAAGGGCTTATCACAATCCTCCCCCTTACAGAAATGGTGCAGTTCTTCAGCACCAAGGGACAAAAGACCAAAGGTAAGGGGGATCTAGAAAGTCATCACAGCTACCTCTGTTATACAAGGATACAATTCCCAATATCAGCTGATCGAGATCAGACTTGAAACTCTCTCTTCCATCCACAGCTCCTGCAAAGGAAACTCTTCAAAACTCTTCTGCCTCCCACAGTTAAAAATTTCCTTAGTTTCCAGCCCAAACACACTCTAATCCAGACTTTCTACTTGGACAACAGGATTGTTCTGTATTTCAAACAGCCCTGGTACCTCCTTCCTCAAGATCCAGCTGATAACAATCTCAGCCTCCATCTGGCCAAACCAAATTCTTTCTTTCCTTTCCCAGGATACAGCCAGTGCCACCATATAGACTTCATGTACATACTTCAGTTTAAAATAACCTCTGAGTGACTGGTAATCTGCACAAAAATCCTTAAAAGCTCACAACTTTAAAATGGCATCACTGCATGCACATGAGACAGGAGGATTTCTGGGAAGTGATAGCACCGGAGTTTGGTGAGAAAAGAAACAACATGGATGCTGTTAAACTCATTCTACTGTGATTTACCACCAAGTACTCTGAGAAACAGAGCTAAGCTTTGTTTTCTAAGGGAAGTATCTAAATTCTTAGAGATTCTGTTTCCAGGGTAGTTCCACAGGCTGATTTGAACCACCCTGAAGCAAAGGGTGCCTGAGTTCATAATTCTCCAAATCTGAAATTAAAGCAACTAAAGTGACTAGGTAGGTGGTGCTTTCACCACCTGTTTTCAGGACAAAAAGAAGTTACTCCAAAGAACAAAGAACAACTATTAAAATGAGTCTCACTCACTAAGTAGCCAGCAACAAACTATCTCCAAGAAAATCTAACACACAGCCACCCACCTGAAATTGCAGCGCAGGCTTGGTGTGAATCAGCACGCAAACACAGAACCTGGGGGGAGGGCTGTCCCAAGCCCCAAAAGAAATTCCCCTTAGCACATCACTTTCGGCATGAGCACTATGGCTGGCAAAGGCCATGGGAAGCTGGACTGCCTGGCAGGTGACACCCACCCGGGCAGGTATAAATAGCCACCAGCAAGGACGGCCTGCTGCACTTTGATTTCCTGTACCTCGCTGTGCAGAGCTTTGCATCTGGGGCTGGATAGCTGATCCCTTCAGCATGAGCTGCAGCATCAAGAGATCATCCAGCACCTCGTACAGGAGCGGAGGAGGAGGAGGTGGAGGCGCCTGCGGTGGCAGCAGCGGCCGCAGCTCCTCCGTGTCCTGCCGGCGCTACGCCTCCTCCGTCATCGGCGGCGGCAGCTACGGCGGGGCCGCCTGCGGGGGCTACGGGGCCGGCCTGAGCATGGGCGGCCTTGGCGGCGGCTTTGGCGGGGGCTTTGCGGGGAGCTGCGGCCCTGGCGGGGACCTGCTGCTGAGCGGCAATGAGAAGGTCACCATGCAGAACCTCAACGACCGCCTGGCCAATTACCTGGAGAAGGTGCGAAGGCTGGAGGAAGAGAACGCTCAGCTCGAGCACAACATCCGCGAGTGGTACAGGAAACAAGCTCCCAACGTCTCCAAGGACTACAGCCCCTACTACCAGACCATCGAACAACTCCAGAATCAGGTAGGACCATCCCAGCGCACGTGGCTCCAGCTCCCACATGCTCCTCTCTCCTGGAAGGCCTTCCTCTCTTCCTCTCTGCTCCTTCCTCCTCCTGCCATCCCCAGCCCCGGGCTCTACCGCCTGCGGGACGGCCGTGCTGGTGCCACAAACCTGCTGAGCTGCACCTCCCATCCCCTGGGTGAGCAAACCCTCACAGCAGCCCACAGGCACCAGGGCACAGCATACTCCTACAAACACCAGGGGGAAGGACTGAGGTCCTCTCTTACAATCAACTTTTTTCATAAAGATGACTTACAGCATCAGGGGTAAAGCCCACCGTGCCTCCTATACTCAGAGTGCAGAAACCAAAGGGGGCTGACCATTTCTCAACATAAATGTTCTTCTGTTCTTTCCCCTATCAATATACTCTTCCATCAAAATCTTTGGAAAGCCAAATCCTTCCACATACCAGTCTCTGTGGCACAGCAGTTCAGGAAATTTCTGTGGCCTCTGCACTACTCCATAAAACAATTCCAAGACCCACAGTAACACTCTGCCTAAAGCTTTGTGTCTTCTTTCTGCTTGTCCTGGAAATCTAGAACACAGAAAGACTCCTCTCCACCTTCCTCTTTTGCAGATTATTTCTGCCACTGTGGACAACAACAGAATGCTTCTGGACATCGATAACAGCAAGATGACAGCCGATGACTTCCGAATGAAGTGAGTACTTCCCTGTGAACCTTGCCTCTTTCGTGTCACAAATTTTATGATACTCATGAATGCAAATGGATGAAGCCCTGTCTAAAATGGTATGATCAAGCCTACACATTGTAATGAAACAAATGTGCAAGGCTTTGCTTTCCTTTGGTACAGGTATGAGAATGAGCTGGTCATCCGTCAGACCGTGGAGGCTGACATCAATGGCCTGAGAAACATGCTGGATGGTCTCACTACCACTCGGTCTTCACTGGAATCTGAGCTGGAATCCTTGAAGGATGAGCTGATTGCTCTGAAGAGAAACCACGAGGAGGTATGTCCCTGTGATAGCACAGCCAAAGACATAATCCATGGATTTGTCACAGCTCCCACCATCACAATATCAAATCAACTTCACCTCATGCCATGGGAAGCATTCCTTTGTGCATTGGTACTGCTTTGCCCACAGCCCCCAGCACAAACATTGACCTGTGTGTGCTCTTGTGTTTCTCTCTGGACTCCCTGCAGGAAATGAGGCAGCTCCAGTCCCAGACTGGTGGCGATGTGAGCGTGGAGGTCAATGCTGCCCCTGGAGAAGACTTGACAAAGATCCTGAACGACCTGAGAGATGAATATGAGCAGATCATTGCAAAGAACCGCAAGGAGGTGGAGCAGTGGTATGAGGTCAAGGTACGTAGCAATGCCCAGGGTGGGAATTGGGTGGGACAGCCCAGACACCCTGGTCCTGGGGCTGCCTGAAAGGGAGAGGCTCCCTGGAGATGTGAGCCCTCACTCAGCAAATCTGCTCCCTGAGGAGCTGCAGTGGCTCAGAAAGTGCCTCTGGCCTTTGACTCTGCAGATCCAAGAGGTCAATCAGCAGGTCACTTCCAGCAGCCAGGACATCCAGACAAGCAGCCACCAGCTCACCGAGCTGAGGCGCGAGATGCAGAACCTGGAGATCGAACTGCAGGCGCAGCTCAGCACGGTACGTGGGCAGCATCTGCGGGCCCTTCCCTCCTTGGCTGAGCTGGGAGCTGTAGAGCTCTGCTCCTCAACTCCTGTGTTTGCCTTTCCAGAAAAGCTCTCTGGAAAACTCCCTGGCAGAAACCGAGTCTCGCTACGGCCGCATGCTCCAACAAATCCAGGGGCAGATAAATTGTGTTGAGGAGGAGCTGGCCAGCATCCGCTGTGAGATGGAGGGGCAGAGCCAGGAGTACAAGATGCTCCTGGGCATCAAGATGCGCCTGGAGCAGGAGATCCAGCAGTACCGGGCATTGCTGCAGGAGGGGCAGCAGGACCTTGTGTACGTTGTCTGTTTGCAAATAAGATCACAAACTTTATCACAAGCTTTTCTCTCCTGGCACTCACAGAAGACAGAGCAGAATATTTTACTTGTCTGTAGTTGAAATTTAAATTCAGCTACTTTTTTTCCCAGCATCTGCATTGAAATATGTCTATCAAAAACTTCTTAAGCACATCAAACACCAAGGGAAACACAGAGCAGATTGTTACTGACAGGTTTTGTGTTAATCAGTTCCTCTTGACCTGTTTGTGCAGAGTGAATTCCATGAGAGGAATCACCGTGCCAAACCAAACTGTAATGAAGTTCCTTCTGTCAGCAGATGAACAAGTGTAGCTGGACTGTGAGAGTACAAGAATTATACTGCAACTATCTCTTGTTGTCTCTGCTTTTACAGTTTTCTAGGAAAATACAGTTGAAGGGGAATTAAATGAAAAAATAGATATAAAAATGTATTTGCAAGATCCAGGAAAAGCTGAGCTGTTACAGGCACAGCACGTGATGTCAGTATGTATTTACTGTTCCCTTCATTAAAACTCCTTTCCTTTTACAGATCATGTCAAGGAGCTCTCCAAGGAGGAGGTATGTCTTCCCACTCTTACTCTTCTAGTTCCTACTGTCATGGTCAATCTAGTGACAAGGCAGGTAAAAAACATCTACCAAAGACCATCCAAACTTAAGGCTTTCACATTTTGTGGTTCATCCCTTTTCCTGTTAATAACAGCTTTGTGCTGTGACTTCCACATCTGCAATTGCAGCAGGGATTAAACCATTCACAATCAAAGCTCTTAATTTCAAAGTGGTTTGGCTCCAATTCCAGAGACAGCTTAAGCTCCTTTCCCATGTTTTTGTTAACAAATGGATATTCAAATAGTGAATGAGTCTGAGACATCAGTGCTGCAAAGACTTTTAGTTTCCCTATCAGATCAATGATTTCTTCTTTCTTTCCACAGGGCAGTCCAGAGTGTGTTAAGATACCACTGACACGTTGAGCTTCCCTGATCCAGTCAGTGCCATGGGAGCAGCCCAGCCCACACACACTGTGACCTCCCCCATGCACAGATGGCTCTCCAAATGCTATTCATGAAATCAAAATTAATAATTACTAGACTATTACTAAAGCTATCTACTCCTCCCTTTTCCTACTGTCCATCACTGTGATCACTGTGCTTACACACAGGTCTCTGCAGTGCACTTGGTTCTCTACTGAACAACAATCTCTAGAATAAAGATTTACCTTTCTGCAATGCAAAGTCTGTGTCCAGCAGTCTATTTGGTATATTAATATTCGATTTACATTTAGCAAAGTATAAGCTACTATTATCATTTTGTAACAAGTCAGATACACAAAGAAATTAAGGTTGCGTGAATTATGTAATATGACTCCAAAGAAATATGTGAATCCTAAGTCATGTGATGACTGGATAAAATCCTGGAGATGAATAAATGTATCTACACTAAACTCAAGGGTGACACCTATGGGGAAGAGAAAGGGGTGGAGAACACCTTTTTCACAGCATATGTTGCAAGGGGTGTGCAAACAGTTGATTGCCCATTTCAGCACCTGAAGTGAAAAATCAGGATTAATTAACCCCAACATTTCATTAAAATCTTGTCAAATCAAAACCACTTTCCTTAGGGTTGCTGCACAAGAAATCAGTCCTATCCAGGCAGCCTTTTCCCAGCTTCTGGGTGAGAGCTCTGTCTAATCTTGTTCAATTAAAGCAAAGGGACAGATCAGGAAATGAGTGAGGAGTATGAAAGTTCTATTAACCCAACATTCAATTATTTGGATTATTCCTCCTGCCAAGTTGGAAAATCTGAACTCTGGTCTTTCACCTGAAAGTTCCACATGGAGGAGTGTGTTCCCTTATTCCATAGGGTCATTCCCAGCTCCATGCTGTGTGGAAGTCTGAGTGGAGAATAGCACGGTGCAGGCAAGGTTTAAGCTTTGTTACTAAACCTGCCCCACTTTGTGTACCACACTCAGCTAATTTGGGCTCAACAAAGGAAGGAAAGGGGTGAAATATCTCAGTCGTTTAAGACATAGAAATCTGCATTTCAGTGTTTGGTTTGCAGGGCTGAGGAAGCTGCAGAACAGGGTCAGCCACATAGCAGGAGAGTGACTCCACTGCAGCCCTGTCCCAGACCCTGGGTGGGTCTCAGAGGCTTCATTGTTCCCTGAACACCTAAATCACTGACATTTCTTATCCTGTCACAAAGCTTTACACTTACACTTTGGTTTGCAAAGAGAGTCAGGACAGGTAAAACATCATCGTTTTAGATAACAAGGTATTATTTTAAAATATATCAAACTGTTTCATGTTACAACCCAAGCTAAATTCTCAGCACAGCAGGAAAGGAATGAGTCAGAGAAACTATTTCCATGGGAAACAAAGATTTGTAAAGTCAAAGCAGATCTGGCTCTCCCTGGAGTCACAGCAGGACTCTTCTGCTCTGTGGGAGTAAGAGAGACACTTCTGCCTTGCCATCCCTTTTACTACTCTCTTATCAGCCAATGCTGACTATCCCAAAACTCCTCAGCACTAGCCAGCTATAATGGACTTTGGGATCAAATACCTTCTTTAGGCACAGTTTAACTAGGAAGAATGTCTGTAATCCCAGAAAGGAGCCATTTGTGCTCTAGGCTGTCTGTCGGGAACATTTCCGAGTCTCCCGCTTCCCTTCTGCTCTTTTTTAGGTGGGACACGTTTGCAGTGCCAGCATGAGGGAATGCTGTGGTTGAGCCTCATCCTGCTGCAGTGGCGTGTCCCACAGCTCCGTACCAGGGACAGGATTTATCTGAGGGTGACAGGCAGTGTGTCCCTCTATTCGAGTCAGCTCCCAGGCATCCTCTGATGGCAGTAAAGGAAATAACAAGTAGGATTTGTGACACAAACTGCTCAAAACTCTCAAAATTAAATCACAGCCTCAGGCGTGGGATTCGGTTCGTACAAGGGTAGATTCATTAATACAAAAATCGGCGCTTTTTTATTTTTATTCATTTAATTTTGGATTCGACGGCTGCGCTTAACAGCCGGGCCTGCAGGGGCCGCTCTGTGCTGCTCCCGCTTCCCACGGCTCCAAATCCCGCGGTTTATGGCTCAATTCTGGAAATTCATCTTCTCCAGATGGATAATACAACACTTTCAGGAGGTTTGATGAAGGTAAGAGGGTGAAATGGCTGTATGGAGAGAAATTCAAGACAAGAACCAGAATTCAGTGGACTGGGTTCTCTGAGGGGCTTCACTCTGGATCAGGATTCTGATACCTGCAGGATTTAGACCCTCAGCAATGCTTCCATTTGCAAGGGCAGCTGTCAGGTATGGACAGGTATAGCAGCCCTTTGCTACTCGTGGTGCCTTTCTGCACAATCCTGCCAGGCTCTGGTGCTCCTGCCTACAAGGAAATGGAATCACGGAGGTGACAAGGCAGATTTCCTTCTCTGCCCACCACCAACTCATGGAATGAGAAAAGAAAGTCTGACTCACTGTGCCTGTAACAAAAAGCAAGAGGAAAGGAAGCTGCTCCTGTGATATTTCTGACATTTACCAGCCCACCATAACCAAGAAAAATAGCAGCAGCCAAATTAAGTAAGTGAGAATTCATGCAATCATGGAAAACCCTTTCTCTCTGTAACAATTTCTGTTAGGTTTCACATAATATATAACACTTTGTAGTGCTAACCCAAACAAACCTTGGAATATCTTTAAGTATTTCCACATTGTGGCTGCTGTATCCCTGGAAGTGTTCATGGCCTGGTTGGAGGGGCTTGGATAAACCTGTTCTAGTGGAAGGTGTCCCTGCCTGTGGCAGAGGGTGGATCTGGATGAGCTCTAAGGGCCCTTCCCACCCAAAGCATTCCATGATTCCATGATAAAGGACAAGTGACAGTGAACACGTAGTCTCAGGTGCACCAGAGCTGACTCTCAGAGCTGTTTCAGCACTGCCTAAAGAGAGGTTTCTGCAGGCTGCAATTACTCCTAATAGTGCAGTTTGGAGCCCACGCTCCCACAGCTCTGCCAAGCCTGGCTCCAGGGAACACCTTTCCCTGGCACACACCTGTGCTCTCAGCCCTGCAACCCATGCAGGGCTGGGATCAAAGGCACCCACAGCCTCAGTAATCAACATTTTCTGACAACATTCCCAGCCTTAGTTCAGTTCTTTCCCACAACCTGATGTCAGACTATCAAAAATCACAGCCGTACCCAAAAGTTCACAGCGCTCACACACACGCAAAGATTTTAAACAAATTCTAACAACTCCTTTCTGTTGAAAATGCTGTTAGAAATCATGTCACCAGATTTTATCAGTTATTAAAGCTGAATCCATTAGGAAAGCATAAAAAGGCACACAGAAAGCACTTCAGTCACGTGCTTTGCTGGCGGTGGACTGCCCAAAACACAGACAGTTGGCACAAACCTCAGTTTTTAATAAAAGGAAGGTTTAAAGCTGAATATGGGTGTCAGACTCTGGTGGAAAACCACAGCTCTTAGTTAAGGTAATAACCAGGACTGCCCAGGAAGGCACTTGCCTGGTACACACAAACATGAGTAACACAGTCCTGTATGAAAGTGGCACAAACTGTCAAAAGTGGTGGAAAATCCCCTTTTGTTCCCTCAAAGTTGTGTGACCAGCCAGGGCAGCCAGAACAAGGACTCCAAAGGGGTTTCCACGGGCTGAGAGTTGCCACTAGAGCCAAGTGTTAAAAATGCCTCCTTGGCAGCAGCTCCACAAACCAGAGGCTGCAGGGCTTGCCTTCACACAGCAACAGCTGGATTTTCTCACTGAGCCCAACCAGAGATCTTCAGGCTTTGAGAATTCCTGTCAAGAAAAACTGAGTATGAAACCACTGGTAGGATCAGGAAAGCCCAAATACAAGGATCCACCAGAAGGGTACTAAGAGAGCTCCTTGTTTTCTAATTAGATCCAGAACTAATGTTTAAACTGATGTTTAGGGCTTGCACAGTCAAATCTCTGACCTTACTGGAAGTTGTGGCTTACCCCTATGATCAGAATATATTCTTACAAAATTAGCAAGAGAAATAATAATCTATAAATCTACAAATACAAGAATATGTGCATGTAACTATATGAACACATAGATACAAATAATAGACATACAAATCTTTTACAGATGGGAACAGAATAAAACAGCTCAGCTCTGTGCTATGAGCCCCATCTACTCCGTGTCCCTCCCAAGTTTAGGATTTATTTTTGAGCAGGAATTTTCCATGTGGTGTATGGGAAGATCCCTGTGGATAGCCCCAGGCCTCCTCCCTCAGCCAGGCCATGGCAAGTGTCCAACAGCCACGGCTCCCCGAGCCCGGGACAGGTTCAGTCCCTGGGGCTTTGGCAGAGGCCCCTGCGCTGCCTTTGCTGCTGCCTGCACAAACCTGACTTTTGGAACACATCCTCCTGTCAGTTGGATGTTTGACTCTCAAATAATAGTTTCCAGCCCAATCATACCTTGCTGAGATTTACCAGCCAGATAACAGGTTAAAGGAAGTGTGAAAGTATATCCAGTGAGTTGACTTGCACTCCCTAGGGCTTGGTGCCCCAACTGAGCCTTCCTTCCCACACAATCTTTAATCACACAATATGAAAATCTGGTTTATTTTCCTGTCTCAGGTACTTTACTCCCCGATTTACTTTATCATTAGAATTCTGGAATGATGGAGGAGTCAGGAGTTTAAAGCTAGTTATGTTTCTAGGGAAACAGGGGCAATAATGAAGCATTTCCACACCACAGCCAGTTTCAAGAATTTGCAAAGTATTTACTTTGCTCTCAGTTATTTAAGTGCTTGAGCTCTTCAGGAGGATCTTTTATGCATTTTCCTCATACCAATCTGTTCAAATGTTCTATAAATGGCAATCACTGAGAAATTAAATTTTGTGCAACAATAGTGCTGCAGCAGCTTGGGCAGGAATCATTTCAGTTCAGCTCAAATCATTGATCCATCATTTCTGTCTTGCCATGAACAAACCAGAGCCCTGGACAGAAATGGCTTGTCCTGTGTCTTACTCTCACAATTTCTGTTAACACAGAACCCTTACACAACTTTATTTCTTGCCTCTTTCAGTGCTGAAATTATGCATTCCCTTCACCACAATCCATCTACTTTGCAAAAATAGTCATTTTGAGCAGATTCCCAGTGTTGCTCTACTCTTCTCCAGCCACTCACAGCTGTGTGTGCATGTGCTGGGACCTGCCTCTTCAGCACACCAACATTCTTGTCTCACAATCTGTTGGCACATTCAGGGAATATATGGCAAGGCCAGGTTTGTGAGGATTAAAAAAAAAAAAAAAGAAACCCAGAGATTTAAGATTTATGATGGGCTGTAAAAGCCAGACAGCTGAGAATTGTATCTTGGGTAAACCATCCCAGCTGCAGATCAGAGCTTGTTGTCACTGGTTCTTCCCACAAGGAAGTTAAAAAATAGAAAATTTTGTGCTTGAATTAAAAAGCTGCAAATGGTTCATGCCTCTGATTTTCAAAAGGGGAGAAAAACATCGCAAGCTGTGATCTTAAGAGGGTCTGTGACATGATCAGTTGGGAGGGTGGACAAAATTCATAGGAGCAAGAGAAGAGATGGAGACTAAAAATCTGCATGTGAAAAAGCAGCACATTTTCATTGATGAAAGCAAAGGCAAAAAGGAAGAATTGCCAGAAGGTACAAACAATAAAAAATTGAAAAGAATCCAGAATAATAAATTGGCTTTGCTCATTCATCCATAAATACATCCAACTGCAGGCATCAACAAAGTTGGTTAAAATGTTCAGGAGGTTCATTAAAGTGTAATTGCATTAGCTATCCCTGGAAGCAAATTCAGCAGGATGTGGAAAGAAAGAAGGATATACCAGCGTCCTCAAGGGCAAGAAAGAAAGCGTTTACAGGACAATTAATAAAGCTACCCTGAAACAATATGAATGATTTTATAAAGCAGCAGTGACTGGCAGGGCAGGGAACAAAAATGTGAAGCAGAACCAGGTCTCAGCCAGGAGCTTGGGCGTGACTGGATGACTTTGCTTGAAAAAATGTGTCTCCCTTCCCGTCTGATAAGGTGCAGATAAGGGAAATTCCCTGTGCTGACCATTCCTTATTGGGGAAAAGCTGACCCTACCATAAATTAGGTTTATAATACTGGGAGAAAATGAGACCTACACTGAATGCTAACAGCACCTTCTTCAGCTTGCCATACTGAAGGCTTTTCCAAGCATTGAAATGCACATTCACACCTTAAGTGAGTCCCTACAAAAACAAACACATGCAACAATTAAGATAAAACAGAAATGGAAAGTTAAAAGATTTAGAATTAAGTTTTAGCAAAAATACTGTGTAAGGGATTGATTTGGTACTAAAGGCTAATGCTGTATTTGGTATTATAAATCAGATTAATCCTTTTGACCATGTGTCCCAAGCCTTTCTTCTCCTGGCACTTCCAGCTGTACTTCCAAACTGTCACTAAGAATTGCAGTTTATTCTTTGAGAGATTCTTCCCTGTAAGCTCATGCAAACCCAACCTGCCTGCAATACCTGATCAATATTCTGACAGTGCAATCTATGGTGATTGCTGCTTTTACTCAAGATATTGCAGAGAGCATCCAGAAGCCTTCCAGATCCCAATTTTCATAAGCTGGATCATAAAATATTATGCAGCATCAGAGATGTGCTTTCTATTTTGCAAAACCCAAAAATACATTGCATTGAGGTCCTGATATGGGAGTCCAGGGAATGCTGAAGGAGTTCCTGGAGGGACAGATGTTCAACTCTCTTTGCACCAAGAGATAGATCTCAAAAAGAATGCACTGGTAATATTCTTCTTTCAGCTTCTTGCTTTTCTGTTCAGTTAAGAAAAGCACATACATGATGCTCCTTACACTCTAACTATGGACTTCAATATTTAACAAAATAATAACTCTTCTCCAGTTTCCTTCCCTCAGCCACCTCCTGACACCACTATTTGACCTGTTCACAGCCCTTGGAGCAGCTACTGGCTGGGCAGGTTCTTCCCAGCCAGGGCTGAACAGGACATTCAGGTCTCCAGGAGGAACTGGAGTGTCTCTGGCAGCAGGAGGAAAGGTTGCAGTGCAGGATGGAGAGCTGTGGAAGGCACAAGTCTGTACAGAGAGGAAGAGCTCTGCTGTGGTGTCCCAGGGCTGAAGTGTGGTACATATCCTGTGTGTATCCAGGGATGCATTCTGCACCTGAGTCACTGCACAGCTCCTCTTTCTGATATGGCCTCCTCATTACCTGGTGATACAGGTGCCTTGGCCAGCCTCCCATTTACTGTTTGCTCTTTCCCTCCCTGAATTTGCCCCACAGTTTGACACCTCTGTACACAGGGAGTGCAGCTCTGTTCTGTAGCCTGAAACACCTGGAGCATTTTTCATGGGTATAGAAAGGTCTGGCTGCTCCCAAGATCTGCAAGTGCTGCTAGGCCAGAACCTCCTCTTTCTCCAAAACACTTCTGAGGAGTTACACAGAATTTGGAGGGAATGAGAAAGAAAGAGAATGGAAGGAAACTCTGAGTATGCCCTTGTGGCTTAGGGATGCTCAGGGAGTTCATAGTAACAAAAACTTTGGAAAATCCATCTTGGATAATAGAAGACCTGAAAATTTTATAAATAACATTTCATGACTCTCAAAGAGCAGAAGACTAAGTGATTCTATTTCTTCTCTTTGCTTCTCTCTTTCAGTAGTAATCAAAGGTCTCAAAGTGTAATCAGACATTTGTTTCTGCTCATTCCCCAGGTACTCTGGGATGTCACTGCTTCTCTCTGAATACAGATACAGCCACAGCTGCTTCAGAAGGATTCTTGTGTCAGTAGAAAACCAGACTCGCAGACACAGCACGGTCTCTGTCAGCCCAAACGGAACTGAGAGTAAAGACAGAAAGAGTGAAAACTTCCTTTCTGAAAGAAAAACTTGTCTCAAGTGGAACGAGGGAAATAGAGGGGAGGGAACGTGAAGGTCCACACACATTGTTCACCATTTGGGCTCCTTACAAGCTCTGTTATCAGGCTGAATCACTCTGTTAAAACAAGGCTTTGTGTGACTCAGCTCTGGCCGCGCCGCTGGCCGCAGAGAATGCGCTCCTAACCCGTGTTTCCATGCAGGTGGACTCTAACCAGGTTTAGGAACGCTCCCCTCCGTAGGGAGACGCCTCCTCCAAATCCCACCTTTTGCTTCAAGCGGCAGCGGTCCGGGGGAGGGGATGGGCTCCGCGTGTGGAGGTGCTGGGGAAGGAAACAACCCACTGCACAGCCACTGACCAATAAGGGGAACGGCCGTGTTGGCAGGAGGCTTAGGGCTGATAAATTCCATGGGTCTCAGATAACACATTCTGGAGACAACTCCCATTGTCACCGGCATAAAAACGGTGCGGTGGGGGAGCAGGGTACTCTCCTGCCTCGGAGCCGCAGAGGTGCAGCTCAGGTTGGGTCCTTGCTCTTCCTCCCCATGGCCAGTTACAGCTTCAGGCAAACCAGCTCCTCCGTGGCGGGGGGACCCGGCGCCTCCTCCCTCCGCTTCGGCAGCTTCAGGGCCCCCAGCATGCACGGGGGGTCCGGTGGCAGAGGTGTGTCCGTGTCCTCGGCCAGGTTTGTCTCCTCTGGCCTGGGAAGCGGCCTGGGGGGCGGCTATGGTGGGGGCAGCTTCAGCAGCAGCTTTAGCTATGGGGGTGGCCTGGGCGGCGATGGCCTCCTCTCGGGAAATGAAAAGGCAACTATGCAAAGCCTGAACGATCGCCTGGCCTCCTACCTGGAGAAAGTGCGTGCGCTTGAAGAGGCAAACTCTGACCTTGAAACCAAAATCCGAAACTGGTACCAAAAACAAGGACCAAGCCCAGCTCGGGACTACAGTTCTTATTTCAAGACTATTGAGGACCTTCGAGACAAGGTAGGTGTTCATATTTATCAAAAATCATCTTAGATTTCCACCTACAAAGGAAGTATGATCCCAAGAAGTTCCTTAGGGAGCCCCTAGAAAGCATTGCAGGACATGGGAAGGAGAGGGACATGAGGTGTAAATGCAAGAAATGGATGGGGGGATAAAGTGAATATGGAATTATCTACTTTTTTTAAATGCTAGCCAAGAGGAGGTACAAACCACTCAGTGGGGGATGCCCAAGTACTGAAGTCTGATAATGTTTGCTTTTAACAAAGCATATGTTTATACACACACATATACACATGCTGGTCATGTACACATAATGACCAGGTAATGGATGTGTGACCATATATAAACTGATAAGTAATGATAGCCAAGCTGTGACAGCAACCTGCCTGTCTCTGCAACCTCTCCCCTGCCATAGAGCTTGAAAATCCTCAGAGGCCCAGACTTACTGCTTTAACAATGAAAATAAAAAGGAGTTTTGAGTAATTTCTTTTTCACAATTCCCATACTCAGCCTTGGAATTAAGTGAACTGAAACATTTGGCGTAGGAAAAAAGGAAACAGCAGACATGAAGTAATCAATCCCATATATAAATGCAGGATTTGCCCCAAGAGCCCATGGGTACCTGATAACAGATTGTTGAGGTGATACACACCCTGTATAACATAGGGAGTAGCTGATTAACCATGTAAATAAATGAAAGAAAACTTGAGGTTTAGTTTTCTGAGTTCAGCCTGGAGTTCATGACCGCTCCCACACAGGTTGCTTCTCCTTGCTGCAACTCATCCACATTCACTTCTGATTTAAAATCTGAGCTCTGCTGAAGGCAGAACTGGCAATGGGATTTCCTGTTAGTATTCTTTTCCCTCCTTTCTTTTGCTCCCCTTAATTAGGGGTGGGAAATCATACAGCTGGTTTGTGGATGACATTTTGAGTTTTAGAAGTGGAAGGCATAGAAGACATGCTTTCCAGATAAAACTGAACAGAGATTCCTTCTAAATAAAATTTCCTTCAGAGGCTTTCTTGATGCATTAAAAGAATCAATAAACACTGGGTATTCTAGGAAATAAAAATGTGATCGAACATGGTCTCTCAAAGTCCTCTCCCTCTCAGCCAGCACATAGTTTTATCTCTCTGTGGAACTACAGCCACTTCATGCACCAGACACGAGGATATGTCCAAAACAGAATCCTGGCAGAAGTGCATGATAAATCTATGTGATGTGTTTGCTGTAGATCATTGATCCTTCCCTACACCTCTGTTTGCAGTAGCCAGAGATGAAATAGACTCTTCTGTCTTATCTGCACAGCAGGGAAGCTGATAGCAGTTGTTTCAGCCTCAGTAATGAGCTCTCATTGTTTGCAGATCCTTGATGCCACCATTGATAACGCCAGGATTGTGCTGCAGATTGACAATGCCAGGCTGGCTGCTGATGACTTCAAAACCAAGTGAGTCATTTCTGAGAGGGAAAAGATCTCATGAGTAGGCAAAAATCCTTGTTGAGCCAAAGGGCAGCGAAACAGGAATGGAAGGCCCCTAAAACCCCTGTATGAATATTGGTTTGATCCTGTGCATACAGTTCAACCCTTTATGTCTTTCCTAAGAGCACCATCTGCACCACTGAAAATTTTGCATAATGTGAAATATGTGGAGAAGGGTTTAATGCTTGATGACATTTGATACACCATAAATCCTACAAACCCAGCTACATTCATACTGTGTTTCTCGTGGGCTGGTTAATCAGTGAACCTGAACGGGTTCATTTTGCTTTTTTAAGGTTTGAGACTGAGCAAGGTCTGCGCATGAGCGTGGAGGCCGACATCAACGGCCTGCGCCGGGTCCTGGATGAGCTGACCCTGTCCAGAGCCGACCTGGAGCTGCAGATTGAAGGACTAAAGGAAGAACTGGCCTACCTAAAGAAAAACCACGAGGAGGTAAACCTCAAGAAACATGTTTGAAAGTGTCACTAGAAAAACAGCCTGTGGAGATGTGGAGTCCCTCAGGATTGCCCTGGGCTCTCCAACAGTGAGGAAAAGATTTCTGTGTAGACTGGGATCCCTCCTGGCAGTATCTCAGGGGAGTCAGTCAGCCTTAGCCCTTTAAGAAAAGACAGAAGGTTCATAATGTTTTCAGTTTACAACTGTACCCTCTTTTGTCTCCTCTGCCATTCCCCACAGGAGCTGAGTGCCCTAAGAGGGCAAGTAGCTGGTCAAGTCAGCGTTGAACTGGACTCTGCTCCAGGCATTGACCTGTCCAAGATCCTGGCAGATATGAGGGACCAGTATGAACACATGGCTGAGAAGAACAGGAAGGATGCTGAGGCCTGGTTCCACAGCAAGGTAAAACCCCTCCATAGTGTACAAACACTAACCAAAAAGTCCATGAAAGAAACAACTATTAAAACACACAGAAAAATGCTATGACAGCCTCGTGTCATCCACATTTCTCATGCAGTATTTTCCCTGTTTCAGACTGAAGAGCTGAACCGTGAGGTCGCTGTTAACACCGAACAACTGCAGAGCAGCAAGTCCGAGGTCACTGACCTGAGGCGCACCCTGCAAGGGCTGGAGATCGAGCTGCAGTCCCAGCTCAGTATGGTAGGTCAGAATTTGCACTGCCTGACATCCCCCCACTGAAAAGGGCCCGTGCTGCCCTCCCTGCAGAGTCCTGCACTGGCAGCAACCTTTCCTGGCCGTGGTTTCCCCTGGCAGAAGGCAGCACTGGAAGGCACCCTGGCCGACACAGAAGCGAGGTACGGGGCACAGCTGGCGCAGATCCAGGGGCTGGTTGGCAGCATCGAGGCACAGCTGGCTGAGCTCCGAGCTGACATGGAGCGCCAGAACACCGAATACAAGATCCTCATGGATATCAAGACTCGGCTGGAGCAAGAGATCACTACGTACCGCCAGCTCCTGGAAGGCCAGGAGTCCCAGTAAGAAACTTTTGCTTGGCCTCTTAAGTCTGACCATGTCATGGTACTCATTTGCCACAGCATCTTGGTAATGCAATTAAATGCTCTTGGAGTTCTGCAATTTTTAACAAACTAATTTTTCTGGACCATGGTGGAGGTAGAAATGTTTCAGTTGCCATTTACATGAAGTGAGACCACAAAGAGTTTCTTAACAGGAAGGGGAACTGCCAAGCAGCACAGTAGATTATTGCAACTAACAGTTGAAGTAATCAGCTGCATCATAGTCGGGAAAAGTGCAGTTAATAATGTTTTACAGAATATAACAGTTAACACCAAACTCCCATAAACTCCCTGTTACCAGGTAGAGACTTTTACCCCACAGGAATCAGTGTGGGAAGAAATAACTGGGAAGAGAAGTGAAGGCAGTCACTGAATGACTCCCACATGGGAGCACAGCTCAATCTCATCTCACACAGCCTCAAGGAGGAAAAAAATGAGGCAGGGGTTGAAAGGTTTTGAATTCTTCTGTTACTTCTTTTCCATAATGTCTTTACCCAGTGGAGTTTAAAAATATATTTCCTACAACAACTGCCTGTCCTTTGCTGAGAAGGAGCACAGGGATGGGCATCTCTTCCCTGACTGCACACAGTGTACCTGATTGATAGACAATTTGCTTTCATCCATCCTCACCTCACACAGCATTTGATTTATTAACTCTCCTTTCAATTGTTCTCTTTCTTCCACAGGATGTTTGGCTCCCTTTCGGGAACTGCTGGTAAGAATCCTTTCTCTTTCAGGAGAAGTTTTATTTTATAAATAGACGTAACTGGTAGTTGTGTCTGTTCTAGAGATTGGGGTTTGCATTATTTGTCAGAGAAAAGAATAATAAGTAACAAATTATGTTTATGGTTAGAATGGAACAAATTTCGGCAATTAAAAGATGTCAGATATCAGAAAAACATCTCAGACTCTGCTATAGTAAAGGCTAAGTAAAGCACAAAACACTTAATCATTTCCCCAGATGAAAGGACACAGGAATTGAAGCTTGGCCTGCTCAGGAGAATTGTAGGAACATGCCAGTAAAACCTGCCTTGAGCTGTTAGAGGTCAGCGGTGTCATAAAAGGGATGAGTCAAATCCAGGTGATGGAGAGGAAAAGTTCTGAGAGAAGGGAATGAGAGATGAGGCCCAAGCCAAGCTCTGTGCCTGTCAGAGTGGTCTGTGTGAGCTGGGCTAAAATAATTGCTGTTCTTCCTCTCCATGTTACTGCAGACAAAAGAGACAAGCACTGAAGGTCCTTCAAAGGTCATCTGCAAACTGAGAAAAAGCAGAAAACATATGTGGATTGAGGAGAAATCACTCTGAACTGCTGGAAATGACTGTTGAAGCACAGAAAGTTTTGGCCACGCCAAGTTTAGGCAGATTCATTCACTTAGTGATGATTAAGATACAAATTGGGTCAGCTTTGCAATTATTTTTAGTTTTGCATTTAATGAATTGCTGCATCTACTCAAATAAAGACGATATTCTTGCAATTTTTGCTTCTTTGGAGTTATTGTTATATTTCACTAAAGTCTGGCTTTACTCAGGCAGGAATTAGCCAGGAAGCCTCCCTGAGAGTGCTCTTACTTCTTATGCCATTGCAAGGATATTATCCTAGCTGAAATTCAGAGTGGAATCACTTCAGTTCCAACATCCAGAAATCATTGATTTTATTTCCTACCACCTCTCCCCAAACTGACAACCAAGGAAACTTCTCAGGAGTTGTGCTAAAAGCAAGCCATGGCTCCAGCCCAACCAGCACCTTCCCAGCTCCTGCTGTTACCAAAGGCAAAGTTTGCTCCACAGCTGGGGGGAATGGAAATAGGAATATGCCCAGACTGAAAGTGTCCCACTCCCCCAGAGCAGATCAGTTTGCAGTCTGTGTTTCAGGAAGACATCATAAAATCCTTCATCAGTTCTCTCCTTGGTCCTGGGGAATGTCCAGGATCCCTTGCTCACAACTAAATGTTCACAGCAGATGAATGGAATACCCCCAGGCTCTGGACCTCCTCTCACAAGGTGGGAAAATCCTCTTCAAACCAAAGGTGCTGGTGCTTGGGTTTGGTTCAGCAGTGACTCAGGTGACCTGCCAGCATCACTTGTCACTACTGACACCAACAATCCCAGCTCAGCCTCTGGAATGAAGCATGGTGGCATTAAGCAGTGGCTTCACTTTGACAGGGGAAAACTGTGACAGGAGAGAACAGTCAAAAAAAGTAAGACACAGAAAAAGGGATGAGATGGGGAGAACAGGGGGAAAGATGGGCAGAATCAAAGGGAACAGTGGCCTGAGATGCACACGGGGTGCAGGGGATCCTTCAGGAGCTCACCCATTTCTGTGGGGTTCACTTCAGGAGAAGATCTCATGCATTCAGTACAGGCAGTTGCTGAGGGCAGACACATTAACACACACTTTGTACCAAACTTACTCCCTACAACACCAAGACCTGGAAACCTCCCTGCATGAAAGAACAAACAGCTCCAGGTTTGTTTTTTAATCTTAATAAATCCTATTCCTTGAGAGCAATTTCATGTGACAAAACCAGTCAGGGTGGGACCTCACTGTTGCAGATTTCTGGTATTGTCCAGCTGCAAATGTGCAAGTCCGACAAGAAATTCTCATGCTTCAAGAATGCTAGCTACAAAAATCCTGAATTCTTCTAAATTTTAGTTTTAATTTTATTGATTTTGTCCTGTGTCTATAAGGCAGTGAAGGATTTGTGGTGAAATGTTTGATATAAATCACTCAGACACTATAATTTTAGAGTCTGGTTCGGAAAAAAAATGTGTTTTCTAAAGGTATGTCATGTCTCCTTTGAGTGATGGTTTTATCACTCATAGAGTGATCACTGAGATGACAAACAAGCTGCTGCTTGACTGCAGCTTGCTGTCCTGAGAGGAGGGGCTGGAGTGTGTCAGCTCGGTTAATCCCACAGCAGAGGTAACAAAAGAGTTTGTGCAGCACAGACATGTCAGGGAATGTCTTCCAGGAAAGCTCTGTGGAAGATGACAAACCAAGGGGTTCAGGTACCACAGCTGCAATGCTGAGACTGTGCAAAGGATGAGTCTGTTTGTGAAGACATTGGAAAAGGAATCTCTGAGCACAGGTAGTGAGACCAGAATAAAGGCATAATCTTGAAAGAGCCTTTTTTTTTTTTTTAATTCAGTAGGTGATTGTCTTCTATTTCCTTAAACAGCCTGAAAGGAGAAAATGCTGTAGAAATCATTGTCTAAATTATATTATGGGGCATGATCTGTATTGGCTGCTTGATTTATTTTGTTTCCCAATGGTAAATATTGAACAGAAAGAAACAGCTTTTATCTTCTACCTGGTTTTTGTAAGTGTTCATCTGATATTGATCCAGCGTGACGCCTGGGGCATCAAAGTATGTTTCACCATGGCTCTTCCAAAGGAGCTATCACACCTGAGTGAAAGAAGACTCAGTGAAAACTCCCCAAAGTTTCCTACTAAATTCTGTGGTGTTTTGTTCCTTGGGTTTTTTTAATGGAATATGATTTGCTTATTGTGGGCTCTCTCAGTTGAACAGCCCCTGGCAGTGCACACACTTCAGGGCATTGACATTCCAGGGGTCTTTAAGGCAGTTTTTTAATTTTCAGAAGGGCTTGTCTGAACTTGTTTCCTAAGCCACCAACCCTTGGAGACACAAGGATCTGGCAAGGTACACAGACCATTAATCTGCCCAGCAGCAAAACTGAAGGGCTGTGGCAAAGGGCCAAGATCAGTTTGAAACAAGTTTCCAGAGCAGTGAACACCCACCCGTGTGCTCTGCTCAGCCTGGAGTGAGTGGCCGTGCCCAGAGGAGCCTGTGAGGGCACATCAGAGCTGGACTCTGCCATTTCTTCCCTCCCAAGTGCACATCTCCGAGTGACAATGCTGTGCATTCCCTGCATTAACATCTCAGCTGGAAATGCCAGAAACCCCCTTGGTTTATTCCAATGACTCCTGTGAGCCTTGGGTTATGTGAAATCCCTATCCTGAGTTCTAAGCTCACTTTCTGTACTGTCAAAGACTGTGCTAAAAAACAATGCTCTTCTTATGATGTTTTTAGCAAACTTACCAGTTTTCTTCTTTAAGCTTCATTTGAGGTCCCTGTGTTGTGCATCTCCCATCTTAAACCCATCCTCTTTACATTTTCCAAAGTAACAGGATCTTAGTCCTCTCATATTCTTTTAACTGAGTTGTTTCAATCTGTGTTACCTTTCTGCACTATCTCATAACAATTAATAAATCTACTGTTCCCACTCTCCCTTGCACACCAATAGATGCTGATTGTTCCTCACACAATCATAAATAGATGCCTTTTGTACTAAAAATTCAGACTCCAAAGTCTAAATATTAGTTCCAAGAAAAAGTCAAGAATAAGAACATTTCTAATTAAATTCCAAAATTTTAAAGGGAATAAAGGAAAAAAAATTCAGATAGAAAAGAAGGAATAATGGTGAAATGAAGAGATGATTGTACATTTTTCAATGAAAGGAGAATTTTACTTAAGCCTCATTTTTAGAAAAAGTTGATTTTCTGAAGGTAGCCTTGGTGAGCACTGTAAATAGGCAAGTGGGTGGGGCTGAACACACATTGTTTTTCCACTCTTAAATGTCAGAGAAGTAAACTCTTAAGTTTCAGAACTGTAGCCTGAAGAAAAAACATCATCTGATTCATGCCTTTTGTTTAATTAAAAAAGAAACCCCAAGCCCCTGCGATGTGCTGCCAGCACTGCTTGTCAGGAATGTCATCATAGTTGGCCTCACCTCTAGGGAGGAGGAATTTTGGAGGGAGGGCTGCAGTGGGGTTTGTCTCCCAACACCAGATCATGAGGATATAAAAGAGGCACCAGGGCAGTGAAGGCACAAGCTGTCTTCTCTTGCCGGGCTGCATAACTGACCTTTGCTCCTTCTCGTGCTTCAGCCATGGCCACTTCCTACGTGAGCTCTTCCTCCACCTGCGGGGGTGGCTTTGGGGGAGCTGGGGGCAGCAGCTGCCGCCTGTCCTCGGTGCGTGCTGGAGGCACCTACCGGGCCCCCAGCATCCACGGCGGCTCCGGCGGCCGCGGCGTCTCCATCTCCTCGGCCAGGTACAGCTCCTCTGCAGGAGGCTACGGCTTGGGGGGCGGCTATGGAGGCTATGGAGGTGGAGCAGCCTTTGGCTTTGCAGGGGGCTCTGGCTTTGGAGGGGGCTCTGGCTTTGGAGGGGGCTCTGGCTTTGGAGGTGGTGCTGGCTTTGGTGGAGGATTTGACCTCGGTGGTGGCTTTTGTGGCGGCGATGGCCTCCTCTCTGGCAATGAGAAGATAACCATGCAGAACCTGAACGACCGGCTGGCTTCGTACCTGGACAAGGTACGAGCCCTTGAAGAGGCCAATTCAGATTTAGAAGTGAAAATCCGAGACTGGTACCAGAAACAAGCTCCCACCAGCCCTGCCCGTGATTACAGCAATTACTACAAGATAATTGAAGATCTCCGAGACAAGGTATGACATTCATATGTAGAGGAGTTACAAGATGGCAAGAGAATTATGGAACTGCATGTTCCATGTCTTTAAAATAAGATTGAATGATTACAAAGAAGTAGTAAATTCCTCACCTCATACATTGAGGTCCTGAGCATTCTAGCAGAAAAGAGTAGCCTCTTCTCAATTTAAACACCAAATATCTTATCCTGACAATGTGATGTTTTTTGTAATTAAAATTACTGTAGTAAAAGTTAGCAAAATGTTTTTAGAATTACCAACATATTTATTCAGGAATCAAATAGTAAAGAAAATGACAGGTGGTCCTCAAAGGCTAAAAAGATAATTCTCCTGGCTACAGATAAGATCAGGTGTTGTACAAACGTTATTTCCCTATTGTGGTTCTAATCCATGTTGCACAGAGTACCACAGCCCTCTGGTTTGATCATGGAATGTGGATCAGAGATTTTACCATTATTCATGGGAGCCTTTCTCTGTGTTTCTTAATTGCCAGATCCTTGCTGCTACCATTGACAATTCCCGGGTCATTTTGGAGATTGACAATGCCAGGCTGGCTGCCGACGACTTTAGACTGAAGTAAGTTCACCTGGAGCATTTTGTCTTCACTCTGCTTGTCTTCACTCTCCCAAAACAGCTTTTTCTTTAGTAACTTCAGATGCAAAGCACCCTGGCAAGCAGAATCCATTGATGAAGGACCAACTCAGAGTATAAACCTGATAGAATACAGCATTCAGATCACTGAGCTGTTTGCATGATCGGTTATAGCCCATGTCTTCATTCTTTTGTGATACTCAAATGTTTTTGCTAGCCTGAATCACAGGGGAAAGAAGGCAGGAATAGGTGGAATTTTCCCTTAGAAGGAACTGAGTGGCAGAAAGAGATTGCTGTGGGGCTGCAGCAGTTCTCTGCTGGAGTCTGAAATTTAGAGTAAGGTGTAGAGGGCTTTTCCAGCTCCCAGGCTCAGCTGTACATCAGATTATTAAGGTCCATGTGCAGCTGCCCTCCCTGCAGCAATGCACCTGCAAGTTTCTATTTTCACTCCTGTGTCCCAGACAGCCCTGGCCCACCTGTACTTTCTGACACACCAAATCTGAGAGGACACTGCAAAACTCCTGTCCAGTGTGACAATGTTTCTATTGATGCTGATAATCTTTATTAGGTTCTGCAAGGTGAAATGTCATGTCCTTCTCATTGTGTGTGCTTCCTTATGCCATAGCTGGATACTGGAAAAAACCAGCTTTATTGCTTTTACACTTCTAGATCTGTATGTTTTCATCTACAGTCCACTGTTCCTCCTATATGTGAACATTTTATAGCTCTATCAAACACAAATTTGGACACGTTACAGTGCTTGTTTCTTTTTTGAACTGCAGGTATGAGAACGAGCTGTTCCTGCGCCAGAGCGTGGAGTCCGACATCAACGGCCTGCGCCGGGTCCTGGATGAGCTGACCCTGTCCAGGACTGACCTGGAGATGCAGATTGAGACACTGAAAGAGGAGCTGGCTTACATGAAGAAGAACCATGAAGAGGTGAGTGTCCTGACAGTGCAGGGAGGTGATAACTCCCCTTTGGAATTCATCTCTTGCAAATGATCCATACAGGTAAGTTACATGTAAATAAGTGTGTCCTGTGAGAGTTCACAGAGAGCAGGGAAGCTGGTGCAACGAGAGAGAAAATGTGATAAATGTTTTATGTGTGTTCCATCTGTGATGCTTGATAGCACAGGTTCTGTGTACCACAGCAGGGATTGCTGGGGGCAGAAGCAGTGGGAGAGGAGAGAGCCTGATCTTTCTGTGTCCTCTGCCTTCTGCCCATGCAGGAAATGAAAGAGTACTCGAACCAGCTGAGTGGAACAGTCAACGTGGAAATGGATGCAGCTCCTGGCATTGACCTGACCAGAGTTCTGGCTGAGATGAGGGAACAGTATGAAGCTCTGGCTGAGAAGAACCGTAAGGATGCTGAGGCCTGGTTCTTCACTCAGGTACAGTCACACCAATGAACAGCACAGCAATGCACTGCCTCAGCATAACCGCCCTGGCAGGTCCCTACCTCCCTTTCTCAAAATGATTGATTTTTTATACATTTATATGTGACTTTACAGTTGTTTCTCCTTTCAGACTGATGAGCTGAACCGTGAAGTTGCCACCCACACCCAGCAGATACAGACCAGCAAGTCAGAGATCACAGAACTGCGCCGCACCCTGCAGGGCCTGGAGATCGAGCTCCAGTCGCAGCTGAGCACGGTACGGAGCTGCCCCGAGCACACCACCAGGCCCCGCCTCACACTGTCCCCTTCCTCCCTCCACTCAGTGCGACAAACTTCATTCTAAGCTGCTCTAACATCATTGCTCTTTAGAAAGCTGGGCTGGAGGCCAACCTGCGGGACACTGAAGGCCGATACTGCGCGCAGCTGGCTCAGATCCAGGCCCTCATCAGCAGCGTGGAGGAGCAGCTGAGCGAGCTGCGCTGCGACATGGAGCGCCAGAACCAGGAGTACAGATGTCTCATGGACATCAAGAGTCGCCTGGAGCAGGAGATCGCCACGTACCGGCAGCTGCTGGAGGGCCAGGACTCACAGTATGTCAGCCTGTCCCAGTCCTGATGAGCAGATAAGGGTAACACCACACTCTGGAGCGGGAGCTGGGGCTGCCAGGCTGACTCCAGAGTGCTCAGCCACGCTCCCTGCACACGCAGCCTTTGCAGCACTGGCAAAGCAGGTGCCTGGCAGAGTCCCCGGTGCTGCCTTAACTCAAGCTAAATCTGCACATCAGGGATTGACCTTGATGAATTACAAAAGGCACCAGGCCCCATATATAAATATATGTCTCACTTAATCCTCTGGTTGCACTAGAATTAGAGCCTTCAGCCTGAAACAACCTATAAAAACCTGCTCCCAGTATTTCTTTAGCTCCTGGTTTTCTGTTGGTGCACAGAGGTGACAATACTCATCCTCACACACTCGTATCCCCAGCTAGAAAAGAGCATGGAACAGACTCCAACTTACTTCAGCAAAATCTACATTTTCACGCCCATTTCTCGTATCTGATCTATACATGGAATTATTTTGATTTCTGAGGACGAATCAGCTCCTTCTATAGATTCTAGAACAGGCATTCTGAGAAGAGCAGTATAAGGAGGCACCTCAAGACAAGGAACTGGTCTGACCACTGTTCCCATTCCCTCTCAAGGGAATTGGGGTGGATTTCAAAGCTGAAAGCACCTTAACACCACCTCTAGTAACAACACACCTCAGAACCAGCCATTGAGAGCAGCCATGTGAAATCCTGGCTGTCCACACAAATTCCTAAATGGTTCAATGGTTTCAGGGGACAGGGTCAGGAATGGTCATTAATCAAATATTTCTTTTCTACAGGTTGTCAGGACTGAACCCCAAGGACGGTAAGAAACTTTTTATTTTTAAAGAGGGGCTGAAATGCAAAATAGGATTAAATAAACATTTTATCCGTGGATTTCTTCTTACTACCACAGATTCCATTCTCCCCACAATGAGCATGTTCTGTATCATGTAGAGACAAGAATATAATATTTTATTTTATGTGCATTTTTGAAACCAGTAGATTTCCAAAATGATTGTATGAACTGCTCATGGGATTCTAAAATACTCAAATCTCCCAAAGATTCCTAAGTTCCTCTGCTGATTCACATAACATACAAGATACTTCTAAATCCATATCTGATGTGCAGTCCTAAGGTCTTCTGGATTTCTGGAGGACTAGGAGGGAAACTGGATAAGATGTGAAGGCAGTTCTGCCTTTGATATGTAAAAGATCTTGTGAGAAAACAAACAAACACAACCTCATAGTTCAGCTCCTCAGGGTCTTGGCAGGGCCTTACTGTTTTTTTGTTCTCTATTTAATTTTTTTATTCCCCCTACAACAGCATTTGGGATTGGTGGAAGAGGTCGTTCTGGCACAGAAGATGATGGAAAATCTGTTTCTACCCGTGACAGGAGATTCTAAAAAAAAATACTGAATCCCCACATGGACCCAGTGCAGCCTCCACACTGGCTAATGCTGAAAGAGCCTTTTGCTTCCCCAAATCACAAGAATATATCCAAGAATCTTTCCTTAGATTTGCTCTACCTTTGTACATGAGCATTGGCTCACTGGGTCGGAGATGCCAAGCCTGTTTTCTGCTGGTGCTCTATAGTGTCCCAACAATAAAGTTTCTGTTCTGCTTCTGCAAATAAATCCAGTCTAATGGTGGTTTTTTGTCCCATTGTGGCACAGTCCACAGACCCTCCCAGCATGGGCTGCTGGAACCCAACCAGAGGATACTCTGGTAATAACAGCAATAACAATAATAACTTTTAGAATAATAATAAAGATGGAGATGAATTGACAGATGAAGTGCCATTAGATTCTGCCAGCCATCTAGAGCTGGTATCAGTCAAAAACAGAGAAGATAACATAAAAAGTCCTTAAGATCTTTGTTCTCAATTCCAAGGGCACAATGGGGCTGTAATTCACACACAAATAAAATGCATCTCTGAAAAAAAAATGCACATATTTTTCTTCCTGCACTGTCTGCAGCACCAAGGAAAATTCCCTCAGCTCCTAAGGAAGCAACAGGCACAGTCCAGGTGAAATTAATTGCTCAGAGTTTGCTGCAACTGTTTTGGTTTTCATCCATCTGGAGGAACATTCCCATGTCACTGCTGTGCTTGCTGTTTTAGCCACACCACCTTCTCTCAGCTACAACTCCCCCTCCAGTGGAACTGAAGAGCTGCTGATAAACCTTTAAGAGCCTGGTGAATCCCAGAAGCACACAAAGCAGTTACCTAAGCACTGTACTTTGCTCACATAACGTGTGTGGAAAAGGCGTCCTTAGCCCCACCACTGGACACTCACCCCACATTACAGATAATAATAATCCATATTATATCTGCAAAAATGATATCATTTCTACAATTACATATTTTATTTTCCTTCCAAGCTCCTTAAACTTGCTGGTTTTGTGTCTTCTATTTTCTGACATTTAAGAAAAAGAAATGTACACTGCTGGCATCACCAGTTTGTCCATGAGATCATTGGTGTTGCTGGTAAGAAGTGCATATCCTGCTGGCATTCCCACTGGAAGGAGTTCAGAAGAAGTCCTGGCAAACTGCAGCAAAGCAACATCACAATCCACTAGTGAGAAAAACCGAATGATATAAATGATATTTTTTCCTGATCCAAAATTTAGGTGACTATTACTTGTATCACTCAAACAGCAAGAGAGGGAATTCCTACAGCCACAGGCAGCTGTCCATCCATTTGTATTCCAGAATGAGGAGCTGAATCAATCAGTGATTGTTGCAGCATATTGACCTGTAATTGTCAAAATATTCTGCCTGTATTTAAACTGCAGCCTAGAAATTCAGCTCAGTTTGCTTCCCATGTTCCAATTCAGTAAATCAAGCATGATTCCCAGATGAAGCAAGCTGGGACTGCAGAGCAGCACTCATTCCCGGGGATCAGAGCAGTCCCCATCCAAGGGTGCCATCTGCTGACAGCAATTTCCTTACTCCGAGCGTCACTTCCATTCCCTGTTCTGGATTAAAGAGATGACTAAACCCAAATTCAGCATTGCAGCATGACAAAGAGGCTTGTCAGATTTTGAAGTAAGTTGTTTGGTCTTTTTCATCGATTCTCAATACATGTGGATCAAAACTGCATGGCATCTTTTCCAATTTGGAAAGGCTGAGCTTGAGATTAAGCACTTCCTATGTCCCAGATCACCTGTACTTTGGCTTAATTACAAGAGAAAATACAATTCTGGTTTTCATGATGTGGTAATTCCATGATATTCTCAGGACTGAGGCTCTGTGGTCTCTCACACTGCCAGCCTCACTGCCAGGCAGGGTGACAATGCCATGCAGTAATTTCAGGTGAAACAGAGGATTAATTTTATTTCATATTCTATTCTGTACATCCACATGCAATTCCATCTCGGTGTGATAGTTCATAGACACCAACTTGCAAAACTGAAAATTCAATCTGATATTGATCTCTGGTTAGATCTGCAGGATGTCATCAATTCTATTATAATTTGGCTTTTTTTTCTAGTTAGGGCCTCAGTTTTTGTCTGATGCTTCAAGCTCATCTCCCTCCCCAGCAGCAGGGCTGACCCCGGATTGCAGCTATGGATAGTGGGTGTAATCAGAATATTTGGGCAGAGACAAACCTTGTGCTCACTGGAAAACCCTATTTTCAGTGATTTTTTCCCCAAATAGAAACGACAAGATTTCTAGAGAACGAAGTGTCTGAAGAAGGAAAAGGAGCATGTGCACAATGTGGAGGGAGCTGGGGAAAAGGAGAGGAGCAGGTGCTGAGCAGAGCCGAGCCCGAGCCACAAGGAGGAGCCCGAATCCTGCTCCACCAGGAATGAGGCCGGGAGGTACCAGGGAAGCTGGAGTGCAACAATTCCTTATTGCTGCAGCATTCCAAATGAAACGAACAGGGAAAAACACCTCCCTTCCTGTTTCCCCCAGGGCAGTGTAACTCTGCTCCATGCGGTCTCCCTGACCTCACCAGTCAGGATGTGCAGCAGGGCCGGGACAGACCCTGGGGACGGGGTTTAGCCTTCACCTAGGTAAGGAAACCAGCTGCAGCATTTCTCTGAGAGCCTGTGTCCCCTCAGCTTCCAGCCTCTTCCCAAATCTTCCTTCTCTATCTCATCTCTCAGCCATGGACTAGAACAAGACAAGGCAAACCCACTAAACCCAGCAGTTGCCACGGGACCACTCCCCAATCTACCCCCCCTACCAGCATGAGGAATGGGACACAGGGAAGCCACAGTGCACCTTTCCCTGTTGGACAGATACAATTTTACAGAAAGTTACTGAGACTTCTGAGAAAGATTATTCCTGCATGATTGCCAGGTCAATTTTTAGGGCTGGTAGCTTTAAATAATCACTTGAATCTTTTGAGCGCTGTTACAAACTCATAGTGTAAATATTTTCTATAGCTAAGATAAATATCTCAATAGTATTAATGCTGGGAATAGCAAGAAATCTTTGCATTGCTGCTTATTGAGACAAGACAACTGAAACAGGATTGCACCTCAAATAATGAGAAAATCAGTAGAAAAGTATCTAATTCTCCTGTATTTCCCCTGGAAATGGGCAGCTGAAGGAAACAGCTAGGCAATATTGACTCTGGGCTGGAGTTCTTTTTGATTAGAAGCTGGATGACTTCATGAAAGCCTCACGTTGCCCACAGGCTGAAGCTGTTTGGTCACTGAGCTGTTTGACGGCTGATAGGACACACTGCATTTAAGAATCCACAGGTTTGAGGATCCACAGGCTGCTGCAGTTCTACAGCCTGAGAATTACCACAGAAAGTAACTGCAGAGCCCCATCCCTGCTCCAGCTTCCCATTTATTCCCTTCATGAGCAGGAAAACATAACATACTAACTACAGGGTTACAGAGAAGTCTGAGACAGAGCTGATCCTGTTCCACACCTACGGATTTTGGCCACACCTCACTATTATCATATGAAAAGAAAAAGAAAAAAACACAAACAAGCGAAAGGAAAGCAACCCGGTATGTAGCTGATTCCAAACAACAACAGCGTGCAGGCTCATAAATGCTTCAGAATTGACCAAGAGGAAGCACGTTTCGTGATGACACAATCTTGTTGCTGTAGTCATTCATCGAAGGGAAACTCCCACAGGAAAAGGCATAAAGCTGCTCAGGGAAGGCGAAGAGGCTGCTCAGTGCTAGGCAGCCAAACCTGGGGTTCGATTCACACAGAGCTAAGCATGAGCACCAGCCAAGGCCCTTTCCAGTTTTTTTCTGGGTCCCTCGGGGGTAGTTCAGGGTGTGGTTTGGCCCAGCAAGGAACTTCTTACAGAGCGTCAAGTGCAGATTGTGGTGCCAGCAGCACACATCCCTCCTTGTCCTCCGCCAGACCCTTCTGGCTGGCTGCAGGAGGGGCATCCTGGGGAAGCTTCAGCGAGCACTATGGGGAAAGCATCTTCCTGGGTGGGAATGAGAAACAGACTATGCAGAACCTGAATGAGCGCTTGGCTGCCTACCTGGACAAGGTCCGTGCCTTAGAAGCAGCCAACGCTCAGCTGGAGAGCTGCATCCTAGAGTGGCACAGGACAAAGTCTCATGGAAAGAGGCATGACTTCAACCAGTACGAGCAAAACGTCACTGACATGCAAAGACAGGTAAGTCAGAGCTGGGACTGTGTCATTCTGTGCTCTTCTAAGGAATTGGGGCTCTCCTTTATGCTTCTCCTTTAAAGAAGTTAAATAAAACCTTTGAAATGTTAGAAATCCTCAGGAAGGTAGTTCCAGGACCTGGGCATAAACATTCTGTCTGTTCACAAGGAAGAGATTGGGCACAAGAAAGGCTGGAAGGGGGCAAGGGGGATTCTGCAGAGACTGGCAGAATAAAGGATCCCTGTGCTGCCAAACTGGGGTTTGAGTAACTGCAGCTGGCAGAATTTGGTCTTTTTGACTGCACAGGTCTTGAGCAAATTACAGAGCAGGAGGAGTGCAGAGCCTGCCCCTCTCCTGCCGCTGTCTCCAGACAGACTGGGGCATTCCAGCTCTTTGATTCCTGCGGTAGCAGACAATGAAACTACAGGAGTTTTGGGACCAATGAGCTTATGTAATCAGATGGAAAAATACTTCATTGTAATTAAGAAAATAGCAGTGACAAATTCCTTGTGGATGTTTTCACTATAATTAAAAGGAGAATTTCTGGTTCCTGCCAGTAGTTAATATTAATGTTCAACAGTAACTCTTTCAATCTCCCAAACTCACGTGTCTTCAAATTTAAGCATAATATTAATCTGTATTCATAATGAACATCCTTAGCACTGTAACCATCTGTGTGACTAATCAGTGTAATTAACTTTACATACCCATATGGGGCAAAACCCAAAGCTCTTCCAAAAGCAGTGTTGTCATTTGCCCTCTACTTTTTAAAATACAATTACTTGGCATTCTCAAGATCCTGAGGAATTCTTTTTAAAAAGGCTTGGAAATTGCATTAATTCACATCTTTGCTGACTGGGGCCAAGGACTTAATCAAATTCCATGCTCACAACTAAAAGTGTTGCCTCCAGGCAGTAGATGAGGTGCTCGGACCACAGCCTGTGTACAGAGCCAGAACTGTCATCACTCACTTCTGTTTTAAGGATAAAGAAAGGTCACTGTCCCCAGACCTGGCACTTGGACACTTCCCTTTTTATCAGAAAGAGAAATACTAACTTGTTCATCACGAACATATATGTGTTCAGGTTGATTTGGAATTAGTAAATTAGAAAGATTTAGGAAGCCAGTAAGCATAAAACCATGATGCTGACTGGGGGAAAGCCCTCACTTTTGGATAGGTTGTACCAAACCACTTATTTTTAACACTCACTACTTAAACAGCTGTCCCTGGCCACAGACACCTGGAGGCTGGTGACTGTCCTGGATGTGGAAGGAAAGGCCAGGAAAGGATCATTTACAGGTGATAATGCAGTGACTGAACCTGGAATTTTTACTTTCTCTATAAAATATTGAATTAGCAGCATGTCTGCCGGTAAAATGAGTGAAAATACAGCATCTAATTATTAATCATAATTAAATTAATTAAACGTTAATTTAAAAGGTGAAACTAATGTAGCACCTAAAATAAAATTTAGACTAAATTTAGGGTTCTATATCCAATAATCAAGAATGTCTATGATATGCTGCCTGTCTGAATTTGGAGGCATATAATCATTTGGGTCCTACATTTTTAACCACTCTCTCCTGGACACGTGAATTCAGGATTAATGCCTGATGGAGCAAGAACTTTTGGAAAAAGCCTTGCTCCAGCCTGACTCCATCCTAACCCAGATACACAATGAAATAGCACCTGTTTTCCAGGTAACTGTCTTATTCAAATACCTTGTGCCACTAAATAAGCAAAGTGATCTACAGAGCATTCCAGGAGGGACAAAGGACATGAGACATGAGAGGTAAAGTCAGCGCAGGAAGCCTTCTTGGAAAATCCCTGTTTTGAGAAAGAATTGGAGTTTATTTCCTACACAATAATGTGTGAGTTGCAAATGAAGCCAACAGTTTGCAGACACGTACTAGGGACACAGCCACACTGATGATGGATGCAATAAGGAATTCCATGTGACTTAAGAGATAACTGGCACATGTGAGATGCCCTGCTGGCTGCAGAGCGACTGCGGCCACACGGCAGCGGCCAAAGCACTGACCAGGGCTGGGATAGCACAGAGTCACACAGCAATTCTGTACACGGCACAAAGCTGAAGAACTCGTGCTGTTTTCTTGTTGCCTTGTCTATGAGGCTGGATTCAAGAATTGCCTTTTCTCTGTCACCAAATTCCAGGCAGCCAGGCATGCAGGGTGTTGTTATAGCTCTTGAGCTGGCCTTGATCGTGTCCCAGGGCAGTGTCCGAGGCGCGCTGCTAATTGCACAGGAACGCAGTCTGTTAGCAGGTGATTTAAACATTCCACAGCACCTTCTTCTTCACTACAGAAGTGAACCTTTGACACTTCAGGAGAATTTTGTCATTTCCTTGTTTTTTTGTGATTCATTGAGGTGCGAGAAATTTACTCCGAGGTGTTGAGAGCTCTGTAAATGAATTCTGTAAAGACACAGTGCCCCTTGGTTTGTTCTGTGGATGCTTAGGGAAGGTAGCTGATGGGATGGCGACCACACTTCTCTTTCCTCTGTGTTAGAAAAGGACACAGTGCCCTGCATTTATAATTTCCTGATAATTATGTATGAGTTCCTGTTGGAGTTCTTTCAAAGATTTGACACAGAATACTGAACTTTTTGCATTCAGATCTATGGTTAAAAGCTATTCCATGCTATCAGGGATACATGAGCCTTTCCATTGTGTGCTGCTTGCAGCAAAGGAATGAGATTGGGCTTCATCCTGCAGCTTTTAGGGCAATTTTCAAATCCCAAAGCAATATCAGACACCTGAATCAATCACTCAATGCTGCTGGTTGATTCAGAGCAGCTATAGGTGCATAACTGAATGGACCACAACAACCAGATGCCAGTGGAGTGGTGCATGCAACTCCAGGCTGAAGCCTGTGGTGGGCTGAGGGTCCTGGCAGTGAGTGGCTGCCACTATCAGTGCTGTGCATCACAACACCAGCTCATGCACATGCTACTTTTTAGCATAACATTAACTCCAGTATTTTGATTGTACTCAGACACAGCTTAATGGTTCTTACTGAAATTTGCCCTAAAGCTGCCCAAGGTAACTTTGTCAGCAATGCTGAATAGGATCAGAATCCAGTCTCAAAACCAGAGGAAGACAGTGACTGTTACTCTGTAATAGACCATTATGTTTGTGTAATGAAATTCATATCCTCTACCTGACCAGGAATAAGATGATGCCTTCTGTTTCACACCCTCAATAAAATAAGAAAAAGAGTAAAGTAAGGTTACAGACAAAAATTGCAAAACACCTAGGCGAATCAGGAAACCAAACTGCTTTTATTCATATGGTCTCCTTAGCATGGGGATTCCACTGTTTAGATGCTTCCTATGAGCAGTAAAGAGGCTAAACAAGCACAGATTATTTACTGTCACCCATGGCAACACCATCTTTCCTGCTGGATTCTCTGTTTTCCAGATTGAGGATAGCAAGATCACCAATGCCAGCATCCTTTTACAAATCGATAACGCTAACATGGCAACTGAAGACTTCAGGCTCAAGTAAGCTCTTCTTTGGTTTCCTAATTAGATTTGAGAGAGGATTAAACTAAACATTAGTTTTTATTGCTAATGCAGTAGGGAAGTGATTTTACTGAGGTTTTCTGTTAATACTGGATGAAAAAAAACAATGCAGAACAGGGGGGAAAAAATCCAAAGGATGTAAAGCCCACAAATGATTGCTGAAGAACCTTGAGTCACCCTGTTTATGATACTTAGTGCAGGTCCTGACAAGCAGGTTTGACAGTAGACACTTGATACTTGTGACAAAAGGCTCTTAAAAATGTCATCTGGGATTACAAATTATCCCCTCTAAGCACTGCACTTCCTAGTCCAGCCCAAATCTATTTCCTGGACTTATCACCTCTTCTGCCCTGCTCCATGGGGAACACCTGTCCTTGTGGAGCTCCTGCTTTGGAACTCCATTTGTGCACAGCAACAGAGCTGGTGCATCACTGGCTGCTCCCAGCACAGTCTGATTTTCAGTACATTGAAAGAGAGTTCCCAGATCTACTAAAAAGACAAAATGTTTGTACAGAACACTTTCAGGCAGGTTTTCCCAAAGGAAAATATTTGACACTTCTGTAAGTAAGACTTCTTAGGAATCAGGAAGATTTGTCTTATTTCCAGCAGCTGGTGGTCAGCTATAAAAAATATCTTAGCTTTTGGTAATACTGTGACAAACTTGGAAACCCTGAGCACTGTCAGCCTTTCATTATTAGTCAGTAGTGTCACAAAAGGAACCAGTGGAACTGCTTTGAGGGATGGGACTCAGACTGAGTTTATTGGGTGAATGGAGTAAAGGGAGAGATGCTGAGGAGCAGAAGTGCTTCCCATGCCCAAAGGAATCACAGCAGCATCTCCCTGCCTTTGGCTCACCACAGACACTGGAAGAGGTTAGAGAGGAATGTTAGCAAGCTTCCATCACATTTTTCTTTGCTATCTGAAGGATTCAAAAGTTAACATTTTGGAAAAACTACAGCAATCGGTGCTTGCTGAGACTCCTTTCAGAGAATTGTATTCTCCAAACTTTCACAACCTGCTGAATGTTATCATGTAAAATGGAAGTGATAAAAAGAAATTTTATTTCCTACCATATAGGAGGAGTTACGAGGGAGAAAGGAAAATTAAATACAAAACTAATATAACTAATTTTATTGTTAAGACTATTCAAAAATATTTAAATAATATATGTTAGAAACAGAATTGGTTTCTTTGGTTGTTTGTTCTCTCTAGTTCCCTACACAGACTAAGCAAGTCTACTTCTCCTTGTACAAGAGCCTGAGCTGGGCAGCTCTCAACATGCACATTGTGTCTTCTCTTTCCTCATAAAGATATGAAGCTGAGAAGTGTCGCAGGCAGGGAGTGCAGCTGGATGTGGAGAACCTGCGGAAGGAGCTCGATGGCATGACCATCATTACCACAGACCTGGAAATGGAAATTGAAGGCTTGAGAGAAGAGCACATCCTCAGGAGGAAAGACCATGAGGAGGTAGAAAAAGTTCCACTTGGTAAAATCCTATCACACAAATCTTTACTACCATGTAATTAACTGAGTAAGACCCACAATCTCTAAGTGGGATTGATGATTCAGGACCTAATCCTGTTTCTGAGACAGCCAATGAGAGTCAAGTGAGGCAAAAAGTCTGTGTCTGCTTTACCAATTACACTGGGGTTTCAGAGAGAACAGATTGCTGGAGTCTCTCCCACCCATCTGTCATAGACAGCTAATAATAGCTGACATGTTGGACAGAAATGTTCTCAGAAAGACTTGGATATAAATACACAGAGTGCTGCTGGGTTTTAGTCATCACAGACTTTTTCCCCAGTTCTGAATATATCATTTCCTTTACTCAAAGAAGCATGGAGGGGTTGAGGGTATTGAGGGATCTCTTTAGGCCCCCTTGTCCACCCCCACTAAACTCAAGCAGGGTCACCCAGAACAGGCTGACCTGAGCAAAACAGATCTCAAATCCTTGAAGGATCAAAATTAAAAAGAATGGTTGGTGAAGTCAGGCAAAATTACTCATTCTTGCAAAATCGTAAGCACAGCAATTAGATAATTCTCAAAAGCCACACTACTCTGAATTCTCCACAGCTTTACTCAGTGCTCTCTGTTATTCCCACATTTATAATTCCAGTGCTTGAAACATGCTGGTTTCGCTTGATCTGGTGTTTGCAGTTATTACCTAACACCAGACTAAACGTCCTGCTCAGTGTCTGTGGGTAATTAAAGTGGAGAATGAAACACAGGGGCTGCACAGTGGTAGGTGCAGCTGCCTTTGGCTGACCCCCTCCCAGCCCAGGAGAATTTGTGGACACAGGACCAGCAGAGCCATCTCTGTGTCCAGCTGATCTGCATTCCATGATGTCATACCCCAAAAGGCTCCTTTGCCTGGGTGCTTTGAAAATGGTACCAGGCACAGAAGGTTGTGCTACACCAAAAGGAATGTTACCCTACCTGCCCAACTGGTCCTGTAATTATGTTGTTTACACAGTAATTATATGCTTTAATCCAATTATTCCTTTAACAATTACATAGAACTTTTACATTACTCTCCTGTAAACTTAGTTATAGTTCCATAAATATTAACATAAAGGGTAAGAAAGATGAAATTACTGTTAGATTTTCATCAAGGTTTTGGGTTTCCAATAGATAAATAAATAAAAAATGTCAGTGCTTCTTCATTGAGTCCATTTCTTCCAGAAACATTCTATGAAAAGATCTTCTCTGCCACAGAAGAAACTATGTCACTGTTTTAAGTCACATCAGAATATTACATCATGATGTATAACAAGCATATCAGCATTATCAATATATAAATTTTTCAAATAATGTTAGCTTAATGTATATATAACAATTACCCCCCAAACCTATCTGGGATTCTGTGGCTCTGAAAACTTTCTGCTTCCATAAACGAGTTTGATGTTCCCTCTGTTAACACATGCACAGGATATGGAAGCCAATCGCTCCTCACAGGACTTCAAAGTCAATGTAAAAGTAAACGCGGCCCCTCCTGCAGATTTAGGCAAGATTCTGGCAGAAATAAGAGAAGATTATGAGGCCATAATTGAAAAGAATCGTCAAAGCCTGGACAACTGGTACAAAGAACAGGTAACAGCTATTCCCTGCTCATTTCCAAGCCTCCTGTGGCTGTACCTGCCTGACCAGAGTCTGTGAGCTTTTCTCTTGCTTCTGCTCCACAGAGTGCAGCAATGTCCCTGGCAGCAACCCCTAATCCTGAGCAGATCCAGCGCAATGAGAACGAGATCAAGGAGCTCAGGAGAACTTTGCAGTCCCTGGACATCGAGCTGCAGGCACAGATTAGTAAGGTATCTGCTGCAGACATCTTGGGCTGCTCACTCACTCCATGTATTCTTAGAATTTGTCATGGACCAATTCTCCATTTAAATCCACAGCCTAGCATAACTTTATTGCAGTTGTTAAAGTATGAGGGAAAGTGGAATTCAGATCATGCCTGACTTTGCCAAAACATGCAAAATAGATTCAGAAAAAATCACCAGGAAATGAAAAATTTATGTCTCTTCTCATGACAAACTATGAGGAGAAGAAGCAGAGAAGAAGGAATAGCTGACTCCAGCTCTATAAAGAAAATGTGTCCAAAAGACAGACAGTAACACAAAGAATGCAAAGTTCATATTTACAAGCCCTGTTATCAGGCATTAAATACACAAACTGTGAAAAATATTGGTGGGGAACTTTCACAAATATTACATAGCTCTTACACAGGTTAAAGCTCACATCACAGAGACATGGAGACTTTGGAGCAATTCTGGACAGAATGCAGAACAGACAGGACAGACAGCAGTTTCAGGAGCAGAGCTTTGAGCAGAACGGATATGGCAGGGATAAATGACTTGGTTTTGCTTCTCATGCACACACGGCACAGCTTTGTGGTTCTGCTGCCTTCACAAGAATAGTTATGCAAATGCATAAGTGTTTAAATTACCACAGCCTTAATTTTGCAATCTTCTAGCGAGAGACCAAATTTGCTGGTATTTCTGTGTTGTATCTACCACATAAATAATAATCATGGTCTTGGAATTATCTGCCCTGTCAGAAACACATGCTGGAAGACACCTTGGCTGACACTCGGAATTATTACGCTGCTGCACTTCAAAATATGCAGCAGATCATCTCCAGGTGTGAGGAAGAGCTGAGCCAGGCTCGCCATGACATGAAGCAGCAAAATAACCAATATAAGGTTCTTCTGGGGATCAAAACGCGCCTGGAAAAGGAAATTTCCACGTACCGCCTGCTGCTGGAAGGGAATGCTGACGGGTAAAGCAGAGCTGCCCTGACTGGAACAGATGAGAGTTCTCATATTTGGATTATTTATTTGTTTGTTTGTTTATGCTTAATCAAAGCTTGTGAGTCCCATACTACATCAAGGGTTGGTATTTTAATGTGACAGATCATAATAAAAAGCCGGAGACACTTAGAGTACAGAGACACTGGTATCCATGTAATTTGGATTACCTAAATTAATATAACTTTTTATTTAAAAAAGAATAAAATTCTCCACTCCCATGGCATGGCCGTCTCAGCATAGGAGAACACTGGTCTCATTTTTATTCTCTCATCTGATTTGTATGAAGTCAAAAAAGGAAGATCATCAGCCTTTAGAACTGCAACTCTCAGGCAGGCAGGACAGAGTGGCCCCAAGTGTGAGGGCATTTGTCAGAAACCAAACTGGGATCAACCAGAGCAACTCCAAATACACAAGAACTAATCCACCTGTCACTGGGAGCAGTAGTGAATGTGCCCAGGGATGGTTTCCAGTGAGAATAGCTACCAAAGGGAAAGCTCACATTGTATAAAAGCATCATCCTGTTCCCTTCTTTTTTTAAATTCTATCTCATAGTGGGATGAGGTCTCCTTAGAAACAGTGAGAAGGGGATAAATAACTTCTTTAAATCAGTGTAACATTATTTTCTCTCTATTTCATTATCTTCACAGGACAGCAAGAAAACCTGAAACTAAAGGTAAAAGTTCCTCACTTTGTTCTCTATAGTGACTCGTAATTACTGTCATTTCCAATCAAATTTTTCTCAGGGCAATTTTAACCTCACCTGAGTGAAGAGTGGAAGGTGTGCATGGCAGGCTCACGCAGGCCTTTGAGAAGCAGTTCAGTGGTTCCTGGCTGCTGTGGAGGGCTCACTGCAGAGCTCACAGGGCTGTGCCTGCCCATGGGCTGTCTGGGCCCCAGCCCTGTCAGGCACACACATGGCCACAGCTCAGGCTCCAGACTAAAGCTTTCCTGGGATGTAAGGAGGCAAGGAGACTCCCCTGGGTGACTAAAACAGCATTAGGGCTTGAGAGCAAACTGAAAATCTGCATGTCTGGAAACTCATATTTTGGCATGGGGATGACCTGCAGACATCCAGGATAATCTGCTCATTTGCATTGGCTGGGCTGTCCCTGTGTTATTCATTTGCCCTGACCTGGACCAGACCCAGGGTGACTTTCTGGCAGCACATTTCACACAGAGCAACAACAAATATTGACTTGAAGGAAAACATGTAGAGAAAACTTTATTGAGGAGGCAGCAGGCAAATGACTGTAAATGAGGCTTTCCCTGCATCACCCTGTCTTAGCATTGCTCCTTGGCTAATTAAACTTTCTTCTCTTTCAGAACACTCTGGGCTGAGCAACCGAAAGCTCAAAGCCATTGTCCACGACAGTGTGAACGGGGAGGTGGTGTCCTCCACCATCAATGAGCTCCCCCCACAAGCCTGAAGGAAAGCTCTGCCAACCTCTGGCTTTCCCAGCAGCAGCTGCCATGGCCCCTCTGGGAGCAGTGTGCATGGGCTGGCTCCCTGCGTGGCAAACAGGGATCCTGTGGGGAACGCGCTTCTCAAATCATCTGCAGCTTAACACTGCAAAGTGCCACGCAGAGCTGGGTATTGGTAGTTTAAGGAGCTTTTAGTCACCAAAATGCTGAAGAAAAGCTGTTGAATTAAAGTGACTGACTGGCTGAGCTAGTGACAGATGCATTGTGCACATCTCCCCAGGGCAGAAATATCCATCTGGGATTCAGTTATCGCTCTGCAAATTAGCTATAATTTAAGGGGAATAATCTCTCAATTTTTTCCTGGTCTTATGCCTCTCATCATATACCTCACTGCAGCCAATAAATTTTTATCCATTACTTGTTCTGGTCCTTGGAATATCTGATTTTGCTTTCCCTTACACATGCCCAGTCCACTGTGGCAGTGTCACTGACATGGCTCAGTACAGCCAAAGCCTCGTTGTTTCAGGAGGGACAAAACTGGAAGAACACAAAAAAGAAAAGAGGAGACACAAGTTACGGGTGACATTTACATGAGCAAAACTATTAAACTCCCCTATATACAACTTATCAATGTCACCATTTAAAACAGCATTATGAGTAGGAGTGTTGCAAAGTCACTTTACTAAAAATAGTCCCCCAGAAATGTTTCTTAATTCTCCAGTTATAGAGAAATTTTCTAGCACTGTCTTTACTCGTTTTCTCTCAGAGCCTGTAAGTACTTCTCCAGACACTCATTCCTTCTTGATGACCCAGGTAATTCAAGAAACCATCTCAGTTATTTGGTTTCAAATTAATGTTCACTGTCTCTGTCAAAAGGTTCTGCAGACATGCCAGATTGGTGTTTACAGTGCATGTTAATGTCAGGGAGAACTGTTGGCCTTAGCCAAACTCAGGCTTCCTCCCTTTCTCAGCTCAGCCCAATGCCCAAGCCAGCAGCAGACCCTGACAGCAATAGAGTTATGCAAAGATAAAATCTGTGCAAGGAAAAGAGAAATACCATTAGGATGTTTAGCTGAGGAGGAGTGTAAGGCAGAAGGAAGAGAGACCAAATGGAACATAATGAGTGTGTCAGGGCTTTGCATTCCAAAGTCACTGTCTGTGTGTCCAGGGCAGTCTCACGTTCATGAGAGACATTGTCATCATGTCCCATCATCCCCACACACCACGGACTCTCACAAAAGGGCTTCTGTTGCCTGCCTTGCTTTGAAACAGGGCTCACAAAGGAAAGGAGAAATCTCAAAAGAAATGCAGATTAAACTGAACAAAGTCCACTTCTGTGATAGAGTGTTCTGCTACTGGCATGTTCCAACCAGTTCCTGATACCCCTTTGCCCCCCGCACCCCAACTCTCCACCCTTGTTGCACAAAGAGATCCCAAAAGCATTGGATGGATTACCTAATGGTTTCTTTAAACTGGGTAAAACTTGTAATACAGGATTAGTAACTCCTAGGTAATTAAGAGTGTCCTTCCTTATGGCTTACCAGATCTAACAAGCCAGACCTGGTGTTTGCAGCATCTGGACAAAATGTGCCCAGGTCTTCTTTTTTCTGTGTTATTTAAAGATATGTTCATTTATCAGATTTACATAGCTGAGCCACATCGCTGTGACACAAATAATGATAAAAACTTCTAAGTAGCCCCTTACTTCTAGATCAAAGGAAAGTATGTGCTTTGTGCTGGGTTGTTGTGCTGAACTCCAAGAAAGAAGAAGGAAAAGCAAATAATTGAAGTGCCTTATGGAACACGCCTGCCTTTATTTCACATTCCTGAGCAATGCTCTGGCTTTACTCTGCCCTGGTGTCCCCTCATGCAGAGGTGAGATGCACTCCCTTGTGTCACGCTTGGCTGTGGTCTGAGAGGTGCTGGATAAGAGGCAGCAGAATTCCTATTCTCTTCTGCTGAGAGACAGCAGAATTCCTGTTCTCCTCTGCTGAGAGACAGCAGAATTCCTGTTCTCCTCTGCTGAGAGACAGCAGAATTCTTGTTCTCCTCTGCTGAGAGACAGCAGAATTCCTGTTCTCCTTTGCTGAGAGGTAGCAGAATTCTCACTCCACCCCACCACTTGGATGATTTTAACCTTCTCTTACAGCTGTGCTGCTGCACTCTGTACAGGTCAGACCAGTACAGCTCACAGCACAGCTCACTCCGTTATTGACGCCATCATGCACTGACAACTCCAACACAGCCACTCAAGTGTCTTTTACTAAGTGGAGTAAACAAACTAGTCCTTAAACATACAAATAGGCATTACACCATGTTCTGTTTGTTTCTGGAAAAAATTGTTTCTTTCTGGAAAATCGTTCACAGCTTCAGAAGGCTGCATACAACTGCAGATCTCCTTTGTGTTGAACAGCTTGTGACACCATATCACCAGCCATGTGTACCCTGTATCTGGTGGTTACTCATTACCTCTGAATTTGTGCTCTGGTAGATAAGCTATGCATTCCTAAATGTATTTAGGGTGGGTCTGCACCCTAAATAATAAATAATGATGCTAATACTTACCACTTGCATGCACTGTTAACATCACATTCTCACACCACGCTGAGAGATGAAGTTAGTGAGATAATGAATGGGGGCAGTATTATCATTCCCATTTTATTGCCTGAGAAATTGGAAAAAGAGATGACATAACTCACTCAGGGCTGCAAAGAAAGTCACTGAGAGCCACTAAATTAGAATCCATCACTTCACAGCTTCTACTTAGCCCAGCTATTAGATAATACAACTTCCTGAAGAGCCATTCCCCACTCACAGCAATCCTTGCAGTGTCTGATGGCTCAGAAGAGATAATGCCTTTGATTAATTACAGGTGTTTATGGCTGGTCAGGACCCTGCACATACTCTGATGATGTCCTTCAATGTACCTGTGCCAACAGCCTGACTGAAATTAGCTCTACAGAATCCTGTGCTGACAGCTCTGGCAGCTTTGTAGTATTTGGTAGATTTTAAGAGCACAGGTAGTGCTGTTTCTGATTTCAGAGCAGTGGCTTGAAGGGAAGGAAATATTCAGGACTGTGGTGATGTATGGCTTGAAATAAGACTTTGTTAATTCATTGTATTGGAACATACACACAGAAGTGCCATTTTGACACCAAGAAAGTGATGGACCCAGGCACAAGGAAAGTGCAATTTTTAAAATATGAAGTATCATTAAAAACAATATCCTCTAAGTGAATCAATTCTATTTCCCATAAATGGAAAAGGATAGCAAAGAAATATGAGCAGGAGAGAACAGCATTTCTCAGTCTAAGTGAATGATGCAACAATACTTCTGCAAACCAACAAGATACAGGAACTCAGCCTATAAAAGGAGGCTGAAACCATCAGCGTTCACAACAGGCTCCTTGCAGTTTCACCTGCCATTTAAGGCAGTCCTGCACAGAATAATGCTCAGCATGATTTCCAAGAGCCTTGACTGCACTCCAGCCTGGGCATGAGTCACAGCTCATTTCACTTGTAGAAATGTTAAAACTTATTAAGGTGTATTACAATAGGTAGCTTTGGTAAGTGAAGTGTTGATCCCCTGGAAGAAGTGTGCGATGAGGTAATGCAGTCATGGTTTGTGCTATTAATCACACATTCTTCTGGGGAGCTGGCCCCACACTGCTGAGGTTCAGCCGTATTTATCAACAGCCACATCTGTAGAATGAAAATTTTTGCTTTCTACCTTCCTGGTTAATGAGGATTAACCGAAATTAACAAAGTCATTTCAGCAAGAGAAGAAAAGAAATCTCGTTTTTATAGCACTGCTAAACCCACGGGTTCTATGGATTATTGAAGCAGAGAGAATAGGTAGAAGAGCCGGTAAAACATTTCACAATGTCCACACCCTGACCTATAAAGGTTTCTAAAGTTTTGCTAGGAGATGCTTGTTCCTGTGTATGAATCACTCAGAAAAAGGACGAATCTATAAACAGTAAAGCAAGGAAGGAATAATGCTGCAGAGGCTGCACCCCCTGTCCCCCCATGTCCTGCATTGCACTCCAAAAGCATCTTAATTATTGACTCTATCTGGACATCTGGCTTCGTGAAATCCCAACTGAAGTTTTACCATGTGCTGTTTCCTCATCATTCCTCCCTCTGTAAAACTGTTGATTCTTTTCAAGCTGTGCTTTTATGATATTTTAATTGTGTGACTAAACTGAAATGACCTACTTGAGCCCCTGGCCTAGGACTGGCATAAACCAATTGTCTGCAAAAATATTTCATGAAGCAGAAGCGTCGGTGTCAGACAGTTTGGAGTGTCTCTGTGGCAGGAGCTCCGAGTGGGAGACATGACCTAATGGTGAGGCAGGTGCAGGGCTGCTTCTTCTGGACATGTTAATTTGCTTTTTGAATGTCTGAATATGCATCAGAACCTTAAAGGCACAAAATCATAACACCAGCTGTGGTAAAGACACTTTCAATAACTATATAGACTTCGGGGGTAAATTTTTTGGCTTTCCAATGTCCTAAGGACAAGTCCAAAGGAGTCAATGTGACGGGCTGTAATTAGGCTCTATAGAAAGCAACAAAAATGAGGAATATAATTTGCAAAAATGTGTTTCAATTAAGAGGCATAATTAGCTGGAGCAGGCAGGCAGGGAAATGGAGCAACAAACAGGCTGAAGTAGCTACAATCTACAATTCTTCCTTAGAACAGAAGTTAAAGGTGTGCTGCCTTTAGAGAATTACCAGCTTTGGCTCAGCCCTGCACCGCTGAACTAACATATAAGAAAATACAACCTCAAATGCATCAAACAAAATACTGGGAGTGACACTTGCCAGAACAATTTCAAAGCAGGAAATCTGTAACGTTGCTTCAAGCAGATAGAAATTGTGATCTTAAAGTTACCTGTGCAGGAAAGAAAACACGTTCTTATGTCTTATTAATGAGAAAAATTACTAATTCTTGAAAGCTGTTCCAGCACCAAGGCTCTGCTTCCAGGTTAATCTCACAAGAGACAGCCTCAAGACATTCTGAGAATGCATCCTCTGCTACTGTACAAAACAAAAACCTTAAAAACACAACCAAAGAAACCTTCTCTTTAATGTCTACAGCCTATCGCTGCCTAAAAATTGAGACACTCAAGCATCAGTCATATAAAAGGGTGTAATTCAAAATGATAATGAACACTCCCTGTTCACAAAGACTCAGATGTCAGAATTTAGAAAGATAGCCCATTCCTCTTGCCATTGCTTCTAAACCCACTCCATACACAGCACTGAACTCCTTAATTATGGCTGGTGGCTCTGAAGAGAAATATTCCTCTAAACGTTTGGCCACAAGAGCAATGCAACTAAATTTCCTATGGATACAGGGCCAGGAGAGTGGCTAATATGAGAAATTTTCTTATGTAATCTGTAGGTTTTATTCCCTCGCAAGTTTTATTCCCTCGCAAGTTTTATTCCCTTTTATTCCCTTCAATTCAGCACGGACTGTCCCGCGGTGCCCAGCAGGGGAGGGCCGGGGCAGCTCCGTTCCGAAGGGCGGTGGTGGCCTCTAGTGACAAGCAGGCAGATCCGCACGGAGCCCTGCCTGTCCCTGCTCGTGCCGCTCCTGCGGCTGGGGAACAACCAGCTGGAAACTTCTGCTGCATTATTTGTGCAATGAACGTTACCAACAGCGCCAGACTTCCTCCAGGGGGGTATGGAGACGGATTTTCGGCCCGTTTCCTTTATTTTGCTTTTTTGGTATCTGCTTTCCTGAAGCAGATCTGGATGCTGGGAGGGTATTTTGAGTTCCCAGCAGCCTGTAGCTTGCTCCTGGTTGTACAAACCCCGGGAGTGGGGATGCCGTGGGATGGCTGAGATGCACTGAGAGGATGATATTCTAGAGCAGTCCCCAGAGAAGCTGCAGCTGCACCTCTGCACAGGCACCTCCTGGCATTGTGAATGCAATTTTACCCTGGGGAAAAATGAAATTTTTCTTCTGATTTGGGGGCTCCAAGTGTGACACAAGTGAGATCCCCAGATCCACAAGAGCTTTTTTTTTAAAGTTAGCAAAAAAGTCTACACAGATATGAACACACGCAGTACAGCATGTTCGTACGTATCTTTTACGTGCATGATCAGTGTGTGCCTATATTTGCACAGGGCCATGAAAATTATATTTGCCTCCTGAATCATAGAATTATGCAATATCTTTCATGAATACTGAGTTCAATATTAGTTCAGTTCCAGCATTATGGAACTGAGAGTCAGTAGGCTGAAATTCTCTCCAGTTCACTGGTTTTCTCATTCCCCTGACACTTCAGTTGCACAGGGTTTTTTCCAAGGGAGGGAGATCTGCCAGCAGTCCTGTGTTAGAGCTGAGCTTAATGGCACTTTTGGGGAAGAAAAAAGAGAAGGTTCGTTTGTGTGGCCTGAAGCTGTTTTTGTTGGCACTGAGATCTGATTCTGTTTGAGGAGAGCAGCTGAGACAGGAAAGGCAGCTCCTGACTTTCATTTTCCACCTGTGGCTGGGGAGAGATGGAACCCACACACTGCCTCATGCACCACTCCAGGAGCTGGAACACCTCTCTACGTACCATAAATATGTAATGTTTTAACTTAACCCCTCTGGTCAAAGCTCCAGGCAGAAAGAAATAAGGTGCAGTGGTTTGATGATTGAGATATTTTCATTGGACAAAAGATAAAAAGGAGAGGGAAATGAGGGGGGAAAAATATGGGAGGCAGACAGTGTAAGATCTTGAGCTGCAAATGTTCAGGGCTTAGGTGAATCCAGCAGAGCTGGTGACATCATCCAGAACTTTCTCTCCTCTGATCCCATTCAGCAAAGCACAAAACACCTTGCTTTGCTCTTTGCAGAGAGTAGGCTTCATGAGCATTGGCATTAACAGGAGGTGCAAAGGTAGATAAGAAAAGAAGGAGGGGCATATCTCAGATCCAGAAATGAATACTGGAATAAGTCTGGAGCATTGAACACAGAATGCATCTCCCATGAATGCACTTTGCACAGCAATGTCCTTTCAGGACTGTAGTGTAGATCTTTCAGAATCAAACTCTTATGATGCTAAACCAAACATAGGGACCAACAGAAGGGTGCTGGATTTCACTCCTGGAACAGCTCATCCGTACAGACTGAACTAAAAGACTTTGCTTTATTTCAGTCTCTATGTTAGCCAGAAGAAAAGCATCTGTTCTACCTAAAGGCAGTAAAAATGCAGACCCACAGCTGGGTGTGTCTTTTTTCCCTGAACTCTCCAGACTGGTTGCCCATGGCTGGTTAGCACAGGTGAGTCAGATGAAATTGCATCTACATTATCAGAGCCCTGCAGAACTTATCTCTATGGCCCTCTAATGCACATTAAGCTTCTGTCACACAGGTGACATTTCTTCATGAAATCAAGCAATTCATTAGTTGCTATAAATGTTTTATTATGTCTATAGGCAATCCACTCTGACCAAGCACGTCACCAAAGGGAAGTGCTACCCCTGAACCCACAAACTGTTCTCTACAGATCCCAAAACTGAGTCTGGAGCTGAAACTGCTCTGCTGAGCTAAAGCATCAGCAAACTCTTACAGCACTTCTTCAGTGCTGACCAAAACTGCAGTACTGGACAATAGATTTTTAGGTTGCCCAACAACTATTTAGATAACTTACTCTCACAACCAATAAAATAAAAAAATAAATAAAAATGAGGCAGCCCATTTTTATGGCAGAGGTGGAGGACTCCATGGCCACTCCCAAATGATGCCTTGAGGAGCCCCTGTCCCTCCTCTCACTGCCATGGCTGCAGCTTCAGAGCTCCTTCTGGCAGTTTCCAGTGACTGATATAACCAGTCAAGAGATGTTTCATGGAAAAAAGTGTACTGAACCAAAACCAGGAGCAAACCCCACCTCTGCTGTGAATCTATCCTGATCATAGCAAGTATTTTTGCAAGTGTTCTAGCTTTTTGGGGAGGATGGAAGCATATATAAAATGATAAGACCAGAGAAGTTGCCAGTAAATAATTAAGGGATGAGAACAAAAATACTAAGAAAATTCAGCCTTGTATCTTTCCATGTTGGGTTTGCACGATTCCATTGCTCCTTGCATACATCCTGGATGCTTCTGCTGAATAATCTAGAAGAAAATAATTGCTGGAGGCTCAGCTCGAACAAAAGCAGCAGAGCCATAACACAAGGCAAATGTCTAACCTAAGCCTGATGCTCACTTTAATTCAGATCACTGACTTCTTTTTCCATTTTCTCACTAAATGAAAAAATAGAACCTCCAAATGACATTTAGAAAAAATATCACCAAGGTAACATGGAAGCTAATTTTAATACTGAGACAACAAAGCAGAATGTTTGCTCTTAAATAGACTGCCACACAATCCTGCAGAGATCTAGGCAGTGAGATATAGAGCCAAGGGATGTAAGAAGAGCAGGATCTCTTCTGTACTCCTCTTACAGTCTAAAGGTGTAGACTCTTCTCTACTAAAATGAGTAATTCTTACTTAGTCTGAATAATTTCAATGGACAAGAGGCAACTCACCCTGAGTCTCTGTAATGACACACCAAATGTCATGGCCAGTGTACTTTGGCTCCACACCTCATAAAGGTTTTTTTATTACAAGTTGCACCCAAAGAAGTTCAAGGTCCAAAGACACTCCACAGCATCCTCCTAGAAAAAAAAAATCCTGCCCTGCACACTGATTGCTTTGGTGTGGAAGTTGTTTCCAGAGCAGCCAAGTACAACTGTTTAACTCTCCTGGCCTTGAGCCAAGACCTAGCACAGTAACTTAAAAACTTGGCAGTACTGATGCCTTAATATATTGGGTATTCCTTAATACCCAACTATTCTGGTTTAGGTGCTCTCAGAAAGCTGAAGGTGCCTCCAATACACAGTTCAATGCCTCCAAAGCTCCATGTCTCACCAATTTCCTTGCCCCAAGGTGGGAGATCAGTACGTACAGCAGCTGCTCTCACTAACACAAGCCATGTGTGCTCATTGTTCTACCTGCCATCAGTAACACACATAAGCACTGTCAGTGCAATGCCCCAGGAGCTGCACCTCCACACTGTCCCGACACACACCTGCCACCTGTTCTCCTGCAGCACTAACAATCCCTCAGCAGTCAGGTTCTTCCCTTGCTTTACAAATTCTGCACCAAGCACAGTCAGCCCAGGAGCCTCCTCCACATGATCAGCAGGATTGTTGAGTCTCTCCATGCCACGGAAAGGCAGCTGGTTTCCTGTTAATGACTGCAGCCCCTGGGTTGGGGGCAGACCCCCCAGCATGGCCCTCGTTGGCTGGTGGTCTCTGATGAGGCAGGAGGGAAACTTGCTTTGCTTCAGCTTCAGCCACACAGGAGGACTGGAGGCTCATTCTGCTGGAAACTGGAACTCAACACTTCCTGCTACTCTACGGACCTCAGCATCTCACATGTGAAACACAGTGGTCTGTGAGGGTTTCCAATATTCTCATTCCTCCTACCTCACTTAAGGACAAAGAAATACCCTTCCCACTCAATCTCAGCTCTGCTGAAAACTCAAATTCCACTTGCAAGGGTTTTCTAATACCAGACGAATGCATATTCAGTTCAACCTGATGGCAACTCTTCACTGGCAGTGCAGATGATGGTTTGTGCTTACTATGAAATGAATTCACGTAGTAGTACAGCTGCCTCCTTTTTAATAATTTATACACTGTTCTAGACTGTCCTGAGGCTCAAGTAATTGCTTACTCCACAGAAATATAAATATTTTAAGTTTCCTGTCACACACAGGCAACTCTCATTTTAAATTAATGCACCGTGCAGGGGACTAAGAACCTACTCATTTGTTCCAAAGGGCTACAGAGAGGGTTGGCTGCAGGTACATGGTTATAAATGATTCAACAGATCATTTTTTGTTTATCTGTTATATAAAATAACAAAGCAAGCAAACTACCCAGGGAGTGTTCCTCAAACACAGACGAACAGATGAGAACCCCTTCAACTTCTGGGGAGGGGGAGCAATATCCTGCGTGCTCTTTGTGCTTATACCAGTGACCTCTGCGTCAACATAGGTGGGGTTTCCAGTCACTGAGCTTCCTCTTGGACCTGTATAAAGGTCCACAGGGCACACTCAGCTGCTTGCTGCTGTCTCTGTCTGTGCTGGTTTGCCTGCTTCAGTCCAGAAGACAAGGAGCACAAATGGCATTCTCCACCCGCAGCATCCAGTGGAGTACGAGCAGCCGTGTCCAGCCCTCTGCACCCAGTGTCAGCAGCCTGACCTCCAGGAAAATGTCCCTCCAGAAGATCCAGGCACCCAGTGTCTACGGGGGAGCTGGGGGCTATGGCACCCGCATATCAAGCAGCACCAGCTCTGGCCAAGGGCTCGGAGGGAGCCTCCAGCTCAGCATCACTGGCAGCGATGTGCTGCTCGCTGGCAGTGAAAAATCAACCATGCAAAACCTGAACGATCGCTTGGCTGCGTACCTGGAGAGGGTGCGCTCACTGGAGAAGTCAAACTCCCTGATTGAGATGCAGATCAGGGAATGGTATGAAAAGAATACCATAAGCACAGGTCAGGACTACAGCTCCTACTTCAAAACAATTGAAGAACTCCGAAATAAGGTAAGAGATCATAGAGCCCTCCATAAATATAGGAATTGCAATTATCAGTGAGATAGAGAATAATCTGTTGTAGAAAATGTAGTTTTCCAAATTGCAATTGGCCTAGCTGGGAAGAATTTTGGTTTTGATCAGCTACAAATTAGTGACAGATTTTAGATCATATGTAATACCTGATATATGCCTGCAGTTGTGAGTAATCTCATGCCTGAAAAATCTGTGACTCAGAATTAATTAAGTCTATGATATTTGCCTTAGGTGGCTTTAATTAGAGAAAGTACTAATGGTAAGCTGCATATTTAAATATTGTTTAGCTAGTCTATTTCAAAGTGTTTTTTTCAGAAAAGAAGGGAAAACACTCAGAAAAAATTAAAGACTACTACTTAAAACAGTAAATTTGGAAACAATGGAATATTCCCAACAGTCAACTGACAGGTTTGTCAAATAATGTTTCCAGAACTCCCTTCAGTCTTTTCCCTTTTATTTTCTATCAGTTCTCCTTCTCGATATTTAAAAGCAAATCCCTTCAGAGAACAGTTCGTTCCAACTATTCAATACACTTATTTTATGGCAGGACAACTTGTCTTTTGGACATCCCTAATTCCTTTAATTCACTTCATATGGAACTTAGCTTAAAGCCAGCTGACCAACAAGACAGCTTAAGTGAAGGAGGATGAAGCCCACTTACAGTATTCATTCCTAGGAAATGATCAAGTGTGAATTTCTATGCAAAGTTTCATTGCTTGTCCACCATTCCCTTTAGATTTCTGCTGCCCAGATGGACAATTCCAGGCTTGTCCTGCAGATCGACAATGCCAAGCTGGCTGCTGATGACTTCAGGCTGAAGTAAGTTCCATGATTTTATATAAATTCTCTTTCATGCTCCTCTTATTTAGAAAAGCTTCCACTTATTGGAATCAGTGCCAAGAAGTGAAGATTTTCCAGCTTTAAGCCTAATGAAAATTTCACAATGACTGTGATAGCAACTGATTCTAACATTTACTCCAAACTGTTGCATTCCAATGATGACAAAAGGCACTGTGTTGTACAGGTTTGAGAACGAGCACCTGCTCAAGCAGAGTGTGGAGAGTGACATCACTGGGCTGCTCCGTGTCCGTGATGACCTGACTCTGACAAAGGCTGACCTGGAGTCCCAGATTGAGAGTATAACAGAGGAACTCGTTTTCCTTAAGAAGAACCACGAGGAGGTGAGTGCAGCTGACCACTGCCAGGGAGAGGGAGTGGTTTGAGTGGCAAACACAACCAACCTCTCTAGGAAGCATTTCTATCCTTCCTGGAAGCAGCACAACCATATGTGGACCTCAGGGACATTCAAGCTGCCGGAGATCAAAGGCTGAACACTCCTCCATTCCAGGAATGAAGGAGCAAAGGTTTTCTCTAAGAAAAACTTATGGTTCAGGAATTGCTACCCCAAAAAGCACACAAATGGGAGCCTCATTCCACAGGTCCGGTTCTGAGGAAATCATTTTTATGATAATGCTGTCTATGATATAACATTTATTGCTATAAAGTAAGTAAACAGTTCTAAGATGAGATGCACTAAACACTATTCATAAGGCAATTAAGTTGTCTTGCCTCAGGGTACTATTAAGTCCTATGTGTGTGGATGCTGAGTTTGTGTCCAGTGCCCAGGAGTGGCAGCTCCCAGCAGCTGGTGCTAACCCAGTCCCCATTGCTGCAGGACCGGGACAGGCTGCGCAAAGAGGCCAGCGGCTCCGTCAACGTGGCAGTGGATGCTGCTCCTGGCATTGACCTCGCAGCTATTATGGAAAACATGAGAAAGCAATATGAAGAAATGGCAGAAAAGAACCGCCAAGAAGCCAAAGAACATTTTGAAAAGCAGGTAAAGTCAACTGCTTAAATACCAGCTGGAACCTCGGTCATGCCTGGCTGCAGTTCACAGTCCCTCCATTCCTCATTCCAGACAGCAGAACTGAACCAGGAAGTTGCCCTCAATGTTGAACGGCTGGAGGTCCAAAGGAAAGAGGTCACAGAACGGAGACAGGTCTTCCAGAGCCTGGAGCTGGAATTACAGTCCCTGCTGACCATGGTAAATAACAAAAAAGCAAGATAAGGACTGTGGATAGCAAAGAGTTACACAGATAAATAGAGGAATGAGGGGCTTTATAATCAAAATGTTATTTTAACAGAAAAATGTATCCTCTGAATAATATGTCACTGTTCTTGGCGTGGGCTATAGAAACAGACACTGGAAGGCTCTCTGGCTGAAACAGAAGCACGGTACAGCTACCAGCTCGACCACATACAGGGAGCAATTTCCAGTCTGGAGGCTCAGCTGAGGCAGCTGCGAGCTGACATGGAGGCTCAGAACAATGAGTACAGCATCCTGCTGGATGTCAAGACTCACTTGGAGATGGAGATCGCCACGTACCGCCGGCTGCTGGAGGGAGAGGAGAGCAGGTGAGCACACACATGGCTTTGTGTGTTGGTTTGGGTTTTGTGTCAGATATGCCTCTCTCCAGCTGCTTAGGGGTGGGGAGGCCCATTGCCCATTCTCAGCCACAGAAACAGAGTGGGCTGCCGTTCAGGCTGAGCTGCTGAAGCTGCTGTGGAATTTTGAGGTGGGCTCTCCCAGCCTACAGACTGTCACTCTGTGACCTGGGGAGCTGGGTAATGTTCACATGCCAGGAACACCAGTAATGCAGTTTTCTATCCACTTGTCCATATGGGTTAAGCAGAGAGTGGAAATTCCCTCCAGATTCTGCCTGTTCAGCTGTTCTGGCTCAGGAACTAGATCGGGTGTACCTGCATGAGCTGAAGTCCTGGCATTGCAGATTAACTGCACCCACAGCTTATACTTAGCAAGTTTCACTTTAACTGAGAGAACTCGTTTTACTGAGTTATATCCTGACTAAATGTCTTGATGAGAGGAGGATTAGCTGTCATGATCAAACAGATAGGAAATGCACAAGGATGTTTCTTCAATACATGAGTTACCATATATTTACATGTTCTAATTTATAATTTGAACAGGCATGTAGAAGTGACATCATCAATAGCAGAGGCTGAAAAAGGTATGTCCCACCAACTTCTTTCTATTTTGATGGCTGCCTATTAAAATGTTATGGAATTAAGTAGCCTGATATAAAACAACAGCTTCAGAGCAAATAATCAGCCAGTGGAATCTCACATCAAGAAAGCTATCAAGTGTATGGTTACCCTATGGGGACTATACAAACCTGGGCTCATATATACAATTGAGGTGCCCAGTGTAAAAGCACAGACTCGCTTTACCCATTCTGTGATTCTGTGAGTCCTCACAGGAGCAAGAGAACAACAGAGATACTGAATTCCCCTCTGGAGAGCTGCAGAAGCATCTGCTTCTCCCTGCTGGCTGCACAGGGAGACAGAGGCTCCCAAGTAACATGCAGTTTCACAGCAAAAATTTCCTATTTGGTGTAAGTCTATTCCAAGGCTTTATGTCTACAAGTCTGTGCTAAACTGAAACAAAATTATCAAGAGCACCAGAGAGTTATTGAACCCAGTGTCCACTACAGTCTATAGGCAACACACTCAATACCCAAAAGAGGAAAAGCCATTGCACACTGCAAAAATTTATCTCAAGGACCCGTGGATTGAAGATGATTTTTGATATTTCCTCATCAACTGCTACTACTGCAGCAAGATTACTCTGTCAATGTACTTTGCATTAAATTACTTATCTTTTCAATTTCCTTAACAGAATCTAGTAAATTTAAGAAGATCAAGACAATAGTTGAGGAGGTGGTTGATGGCAAGATTGTCTCCTCTGAGGTCAGAGAGATTGAAGAGAAAATGTAAATGGAACCAGCAGAAAAGATACCACTGGAGTTCTCTGGAGCTAATGCCAAAACTACAAGAGTTATAAAGAATCTGATCTAATTCACCCTGAACCCCAGAAGGATTAAAAAAATGCCTAAATATCAAATAATTTGTTGTTCTTGCTTTATGGAGGAGTGTTAATGAAAACATGTAAGTCATAACATAGAAGACTTTGGGTTTACTTACATAGTGACTAAGTACCTTGATGAAAAAAAACTCAAATTAGCCTGATATGAATGTATAATTGCTTCCAATACAGATAAAAATGGAAGTATTAGGTTTTTAAAATGCATTAAGACATCAGTTCAGCACACTTTTTCTAAATGTGAACTCCCACACAAACATAAAGCAGCTTTACTTCATTAAAACCTATTTTTCAAATAAATATGAAGTGTCAATTTGCTTTTCATAATATATTAATGTGAAAAAATAAATTGAAGAAGCCTTTTTGTTATTTTTCACATTCTGTGAATGATTATATCACCAAGGACTACAGCAAGCCAAGATATTTTATCAGTAAGAATATATTTGAAATGATCTCCCTCTTTCTCAAACCTTTCTGTGCCTATAATGTTACCTGTCCCATAGGGAGGCCCCTGTGCCACACCTGGATTCTCAGTCCCAGGAGTTTACATTTTCCTCCTGACAACATAAACACACAAAGCTCTTCCCTATGAAACCTCACCTGTCCAGAGCTATGTACTGTACATAAACAGCTGCCAAAGAATTAATCCTCTGCTTTCACTGCCCCGAGTCACTGAGACCAGGCTATCAGCTTATTTCCACAGAAATGCTTTACTTACACCTTTGATCCTCCGCTCTTTTCTGCCCCAAAAGCACCCCATGCTCCTGGGTGTGGATAAATCAAAATTAACACATTTCAGTTGACAAATCCAATGATATAATTAAGCCAGGACAAAGGAAAAACAATTTTCCATTTATCAAAATAACTTCAAAAGAAAGATATATTGGCTTTGGAGGGTTTCCATGCCCAAACCTGCACCCAGAAGCACTACATTTGATCTTTGCATTTGTATTATAAAAGGCACCAAATACAGAAACCAGATTTCTTATTTTGAGATAACAGTAAAACTATTTAGCAGACACAATGGTGAGTTCACAGCTCCAAAGTACAAATTCTTATATGCTACACATTGTGTGCTATAGACTATATGCTATAGATTATAAGCATATCACTCTGAGGTATTTCAGTGATGAAAGGGCTAGGGCATAAACCAAATTCCAAATCCTATTTAGTATGTTTATGTTTTCTTATTAATGATTACCCTGCAGCTCACTGAACATCCATGTGCCCTGATGGTCACTTTTCTTACTTCCTATCAAGCATCCAGGAGCACTAATTTAGCAGAGGCTCCTGCCAGAACAGAATTATGAAAAGAAAGACATTCCTGCCGCACTGGAGAAGCAGGGATCAAAGGGATCACTCTGCTGACTTAGCAAACTCCTGTAAGAACAGCCCCAAATGCAGGAAGCACTGAATCTGCAGTGACAAAACAATTATTTAGGAGGGATTTAAATGCAAAAAGAACTTTTTGTGCTCCATTGCACATGGCAGAACACAATCGTGATGTCTCAGCTCCACTCCACCCATTTCCCCTCATACAAATACCTGGAGGGCACCAGATTTCCACTCCCATTGGCAATTTCAGTTGGCACATATCACTTTTGTTGGTCAGAACATACTAAACTGACATCCCTTCCAAACAGGAGGGAGAGAGAGAGTGAAAGCTCTCCCCAGGAGGTGGGGACTCCTCCTGAAACACCCACTGCTGTCCCTCTATAAAGCTGGCCCTATTCTCTGTTGTATCCTCCACGGGGCAGACCTCGAGCACCATGGCCCTTTCCGTGCGCACAAGCGGCGGCTCCCGGCCATTCTCCTCCCGGAGCGGATTTGGAGGGGGATCTCTGAGGATGTCCAGTTCTGGTGGTGGAGGAGGCTTTGGTGGCAGTGGGCTTGGGTTTGGTGGGGGTTCTGGTGGAGGGTTTGGTGCAGCTTCTCTGTTGGGTTCAAGCTCTGGCTTCGGTGGGGGCTTTGGAGGCAGCTCAGGCACAGGATTTGGGAGCAGCTTAAGCAGTGGCTTTGGTGGAAGCTTTGGAGGTGGTTTGGGTGGTAGCTATGGAAGTGGCTTAGGCAGTGGGTTTGGTGGAGGTTTGGGAAGCGGTTTTGGCAGCAGTTCAGGTGCTGCTTTTGGAAGTGGCTTTGGTGGTGGCTTAGGAAGTGGTTTTGGAGGTGGGTTTGGCCCTGCAGGTGCTGGCGATGGCGGCATTCTTTCTGGTTCAAAAAAAGAGACTATGCAGAACCTCAATGACCGTCTGGCTGCATATCTGGACAAAGTGAGATCACTGGAGGATTCCAACACTGAGCTAGAGCGCAAAATCCGTGAGTGGTATGAGAAAAATGGCCCTGGAACCGGCACCCCTGGATCTGGGAACGACTACAGCAAATTCTATCCCTTAATTGAAGATCTTCGAAGCAAGGTAGCAAAGCAATGTATTTAATGTATCTTTATATTTGTAACTCACATGCTCACTAATAGTATGAATGAAAATAACAAATTTCTTTCAGAAACAAAGAGCACATTTATCTTTTGGTACTGACACTTGCAGTGACCTCTGTCACCTTGCTCTGGTGACATGTGCTGAATTTTTCCTGTACATTAAAGTAATTCTGAAGCTGTGTCACACAGTGATTTGTCTAATCTGAATAAAGAAGAAGGCAGTGATGAAATGCAGTTCTACAAACCCTTGTTGTAGACAAAGTTTAAAGCCATTAAAAAGCCATGAAGCCTTTGGGCTGTAACATCATTCTCTGAACACTATTCTAGATCATCAATGCAACCATCGACAACGCAAGGATCATTCTGCAGGTTGATAATGCCAGACTGGCTGCTGATGACTTCAGACTGAAGTAAGGATATCTTAATGCCACAAAAATCCCTACTAATATCTTAAGGAAAAATTTATTTTATATTAAAAATCTCTTTCCTTATAGAATAATTGTTATATAATTATTAAACAATATTATAGTCATGTGTATTAAGCTTTCATACTAAAGCAAAAATAAACATTAATAGTTTGCATTTGACCTCACTGGACACGTGAAAAATAATATTTAATCCCTTTATACACAGATATGAGAATGAAGTGGCTCTTAGGCAGAGCGTGGAGGCCGACATCAATGGCCTGCGCAGAGTCCTGGATGAGCTGACCATGACCAGGGCAGATCTGGAGATGCAGATTGAAAGCCTGAATGAAGAGCTGGCTTATCTCAAGAAGAATCATGAAGAGGTTATTTTTTTCCTTTGTGCATTCATAACAATACACATGTTGTTGTGAAATATCAAATTACTCCCTTATTTAAGCCAGCTCCTGAGTTTCGTCATAGGCTTTGTTTGCTGTTATTTTTTGAGTTTGCTGAGTGAAAGAGTGCAAGAAACAAGCTACAGATCCTTGTTGAAACAGAATTTATATCACATATATTTCTTTATATCTATTTTGGTGGAACTATTTTGTCTTTTCATAACAGAACCTTCTCTTTATTTTCAATCCCTCCAGGAGCTTCAGGGCATCCAAAGCAGTGAATTTGGCCAAGTCAGCGTGGAAATGGATGCTGCTCCAGGGACTGACCTGACCAAGCTTCTGAACGATATGAGGGGACAGTACGAAGTCATTGCTGAGCAAAACCGTAAAGAGGCCGAGGCGTGGTTCAATGAAAAAGTAACAACCACAGAGAGTAAACTCAGCAAAATGCATGGGAAAATGAGATTGATACTTGGAACAAGTATTCATTCTTTCTTGCCATTTCAGAGCGGAGAGCTGAAAAGGGAAATCTCCACCAATACTGAGCAGCTCCAGTCGGGAAAGAGTGAGATCACAGATTTAAAACGGACTCTCCAGAGCTTGGAAATAGAGCTGCAGTCTCAGCTCGCCATGGTACGTTCTGGGAAGCTGCTGACTGCTCAGAGCCAATTCGCCAACTTCAAAAGTCTTTTTAGACTTAATCCTATTCCATAGAATTGAGGATTTGCATTCATTTCTGATTAAATCCTATATTATTTTAGTTCCTAAATAGCAGTAATATATCTAACTGGATTGCAAACAGCATGTCACAAAGCAGATGAGTTTCTACATCACATTTAGGGAAGTGACGAGACCATTTTCAAACCGGTGTTTTCAAAGAGCAAATAAAACCTTCTAAGTAATGCAGCTATGCTCACTCCCTTAAACTCCTTCAGTTGGTTTTCTAAAGAGATTTTTTCCTTAACCAGAGATTATTTAATATCCTTACACAGAAAAAATCCCTGGAAGACACTTTAGCAGAAACGGAAGGTGGTTACTGCGCTCAGCTGTCACAAATCCAAATGCAGATTGGGAATCTGGAGTCCCAGCTTTTCCAGGTCAGAGCTGACATGGAGCGCCAGAACGCAGAGTACCAACAGCTCCTAGACATCAAGACCCGCCTGGAAATGGAGATTGAAACCTACCGGCGCCTGCTGGATGGAGAGTTTGTGTAAGGAACTGGTTGACACAAAATATCTCCTCGGGTTTATTTTCTGTAGCAAAATCCTTTCCAGGAAAAAAAGAGGTAAAACAAGTGGAACACTCTCCCAGCGACAGTGAGGCACATACAGTGATCACTGTGACTGAGGAGAGTGAGCCATTCTGCTCATTATTTAAATAATCTATCAGTGTAGCCATGAAAAGGGAATGCATCCTGATCCTACTGAACATCCTGCAGTACTGCATGTCTCTGATTCCCTTTTAGGGGTGCTGGACAGGGAGTTCCCTTCGAAAGTTCATCCCTGACAGGGTCCAAATCTCAAACACAATCACTGGACTCTTCTCAAGGTAGGGAGAACTTGATTGAATAAAATTTTGATTCTAAAATCATTCTTACAACTCAAACAATATGTTATCCTGTTTAATTACATCATAGAGTTCATTAAAATCAGAAGCCTGAGAAGGGGTACTTGGTCATGTTTTGGATGATCATTTTAACACATTAATAAATATTTTATGTTTTGTTCATGATGTTTAGATCCAACCAAAACTAGAAAGATCAAGACAATTGTAGAAGAAGTGGTAGACGGAAAAGTTGTTGCATCTCACGTCAAGGAAGTTGAAGAGAAGATATGAGGCACAATCTGATATGGCAAAGGATCCATTTGCTCCAAGCCAAAATGGATAAATAATTTTATTCTTTTGTATGAAGTGATAAAACACTTGGCTTGGTACTGAGAATCTTTTAGATAAAACAAAGTCAGCACTTTCATTCCTTGCAGACATGCAATATATTTCCTGCTTCGCTCTATCAGCATTACCTGTATGATTTCCACAGTGTTCTTTAAAAATATCATCAAATCTTTGTTCAATAACCAGAAATAAGAAGCACACATTTAATCAGATTTGCCTTTCTATAATCTTTAGTATTATAATCCATAGATAAAATAATTTTGCTCTTCTAATTTCATGTTCCAGTTTTCATCCCTAATAAAAATGACTCAACAAGCTTTAAGGTATTAGTGTCCCTTTACTCTCTACACCCCCCTCCTGCTGTGTGGTGAGCCAGCAATAAAATATGAACATTGAAAGCAACTAGAATTCAAAGTTCCAGAAGTCCTAGGAAAGATGCAGTTGCTTACACCTACCTACCATCAGCCTTCAAGAATCTCATGGCCAGGTGTTCCTTTTACACCTGAAAAAAGAGATAGAAAAAGAAAGCATCAGTTTATACCATCCCAAGACAATACCTTGTGTTTGTCTGATGGATTCCTAATGGTTTTCTTATGTAACTGTTCTCATCTCAACAATGACAAACTTTGCCAATATTTTGAGTTTAGAACTACACAGAACAAAGATAATTGAGATACTTGTAGAAGAGAGAGTGGACAACAAAATCTTTCCATCTCAGTCCAGGTCAGCTGGAGGACAAACAGCTAAGGAAAATATAATCCAAACACAGGATCCTTTCATATGTGCCAACAGACCCAGCCAAGAAGAGGGAAGCCTTTTTACACCAAGAGACTTTTAAGTGGTACAATATTTTGACTCTAAAAAGATGTGTGTCTTGTGAAAGTTTACTGCCTGTTTTATCATTTCATTGATGTATATTCTCATTTAGAGCCTAAAATGCAGTTCTCTCTTTGCTAAATTCGAGATTTCTATTTAAATTAGAAATTTTTTTACTGCATATCTGATATTGTACACTACTAAAAAAAATAAGGAAGAGGTAAAATGAAATAGGTAAGAGCCATTCTTAGCAGACAAGATCCTTGGGATCACACAGTGCTCCAGTGAGCAGGAAATGGAGCACAGCACATCAGACAAGCTGTGCTGATCTGTCTGGGAGCTGTCAGGGAAGGGGTAAGAACCCCACATACATTGCATGTTGTGTGTAGTGAGCACACCAACACCTGGCACAGGTACTGAAACCCTGTCAGAGGCAACCCAGACCCTTTTCCTGACAGCAGTGATGTGTCTGAAGTGTACCTTCACCACAACTTGGCTCTCTGCAGAAAAGGAACCAAAGCCCTTACCACAAATTGCACCAGCACTCCTCACCACCAGCAGCGCTGGTTCCTCTCCCTCCTTGTGTGTTTCTGCCCATAAAAGAGGATGCCCAGGAGCCAAGCTCGTTTCTGAAACGGGACAGTCCTCAACAGTGGGTCAGGTCATACACCCGAGGCTTCATCTCACTGAATCTCAGATACCGTCAGGGATGGAAACTCTGTGATATCCCTAACAATGGTGGAGGCACCTGGCGGCGGCACTGCCAGCCACAGCTGCGCAGGGGAGGCTCTGTCCTTCCACGTCCTCTTGCCAGAGCACTTCATGCTGGGCAGCTTCATCCTTTGCTTTCCCTCTCTTACCCTCACATTTCTGAGGTTATAAAACCCCACAGTTACAGCGTAACAAAAACATTAAGACATTGATACATTCATTTCGGAACATAATTTAAGGGTAGTTATTTTCTATCCTTTGCTGCATTACCCGGCTGTCAGGATAATGCAGGAAGAGTTATTTTCGTGCTATCCTTTGCTGCATTACCCTGCGAGCAGGCTCCGAGCCCCCTGCGCTCCCCGAAATGGGCTGCTGCCGCTTTAACGGGCCCGCGGCCGCAGCCCCGCGCCGGCGGCAGCGGAGCCGGGAGCCGGGAGCCGGGGAGGATGGGAGGAGGAGGAGGAGGAGGAGGATGGAGCCGGCTCGGCTCCGCCGAGAGATCAGGGCAAAGTATGAATCGCTCATCACCCGAAATCAGATAAAGACCGTCAGCTCAGCAAGGACGCAGGTAATGCCTCCTCACAGCCACACACCTTGCAGAGTACGGAGCCATTCCCTGGCCGTACAGTTCCTCCCGCAGCCTCTATGAGGTACAGTAATTCCTTTCAATGCAGCAGATTTTCGGGCAAGGGATGTGGATCTTACCGCAGTAAGATGTGAACTAGAAGAATCGGAAATAGATTTTGTTAAGGGTATGGATCACGCTGAACGAATGCTGTGTAATTCTTCAGGATGCTTTTCTGTCCCTGCAGGCGGGCTATTGCTGGGATTTAAGGGATGATGACATAGGCTGAAACAGGGTAACCTCTAGCTCCATGTAGTTATCTCAGAGGAAAGAAGAATCCTGAAGAGAATTCTTTTATATACAGCATCTTTGTAGTTTTTAGCCCTCTAGTAAAGTACACTGTACCTTTGCAGGAACTATTTTCTATTGCTCACAGTAAAACTATGTTTTGCTCTTCAGCAAATATCAGTTGCTCTCTCATACAGCTTGATTAAATGTTACCAACACACAACGCTGCTGCCAGGGATTTACATACAAACAGCTCTAAACCCAACCAAAATCAAATAGCAAAACAATTTTGAGCCATCAAATGTAAAGAAATTCAGGAGGGAATGAGGTATTCTGTCACCTTGTACCCAGGTATTACAGGAATCCCAGAGGTTTGTTTTAAGGACAGGCCAGACGCTGCTGCAGCCTGGCTGAACCACCAGCAGTGCCAGACACACGGCAGCTGCACACCCGACAGGGAAGCCAAGTTTATCTTTCCCTTGGCACAAAACTGCCAATGCACATTGGTTTGATCCTGTCACACAAATTCTGCAGTACTCAGGCAAGAAAGGGGAAGTAAAGAACATTGGGGGTTCACTTGTGGATGAGACAAATCTAGATTTTTCACAAAAATGATCATCTGGTAAAGTTGCAATGGGTCAGAACGTACAGGGGAACAGAACCCTTATTGTCCTTAGTTCATAATTCCTGAATTAAAGAGATTCTTTTCTTAGAGTCAATGTCATCATAAGAACCTGCATAAAGCAGTAAAATATGCAAAAGAGCAAGTGCTGTTTCAAGGGCTTATGGCATCTTCACCACTTGCATGGAAATTCAGAATCAAAAAAGAAAAATAACTTTTGTAAGCCAAACAATCATTCTAGAAGTTACATGCAGGAGCATACTATCGAAATCAAAGATAGGTCTAAATCTAAAATGACCCCACATATGATCAGAAGAGGTTTTAAAAAATTACTTTTAACAGGATAAAAGGGAAAAAAACCCCAAAACTCTGAAATAAAAAATGCATTAAAATTAAAGCACTTTATTCAAACTTGGAAATTTGAACCATCTGCACCTCCTCTAAGCCCCTTTACTCCAGAGGTGAGTAAGGTCTCAATACATTTGGGTAATTTATATGAGAATTGCTCTGGGACAAAGGTGCCAGGGATACAGATGTGGCCAATCACTTCCCACCAAACACAGTGGGATAAGAGCTTTTCCTCTACACAGTACAGAAAATACTAACTCCTCACTGTGAGCTTTCACACATTTATACAACTCCAACAAAATTCCCACTAGACATTTTTATGTGCCAATTTATTATCGTGATTTGAATATTTTTAATATTATTATCTTTTCTATGTCCCCTGTAGTTAGAAGAAGGTACGAGTAAAAGAATGGACAAAGATGCAGAAGCATTAAAGGCAGCCAGAGCAGAATTGTGTGAAGCCCGACGGCAGTGGCACCACATGCAGATCGAAATCGAGTCTCTCCATGCTGTGGTAAGAGTTAGAAATGAAACTTGAAATCTCATGGAAAAAAAAAGTCTTGTCTTGATGTAAACTATCCCACAGTCAATTTTAGTGACAGTCACAGCCACCATACAGCAGAAATCCATCACAGGAACACTCAGGTTTGGGGGCTCCAGTTCCTCACAGAGCCCTTGCTCACACACACTGACCCAGCACATGTTCTGGAGCAGGACCTGCCACTCCAGACACCCCAGACTTCTGTTTTCACACCTCCCAAGCACATTTTGGCATGATACTTCCTCACCAAGCTCCTGGTCATTCTGCCTTACCAATTCACAGCATGCTTATGATTTTTTTAATGTGTGGACCAGATTTATTAATTCATTCATGTTAAAATGTCAGCCATTTGCTCAATTCAGCAGTACAGAAAAGCTCCAAGAGCACACAGACACTTCATACAGCACAGAGCCGGACATTGTTTAACTGTAAAATCAGAGATCTGTAAACTCAAGGCAGTGGATTGCTGGGCAAGACATGGCTCCTCTTTCATCTAATCTTAAATTACCACAGATTTTATTGGAAAGTTTCTCAGCCAAAATAGTACTTTGAAAGCCTTACTCCTGTTCTCAAAGAATAATCTTACAAGAACTGATGTAAAAATACACTGTTTGTTAATGAAACCATGTATGTCTGTAACATCTTCACACACAAACTTTCCAAATCTTAAAATATGACTTAAATTTCACAGGAAAAGGGTTTGGAACGTTCACTGCGGGCCACAGAGCAGCAGTACCACATGCAGCTACAAAATTTGGAAGGCGAGATTGAAGGCTTGGAGAAAGAGTTGTTGGAAGTGAGAAGGGGAATTGAGAAACAGCTTCGAGAGCACGAAATCCTCCTGAACACGAGGATGAAGCTGGAAGAGGAAATAGCAACATATCGCAGTCTGCTGGAGCAAGAAGAGAGCAGGTACTCACTGCTTAGAGCAAAAGATCTCGAATTTCTCTTCCATTCCTGAAAGTCCAAATAATGAGAAGTGTAAATACATGAACTAAACATTTTAAAAGTACAGTATAAAATCTTAGAAAAGGTTTCATTGTGAGGTAGCTTCAGTGACTGCAGAGTTCCTGGTGCTCAGTGTCTCGCACACATTGCAGAGAGCAGCTCAGGCACTGCAGCCTCACTCGAGGCACCGTGGGTCACTGGGGCCCCACACACAGGGAGTGCTGGGCAGAGTCTGTGTCTCAGACCAGGACAGACCCCGCAGGAAAGTGCACAGATATTGTCAGTAACTTCCTCCAGCTCCAGGCTCAGAAAGAGAGATCCCAACAAATACTTACCACGATCAAACAGAACTTCTCGTGATTCTCACATTTTTAAATTTCTCACAGTTGTTGATATGACAAGTTAGGAATTAAAGTAATTCAATACTATTAGATGCCCATGATAATTTTTTTCTGCAGGTTCCGTTGCTCAATACCTGCCCAGAAGGATGACAAAAAGCCCAGCACTAGCAAGATTACCTTTATGCTGCCTTCAGGTGAGTTTCAGGCACCTTCTCCTTAAGGATTTTGGCCCTAACCGTTCACAACTACTGACAAATTCCTGAATATTAAAAAAAGACCTTTTCCAATGTATGGGAAATACCTCCAGGTCCTGCATACTGCCCTTGCCCTTCTGCATGCTCACTGTACATCTGCATATTCTTTTACAGAGGGTGTAAAGAAGCACAAACCACAGAAGGTGGAACTGATGACAAAACAAGCAATCCTAGATGGAAATATCATGAAGGAAAGTGCTGAAGCTCATGGCACTGTACAGTAAGATAAACAGGAATTTCACAAAATAACAATTAGAAGTAAAGGGTGGAGATTACGTTTCAGCAGCTTTGAATTTTCCGTTATTTGGTATCTGTTATATCATGCCCACAGAGTCCAGGAGCTTCAGAAGCACAGTGAGAGCTCCTCATTTTACACTGAATGGCAGTGTTTAACAATACATTACATTTAAAAGTTCTTTTTATTAGCATTGGCTTCATAAGTAAACAATATCATGCTGATGCTTCTGATTTGTAATTTCTATTTCTGTTAAGAATGAAACTATGAATAATTCATCTCACTAAGGCTGAAAGCAAAGAGCCCAGACCATTATTTGGGAAGTCCCTCTGGGGCATATTTATGCACATAAATTCAGGCTCAGCTGCTCCAACTTGCTCCTTGGAAACTCCTACGTTTCCCCAAACAGGGGAGGCAGAGCCTGGCTCCCAAGTAGGCATGTGAAAGTCTGTTAGCATGTGTTATTCACCTGAAATTACTTTAATAGCAATGGATTGCCTCATTTTATTTTTTTTATGCTGCTCTTTGAGCTTTTTTGTAGACTAATTTAATGTTACTTCTAAATACACAGTAGTGGGCCATTCCTAACACTGAACCATAATCAGCTTCTGAAAATATTAATGTCATCATGAGGTCCAGCAGACACACTCCCTAGGTGACATTTATTTTTGTGCACGAGCTTTGTTCATCACACACTCAGATCTGCACAGAGCTACTGCACCAGGTGCAGTGTCCTCAGCCCCAGAGCCTGACATTCAGATCTGAATTCTGACACACACACACACCGAGAATTGAATCAACAGGATTTGCATGCCTCAATATTCCTGGATCAGCTGGCTTTTCAATTATCCCTATTTTACTTTCTGCCTTTTTTCTCTTTGATGTAATATAACTCCACATTCTGAGGTTTGAGTCTAAACTAGATTTTCTCCTCCCTGTTCTGAAGGCTCTCAGATGCAGGAATCCTGTCCTGCCCACAACAGTACTGAGGTTTCTTGCAAAATTTTTGAGCTTGGATTCCAAACTTTCTCCTTGGAAACAAACTGTTTAATGTATTTAGAACAGTAGTTGTGTAGCCATGTCTACCTAAAAGTACAAAACTAAAAATATAATGTACCCTCACCCTTTATTTAGCTTCTCTGGAGAATGAAAAAAAAGGACATCTGCAGTATCTCAGTACTCTATAAAATAATTTGACTCTTTATGATGCCATTTCTCTCTCTGTTTAAAAAGAAGTTCTGAAGATACATAACTAATACAGCCAAAAAAATCATAAATACATTTTCTTTATTGTTTCAGGACAGAAAAAGTGGATGAAGTCATTAAGGAATGGGAAGGTTCTTTCTTTAAGGACAACCCTCGCTTAAGGAAAAAATCAGTTTCCTTGCGTTTTGATCTCCACCTGGCAGCCACAGAGGAAGGGTGTTTGCACACAAAAAAGAAAACCCTCCCCGACATTGAAGTCAGGCTGGTGATGAGGAGATCCTGCAGCATCCCATCCATCAAACCTTAACCTCAGCCAATTCCCTCAAAGTGCATCCACAACGGGCTCTGGAAATAAACTGTAGATGGACTCCCATGGCTGCTGTCTGCTACAACCACAACATCTCCCCAAGCTCTTGGATCAATACAATAAAACCATACAACTCCTTTAAAAGAAAGGCTGAACAGCAAGGGGGTTCTGCTTCCAAGAAACCCAGCTTTTACTGGTTTTATACTCTGGGTGCAGCCCTTTCATTTTCTCACTGTTGTTGTTTTGTAGAATTTCACCAAATATTATAAAAATTCAACTAGAACTTTATAGTTTGACATATTCTGCCTTTGTAAAAGAGAACTTGTTTTCTCTGTCCAAAATTGAGAAATGCCTATTTGCTTCTCTTAATTATTCAATAGTCCATTCATATAATGACTGGTGAATCCTTGCAATAATTTATATCACAGCTGTCATACTTCTAGAAATATATTTTAAAATAATACTTTCTAACAGCAAAAATTACATACAAAAATATGTGAACTATTAACAAAGAGTTTTCTTTTAAAAGTGGCTAGTATTTTTAAATTCTGTTTTTTCAGGCAACAAATGAACAAGAATGTCTTTCTTCTGCATCCTTCTACATCCATTTTAGGAGTGCATTTTAGCCATATTGTTCAACTGATTTTGAAGCAGTAATTTCCCCCAAAAAACCAATCATTTTCTTATGTGTGCATACATGCCTGTACCATAAGTCTCTTAGCCAAGGCAAATGAAATTACTCTCTAATTGTTCAGATGGGAGGAGTCAAACAACCATTTGAATGTTGGTATTCCATTAATTTTGTTTATTATAACAATGTGCATTAAAATATCTTCAACAAATTCCTCTTCTGCCAAACACTAAAGGTAAGTGATGCTGTTGATCTAGCCCATGTGATAAGTAACTGTTATGCCAGGGTACAACTGTTACTACTTCAAATTAACTGGACAAAATAAGGGCTACAAATTCAAATACAATTCAACCAGACCCCTTAAGTACCCCCCACTCCTACCCAAAGTAGCTGTGGGCAAACAGAAACGCTGCACCAGTACACAGAGGAACAGCCATCCTTCTTTAAACCCTTATGGGATTACAAGCAAATTACAAACAAAGACTTATGAAGACAAGAATGATTGTTTGTGAGAATTCTGAAGAGGATGGATGTCACAGCTCCCACTGGAACACTGGGATCACTGGGGCTCAGAGTCTGGAAAACCCATGCACAGGATTTGCTGGATTACAGCAGCATGTAAAGGATTGATTTCAGTGTCAGTATCTGCCTTATTACTTATGGCATGTGTACAAAAGTGATACTGCAGATTTTTTCAGAGTTAATTTCTGCTTCTATCCTTTGTTCATGGTAAGAACAATGCATTGATATTGTCCTGTTCTGTCTGTACTGTATCAAACTCGCTACTTATCCTTAACCTGAATCATGAGCTGATGTTGTTACCACTCGAGTACTTGGCATCCTGAATGTATCAGCCTGCTCCAATATTTTGACTATGCAGCTTTTTTTTGTGCTTAGACTCTGTACATTTTACAATACTTGAATTTAAACTAAGTTTTAATTGCTTTAAGGCACTTTAAACAGGGATATGAATTTACCAAAGTAAATTATAGTACTACAATAAAAAAAGTATTAAAATGGAGTTTGTCCATGCATATCTTGTGTGTGTCAATGTCTTCTCCTTAAGTGTAAAGGATTAAAAGAGAGATGCAAAATAAAAGTAGCAAGTAGGAAAATCTGTAGCACTGCAACAAGTGCGTTCTAAGATCCTCTCTGCAACTGGAAAGACACAAATTCTCTGAGAATCTTTACCATAACATGTGAATGCCTTCCTGCTACAAAACTTACTCATTTTCCCTGGTAAATCCAGTTACCTTGACTATTTTCTTCACATGTGACTTCTCGATACTGACTTCAGTAGTTTCTGCTACTCTAATCCTCGTTTAAGTGGGCATTCTGGTTTTAACTAAGTTTTCATCCCTTTCAGTAAGTATTGTTTTTTGCATTATTCACAAATTCCATCTCTTCAAATATAAAGAACCCTCTTTTGTTAACAAAGCAGTGAACTTCCACAAGTGGCAGTGTGAACTCCACATGGGCATCAAAATAATTTCTCACCCTCAGTTTTAGGTGACTTTAAAGCTGAATTAAAAAAAAATAACACTGAAGCTTAATCCTATGGCAGAGAATTCTTCATTTCTGTGGTTCTAATTAAATCCAGACCAGCTGAGCCTCTGCCAACCAGCACCTACAAACGGCTGATGTAAAAACGAGTTTCATTGTCTCAACCTACTTCCCAGTGAATGCCTGTCCTCATTCCAGAGCTTATGAAACTGCTGGTAATTAAAACAGTTGGGTAAGAATTAGTTTTTACATCCCCCCTGGTGAGCACGGTGCAGTATAAACAATTCCATTCGATCAGTAGAAGTACTTATATATTGTACAGGATATTAAAAAGTGTATGCTGGCAAAAGTTTTCACTATCACAAGATGGAATTGAGGCAAAGAGCACAGTAAGAAAAAAAGGGAGAATAAAACAAAGCTGGAAATACACTGGTGGCTTTGAAAACATACCATGATTTAAAACTATTAGTATGGAATGTGAGTTTCCATAAGCATACTTGAACACCATAACAAACAATTCCATTTTAAAAACAAATACATTTTAAATAACTAAAATTTTAAAATTAAATTTAAAAATAATTAATAAATATTTCAAAATCTCAATTTTTAATGTAACATTAAATGCAATTTACACTATCAACAAAACCATGTTATTAATAAACTAGAAGTGAATGTATGAAACCAAGGGGAAACCTGGTCAAAAGCAGAGGGAAAACCAGGTTATTTCCCACCTCTTACAAATATTTTCTCACCTTTTACCTTTTCCTGCCCAAGTGAAGCTCGCAAACTAGTGTGAGATATTTTGCTGGCTGAGGAATCTTTTCAACTTGTGCTTGAATATTAAATTGAAGTTACAGATTATTCTGCTGCATGTCAATAAGTGGCCATTGTGGGTATAGTCAGCAGTCAAGCAGATGATGGCAGAGCTCTTGTCTCTTTATTTGTTTATGAAAATAAGTTTATTTAAGCATGAAAACAAATCGGGCCAGTGGAACTGCAGATATCAAGAAAAATGGATCCAACTTGAAGCAACCCATGTTCAGTTAGTTTTTCTTCTTTTCACCTTCTACTAATCTTTTGGGTTAGGCAAGTACAATCCCCTTTGGCTTTCCTTCAGAACCACTCAAACTCTCCCTCATGAATGTCTAGAAATATATCTTATTGGCCACGTGAGAGCACTTCAATGCCGCTCAACTTCAACGTCAAACTTTCAAGTTTCATTGCGGAAATTTTCATATTTAATTCAGTCACTTTGATAATTTTCAGAGTTAAAGTCTCTTAAAGCTGAATGCTGAGATCTGGAACTCTTCATCCTCTTCACACCCCCAGAGCCACATGCTTCACTTTGATATTTGTGAGGGTTTCACCTGTGTGTGATAACTTTGCAGATTGCTGCAAGGAACTGTAGACAATTCCACTGCTCCCAGACTACTGAGTAATTTATAATCCTGTGTGATTCAGCAGCAGAGTTTTGAGTTGGTCAGGCTCTTTAGTTGACAATTATCATGTATTTAATACCCGGGGTCCATCTCGCTGCCTTCCCAGCCGTCCCTAACGCCATCCCCTTCCTCAGACAATTTTCCCACACCGGCACCTTCCTGCTGCCCTCAGAGCTCACCCTGCTCCACTCAACCGCCTCTCGTAGCGCTACCATCCCAAACAGCCATTTCGGCACCACGCTGTGCACAGACAAGGATTTCCCAGCACTGACGGACAGTTCACCTGACTCCATCGCTGTTTTTATTGGATATTATTCGGGCTCGGACACATTCCCGCAGCGTTTTCCCGTGATCTCACGGCAACCCGGAGGCCGGGGCGCCTCAGAGGGCGCGCGCTGCCCGTGAGGGGAAAAAGGCGCCAAAATCCCCTCAGGGGCCGCGTGGTGACCGTGAGGGGAAAAAGGCGCCAAAATCCCCTCAGGGGCCGCGTGGTGACCGTGAAGGGAAAAAGGCGCCAAAATCCCCTCAGGGGCCGCGTGGTGACCGTGACGGGAAAAAGGCGCCAAAATCCCCTCAGGGGCCGCGTGGTGACCGTGACGGGAAAAAGGCGCCAAAATCCCCTCAGGGGCCGCGTGGTGACCGTGACGGGAAAAAGGCGCCAAAATCCCCTCAGGGGCCGCGTGGTGACCGTGACGGGAAAAAGGCGCCAAAATCCCCTCAGGGGCCGCGTGGTGACCGTGACGGGAAAAAGGCGCCAAAATCCCCTCAGGGGCCGCGTGGTGACCGTGACGGGAAAAAGGCGCCAAAATCCCCTCAGGGGCCGCGTGGTGACCGTGACGGGAAAAAGGCGCCAAAATCCCCTCAGGGGCCGCGTGGTGACCGTGACGGGAAAAAGGCGCCAAAATCCCCTCAGGGGCCGCGTGGTGACCGTGACGGGAAAAAGGCGCCAAAATCCCCTCAGGGGCCGCGTGGTGACCGTGACGGGAAAAAGGCGCCAAAATCCCCTCAGGGGCCGCGTGGTGACCGTGACGGGAAAAAGGCGCCAAAATCCCCTCAGGGGCCGCGTGGTGACCGTGACGGGAAAAAGGCGCCAAAATCCCCTCAGGGGCCGCGTGGTGACCGTGAGGGGAAAAAGGCGCCAAAATCCCCTCAGGGGCCGCGTGGTGACCGGGAAGGGAAAAAGGCGCCAAAATCCCCTCAGGGGCCGCGTGGTGACCGTGAGGGGAAAAAGGCGCTAAAGCGCAGCGGGTACGAAGCCTCCGCACGCCCTCCCTGCCGCCACCGGCAGGAACCACTCGGGGCTCGGTGACCGGGAGAGCGGAGGAGCGCCGTGCTGGGCACGGCGTGCCTGGGGAGCATCGGTAACACCCTGCGAGGCAGCGCCTCCGTGCCACTAATGGCGGGCGGGGCCGCCCCTCGCGCGGCGCTCGGGTTGTACCTCGCAGATTCGCCACGACCCCTGGAGTCGCCGCTGTCCCGGAGGGTGCGGAGACGGCCCTGGCCCCTCGGTGGAGAGCGGGGCAGCCGAACAGCTCCCCCTCTCCACCCATAATGAGCGGGGTGCCACCGGCGGGTCGGGCCCGGCGTGTCGAAAGTGCGGAGCGGAGTGCGCAGGCGCAGTCGCCGCCGTCCCGGCCCGTGGGAACAAAGGGAGCGCGGCCGCGCCGAGCGGGTGAGTCCGGGGGGCCCGGCGGGGCTGACCGGGGGCTCGGGGCGGCCCCGGCCCCTCCCCGGCAGCGCTGCGGGGCTCGAGAGGGCCCTTGGGCCCGGGGAGGGAGCGGTGGGGCCGCGGAACCCACCCCGGTGGCCGCCTTGGGCCCGCTCAGGCTCGGCTCGATCTCCCCGAGGCAGCCCCGTGTGCGAGCCCGGAGCACGTCGTTAGTAGGGATTCTGAAGGAGGCTGCAGCTGCCGTGGTGTTATTTGAAGAGAAGGGCTGGAGAAACACTTTGTTACAGCGCTGTTTGACGTACTTCTGGGTTCGGTGATAAAATGTTAAGCATTGCCTGTCAGACCGCGGCTGCCGGGCTCGGTGGTTTTATGTAGGAAATGTATGTATGTAAAGGAAATGCATCATTTGGTCATTTATGTATTAATACCCCGTTTCTGAAACACTAAGTTTAAAATAATGGGGTATGTACTTTTTATTCCTTCAGGGACAAAATGTATTTTACATATAAATAAATAAATGTACAAAATATATCAAATCACCATATCAAACCTTTAATATGAAGGTGACCTAAACCTGTGTGCTCTTGCACAGCTATTTAAGGCCAGGTTCCTTGTAAAGTCAATTAATTTTTCGAAGAGATAACACCTTGGTTTCTGAAAATCCTTTTGTGTGTATTCCAAAACTGGCAAACTTTGATAATCACTGATACCGATAACAATTGAAGCTTCAAAGATCTGGGGGGAGAAAAGGCACAACACTTACTAGCGTGATCTTCTTTTGTCTTGCAGAAGTACAAATATAATGTCAGGTGGCTGAAAATTTGACTGTCAAAATGTCAAGTAAGTTTTTTTTCAAGATTTTTCTTTCTTCAGCTTGATGTGTTAAAGACTTGGTTCCACAGAACCTGTTTCTGAGATGATGCCATTATTCCTGGCATTAACAGAAATTAGCAAGTGTAGTGACTAAACTCTTGGCCTTAAATCCTGCTGTGGCTGATTCCTGGCATATTATTTTCGTAGGAAATCCAGATATCACAGCTTCTAAATCCTGTTGGACTGCATTTTTGCTTTCCCTCCATGTGATTGGTGTGCATATAAATTAATTTCATATTCTTCAGTCTTGTGCTTGAATAAAAGGCTGGGACTAGAGCAATGTGAGGGGTTCGATTTTCTTTTTCTTGTGTTGTTTTTTGCTGTTCAATGGCAAAACACAAAGTCTTTCAGAGTAGAATTTGGTTGTTTTTGTAAATTCCTTTAAAAATATTGGCTACAGCAGATGCCTTATGAATTCATTCAGATTTTCAAGAAAAAAAAATGTGCTTACATTTCTATCTTAACAGAAAGGCCATCCTATGCCCCACCTCCCACCCCAGCTCCTGCAACCGTAAGTATAGTGATTTTTCTCATTAACACAGAGCCTTTAGTAACTTTCCAGAACAATAATTACAGAGTTGCATCACCTTCCTGTATGGGAAACACAATATTAATGTGATATGAAGTGTTTAAATTAATATCATTCTTTTTTTGAGAGGGCTGGGAAAGAGAAGCTGAATAAAATTGTTTTGCCTTTAAGGCTCTGTGAAAATCACAGATACTGGATTTTCTGTGAGCAGTCATTTGGCTCAAATGACTCACAGGGAGTTGCAGCAGTACTGGAATAGTTAAGAATCAACTGATATATTTGATTGTAAAGCATCCTACTCAGCCTGTGCCCAAATCATGGGCAGTCAGTGCTTTTTTCCACATTTCACTTGTACTGAGCTGCTTTTCAGTGGAATATAGGATTATGAAACATCCCAGTATATTGGGTCAGAATAATGAAACGCTCCTGATGCCAATCTTGCATTCCTTGAAATCACTGGTAATTTGGAGTCTAGGGCATGGGAATTGTTTTACTTTCTAGTAAAGTGCTGTGCCCTGACTGAGGAAAATGTGAACAGGAGTTCTGAATCACGTCCAGTGACATTCCTGGATGTGCAAAGGTGCTGCAGTACCAGTGTGCTGTGGGCAGGAAGTATGTGAAAGTAAATGCACATCTTTGATCACATTTGTGAATAGTTTGGGTTTTAGAACAAATCCTTTGTACTGAAGGTTGAGCAAAGATGCTGTAGTGAATTGTTCTTACCAAAGTGAATTGGAAAACTCTTACCCAGTAGCGTGTCCTTGATCTCTGCAGGATGGGAGTTAGAAGGAACGTGATCATTAAATTTATTGTGCCATACTTTACAGGAAGAGGCTTGAAAATTATATAAATATAATATAGTCATGTTTTTATAAGTTTACATAAATAAAACTTGATTTGCATAGTTTTCTCAGAGTTTTCATTTTGCACACAGCGAAATAGATCTGTGGCAGTGTTAGAAGGAACATGATGGATCCACTCTGACCACTGGATTCCTGCATCAAGAGCTGTGCATACACACGTGATTATTTTGGGTTGTAGCATGGATACAGATGTTTAATGGTTGATGTTGATGTGGTACAGTCCTCCAGAAGGATACATGAAGCACATGTCAGACCTGCAACCAGTGACATGCATTGCCTGTCTTACAAGCATCTTTTCTTTTATTTTGTATTATATTTTATACAGTCCTTCATGTGATGGTCCGTGCTCTGTTAATGCAAGTCACAAAGTAGCCAAATAACCTTGCTTGTTCTTCCACAGCCAGTTCCAGGTGCTGCAGTCAACAAAATCCCAGTAATTCTCGAAACTGCAGTACTGTACCTGAAATAAAAATTCTCCATATGATGCAAGGTAGTTCCTGGTAACATTTAAATCCTGTCTTGCAGAAATAAAGAATTAAGCAGACGGAGATTGCAATTGTCACCTGGTTTTATTGAAGAGGTGTAGTTCAACATATTCAAAACCTGTTGTTATGGTAATACAAAATACTGTAGTAAAACGGTGCCTTACAAAGTAGTGAATGTGGATATCATGAGCCCAAGCATACAGATGAGCACATCAGCTGCTGTGACTGAGTTAAAAAGTTTGGCAATAAAATCTCTATTGAAGACTGACTGTTAAAGGATTCTTTTCCTCTGCACTTGAGAAATAAAGTCCTGCAGTATGTCTGCATTGACCTGAAACCTTCCTAGTTACTGTAGTCAGCTCCTAGGACACTTCTGTTCAGTGTTTGTGTGTGTCATACTTTGGTTCTTAGAGTGCTGAACCTATTTGTCAAATTTTTATAACTGTAATCTGGAGCAGGTCCGATCAGCGAATCCCTGTGGAAGACTTCTTGGAATGTTTATTTGGGCTGCTGGAGAGTGGGACACTGTGGGAATGACATTTAAATGTCCAGAAACACTCCAGACTCTTGTGACTCCTAATGGAATCATAGAACCACCACAGCCAGGACTTAATCACGATTGCCATTAAATAGTTTATCTGTTTTTCCAACAAAATCTGATTGTGAAAGGGGGGGATAATGAAAAAAAAAATTCTTGGAGGAGGGGAATGCAGGGAATCTGGTGAAACTTGAGTGATTATTGCTAAATGAGAAGGGAATATAAAGAAACAAGATTTTTTTTTTCCTGCGTGACTGAGGTGAGAACAAATCAATCGACGTCCATGAGTGAATGAAGATGTATTGATTAATTTCTGAATTGTCTTGGATTTGGTAATGTGTTCAGACTAGTTTAAAGTTTTTAACTTACAGGTCTTACTGCAGATACAGAGTTCCTCAGCTCTGCCAGTCTACAGCTTGCCTTATAGCAGAGGGATGTCTGGGAATTGTCTTCAGCCACTGGCAGTGGAGCACTAATGGTGCTTTGAGAGATTTTCTCCCCTGCCCCATTTCTTGGGAAGAAAAGCAGGCAGGGATTTTCATGNCCTCCCCTGCCCCATTTCTTGGGAAGGCAGAGGTCTGGGAAGAAAAGCAGGCAGGGATTTTCATGGGTGTAATAAATGTGGGTGCTGGGGATTTCTGCCCCATCACAGGGTGCTGTGTTGCCCTGTAACTTTCACACTTGGAAGACAAGAGTCTTTGGAATTCTTTGGTGGCTTATTAAACTTTATTAGCCATGAGCTGAATTTACAGAATACTTGTTTAAATGAGTTACACAGTTAATAGAACTAAACTCACCAATTTCAGACAGAAATTTGTAGTGAAACATTTGCTTAAAAGTCCTGTTTCCTTACTAGGTTTATACTGGAGTAAGTTGTGTGTGTTGGGAAGACACCAACTGCTACACCTCATTGCTTGTTTGAATTCTGGTTGCTTTTGCATGCCATATTGCAGTTCATTTTCATTTCTGTGTTTTCCTCGTTTGAGCTCATTTCTCATTCGTGTTTTTGTCTCATTTGTTTCCATCAGCAAATGCCCAGCACCCCAGGGTTTGTGGGATACAATCCATACAGCCATCTGGCCTACAACAACTACAGGCTGGGAGGGAACCCGGGCACCAACAGCCGGGTCACGGTAGGAGAATCAACTATTACATCCTCCAGCAAACACCAGGAACTGACCAGAAATGGCTTTAGGGTTAGGTTCTTCGGAGTCTTGGCTGCTGCCACTTCTTTCTAAAGAGAAAACCAAAACCAACTTCTGATTCTTATTCCTCACCTTCCCCCCCTTCCCCTTCACTCTGAAACCTTTTGCAGGAAAATGGGATTTTACTCAGCAGGGAAAACTGGTAATGGTATATGATGCAGACATCCAAAAAGACCTACTTTGTGGTCTTCAGTAACCATTGCATGCATAGGAAAAGGTTCTGTAGCTGGGTATGAGTTTTTGGAGGGAGGGAACTGCTCTTTTTGCTGAGGTTCATTGGTACAAAAATGAGCAAGAACATTTTGCAAACTGCAGATCGCTGATAGTTGTTGCATCATCCTGTTAAGCCATGCGAGAGGTACAGGCCTTTATTTTTCTTTCTAGTCTTAGTTTGATAATAACTGCACAGTCACAGGTTCAGTCATTATTTTTTCAACAAAAGTGTGATGTTGATAATAAAATAGAATCCTTTCAGCTCGTATATGTGTCAGTGTGTGGGAAATGGATATTACATTCATTTTTCATGGAGTAAACAAAGTGAGATGGAGACAAGTGATGAGGGAGGTGACAGCTTCTTTCAAACATGAATCAAGTCCTAGCATTGTATGCAGTTAGGAAACAAAAATAGACAGTGGAAATGTAACACTTTTATAACACAACAGAAAGAGAGTAAATCCCTAATATTTTCTTAAACATCTCACAACTTTAAAGTTTTTCCATGTAGAACTTTGTACCTCAAAACTTCTGATCAGTTTGGAAGGTGATACGAAGATTTCTCAAGGACCAAATATGTGGTGCTTTTAAAGAAGTGTACTCCTTTTATGCCTCTCATATAAACCTTCTTTCAGACTTCTTATATGAAGTTCATCCAATTTGTTAAAGCATTTACAGAAAGGACTTTCCCCTACAAGCTGGAATTGACTGTCCGAATGGATACTTTCCTTATACAAGACTAAGTCAGGTTTTGTCTGAGAATTTCCATTGTTTCTGTATGTCACAAGCATACACAGCCTGCTCTGCCATGCATATCCCAGTATATGGATGGTGTCTTTAAATCCCTCTTAATTTAAAAGCATTAAACAGTTTCCGTTAATGTTTTTCCAACCCATCTGTATGTGTATCTATGTATACATTTTGGTAATGCATATACCTCATGCACATTATTTATACACAGTTCTGTATGCATTGTTCATAGAGCACCATAAATTCAGCCAACAAACAAAAATAAATAACTAAATAAAAACCAAAAATCCTATCAGGAGGAAAACAGTATTGAACATGAGCCTTCTGGGCTACACCCAAGTATTGATCTACAGGCCACAGCCCTGAAAGATCATGAATCTGCTTTATATTTTCCTGTAAATACTCCCACTTAATAGAACTCCCGTTATGTGGAAGTGCTGGAAGAGTGAAGGGTTTCAGACCTTGCAGTTAACAGGAGCTGTGATGCCACTGCACTGTTTTAAGAGCAAGCCCTGTCAGGTGTTCTGTGGGTTAAGGGGATGCAAGGGGACCCAGCAGCTTTCCAGCAGCAGCATTAAAGCTCAGTGGCCTTTTGTGTGGTGCCAGCCCTGTGTCTGGCAGCATAAAGCCAAAGGAAGACAGAGCACAGGAGTATCTTCCAGGCTAATTGGGACAATTCATTACATCTTGGCTACAAGTAGAGTACATATTGACCTTTTAGTTGCATAGGGTTGTTTTCTTTTCATAAAGAGTCTGAAAATTGGCTCCAAATTACCACTAACAAATTTTGCAGAAAAATAATTGCTAAAATTATTTGATAATGTCTCTAACTTGTTTTTAAGTTTCATATATTTTTTCACCTGTACAGTAGCCACATTAAATTTGTCAAAACAGATAAAATAAATTAGTCATCAGATGTGAGGAAAAACAACCTGCTAGGATTGGTGTTTCCATGTCAGTTCTTAAGCTGTGTAGTTCAGTTTTAAGAACATGGAGCACTTTTGAGGATTTATCTAGTTACTGCTCTGTAAACTTACAGAGAAAAGTACAAACTTACATTGGAAATTATTCCTGTGAGGACCAGCTCTAGCCAGTGCTTTTTCATTTACAGGCTGGGTAATTTTTTTTGGTGATGTTGCTTGCTTCTCTTGGTGGGGGTGTGTGAATGCACAAGAATGAGTGTTTTCCAAAACTAGTGCATGTAGAAACTGTTCAGCAATCCCATTAACGAATGGATTTATCCGGTTCTTTTATAGGCTTCCTCTGGTATTACCATTCCAAAGCCCCCCAAACCCCCAGACAAGCCCCTGATGCCCTACATGAGGTACAGCCGGAAGGTGGGTATTACAGTGTCCATCAGTAATAAAGTCAGTGTTTGTTTGTGCTAACAATTAATTGCTATGATCTTAGTTTCAGCTTCTAAACGTTGACTCCTAACAGCCTGCGCTCTCTTAAGGGGATGTAAAGTACAGAGTCTGCCCTGCAGAACAAAGGCAGCAGTAGTCTGGTCACACAGTTGCCAATTTCTGGGGGGAAAATTGCTAAAATGCTAATTCCTACCACTGTCTGCTGACAAGGATCCACCCTGCCACATTCAGAAGTTCCTGTGACTTACTGACAGAACTTTTTTATATAAAGGAAGTATTCCTTGCGTTTTCTGGGCTTGGTGCAGTGCTGTAGCTGGACTGAAGAGTAGCAATGAGTGGACTTTGCATGTTCTCCTTCACCACCCTAGCCTGTGGCAACGTTTGCTTCGCTATTCTGTGAACTGTTTGACAGAAAGTAGGAGAGAGACTCTTGTGGAGTCTGGAATCTGATGGGGCATGGGGAGGGCATGGCAACCTGGCTGAAGCGGGTGAGCCAGAAGGAATTTCTTCCACTTCTGGTAAAGTATCTTTACCAGCATGTCTGTCTGAGGCCAAAAAAACATCAACACACACCAAAAAAAAATAAAAATAAAAAAATAAATAAAATGTCAAGTGGTGCAGCAAGAAATTACACTGGCAGCTCTCCTTTTTTTCCCTATAAAGTTAGAAACCTTTTTGGTGGAGTCAGAACTTGTTGGAACTCAGATTGATCAGCAAGACTGAAATATTGTGAAATGTTACATTCTGATCTGAAAAGCTCAGTCTCTTTGTCATAATCTACTGCTGGATGTGTTTACTCAGTAGCATTTTTTTCCCCGAGATGCAGCGATGTTCATTTAAGAAGAGAATTGAGAGGGTAAAAGGCAAAATTCCCATGAGACCAAAGCCACTCAGCAATTACCTGGTTCAGTAGCTGGCTTCCTACTGACTTCCTGCCCCAGAAAATAATCCAGATAGTTTAGCCAGACTCATTCCTAACTTTATCCTGTTTTTCATGGTGATTCCAGAAAGAACACTGAGATGACAATATAAAATGTTTAATTTGGAAGTATTTAGATATCATTAGTAAAGCTCCAGCTGTTTCTGTTAAGGTCTGGGACCAAGTGAAGGCGTCCAATCCTGATTTGAAGTTATGGGAAATTGGCAAGATTATTGGAGGAATGTGGCGAGATCTCACTGATGAAGAGAAGCAAGAGTATTTGAATGAATATGAAGCTGAAAAGGTAAATGGAAGAAATCTGGGATGTTTATTACAGCTGATTCTTCTAGGAACTGGTCTGAGAAGAAAAATTCATCTTCCCCATGCAGGGGTGTTTGAGGCATTCACGAGAGCCCTGTATGTAACTTAAATGGAAGTTTGTCCTGACACGTCTCTTAGATTTTTTAAATAACTGTGCATCAACTGTGACTGGTCAGTTTTTAGACCTAATTCAAAATGAAGTATTTATAATTGAGTGTCGATTTTAACTGTTTAATGAATGGATTTGATTGTACAACATCAGTATTGAAAAGATTGTCTCAACACCAAAATCCTCTTTCAAAACTGGTGCTCTGCAACTACTGCTGTTGTCATGAACATGTTCCTAAGAGACTTCCAGTCACGTGGGGTTTGGTTTTCCTGGTGGAACTCCACGCTGTGGCATTAGTGTTTTGTTTCTTAATATAAAATGCTACCACTTGTGTAGGGTTTTCTTGTGCTTTTGTTTTGATTTTATTGACCTTAATGACAAGAGATGACAGCTGCCTCGTGTCTAGGTTGGTAAGTGTTGAGCACCTGTATGAGACTGTTCTTGTGATTCTGAGGTACAAAGGGAGAATTTTCCAGCTGATGTGTTGTGCTTACACCTGGCAGGCAGCTGAGGCTCTGGCTACCAGGTCAAATCTCAGCTGGTTTTATTCCAAGGCAGTAGAGAAGTACTGCAAAGCTCGGTGCTCTTAGCTGAGAGCAAAGAACCCAGGAATTCTATTTTTACCTTGGTAATGATGTTTAGATTGTAAGCTCCTTGGGGCAGGGGCCAGCTGGTTTCTGTTTGTGCAGTGCCAAGGCAGAAGGATTCTGGTCCTGATCATAAACAAGCATTTTAGCTACCTTTAACAATATCGGAAATTATATCCGTTTGTTCATTGGAAATAACTCAAATCACTGTATAAAATCTTAAAAGTGAGATTAAAGAAAGCAATTCAAAGGGAAAAGTTATTTCAAAGAAGATGAAAATAGTATTGCTGTCCTGCTGCCAGGAGGAGACAGGAGTCTGGCTGCAGCTTTCTGTGCCATCCCAGATCAGGGATGGGTCAAAGAATGGACAAATCTTAAGTGATTCTGAAAAGTGGTTCATGACATACTGGCATAAGGAAAGAGAAGAAATCAGAATCACAGATTTAGTTAGAACTCCAGAGAATTACTGAGAATATTTTGTGTTTCCTTTTTCATCTTACCAGAACTTGATCATAAATCTTCTGAGGTGTTTGAATTTGAAATCTCAGAAAACAAAACAATCATAAGACTTCCAGGCAGTAAAACTGAAAAGGACCTAAAAATCAGCTGTGTTTTTAAAACACAAGCAACTATAGAAGAAGTTCTAATTTGTAAAAAAGAAAGACTGAGAGAATCTGGTCATTTGTATCTCAGCCAGACGATGCAGATTCAGCTTTGTCTGTGTAACCGCACTGTGAGTTACACAGAGCACAGTTGTGGCGAGGTGGGAATCACCCAGTGGTGCAATCAAACCGTGTTGGTCACCTTTCAGATCGAGTACAACGAGTCCATGAAGGCCTACCACAACTCCCCTGCCTACCTGGCCTACATCAACGCCAAGAGCCGGGCCGAGGCGGCGCTGGAAGAGGAGAGCCGGCAGCGGCAGTCGCGCATGGAGAAGGGGGAGCCCTACATGAGCATCCAGCCCGCAGAGGATCCCGATGGTAAGGAGCTTGTGTGCACTCCCAGTGGGACACTCACGGCAGGACAGGCCATGCAGATAGAGAAAACCACCTGCAGCCCTTCACGTGGCTTCCTTTCTGCTTTGGTGGTTTAATGCTGATTTTCATTACCGCATTTTATTCCATACAGCTGACTTTGTTCCCAAAAGTAAGGTGGCACCCTTGGCAAAAGTTATTCCAACCCTTCTTAATTAACTGTGAAGTAATGCTTAATAGTTCAAACTAAATCAGTCTGCTTACAGCTCCATAATGGCTTTAGCACATGCTTTAGAAAAGGCTTAGATGCCTGATTTAATCTGGCTTGGATGGAATGTTGTGCCTTATTACCAGAAGCACATAAATCTGACAGGCAGCGTTCTGGTATGATTAAGAGCACCTGAACTTTGAATGTGTTCAACAACTGTCATTTGAGATTGTTTGGGTATTGAGGTGCTTTTGCTGCTGACAAGTTGATGAGAAAATTCTGAAAGTTTATTTGACTGCAAGGAAATGCACCCCACCCAGTGGGAAAAGTTAGCCTCACACACCTCATGGCTGCTTTTAAATTCATCACCAAATACTTGTTGAAACCTGAGGGTGAAAAATGTACTCAGTTACACCCTTTTTTTCCTTCCCCCTTGTAAAAGCACACCCCTGAGATAAAGCTCATGGCAAACAGCACTTTCCCCCGTGTGAGGTAATTGCAACATATATGTAAATGTATTTCATGCTGGAATAGCTGGAACCTGGGGACTTGAGATTCTGTTCTGTGCTACCTGAGCAAAGTAGACTGAGCCAGAACCAACTATTATCTCTTTTTTGCTTTGTTTAATCAGATACCTCAGTGAGATATAACACTTTGAAATAAAGAAACTTTCATTTAACTAGTTCTCCTCTTTGGTAATATGTCCTGGCACGGTGTTCAGCTTCTTAAGATTTCTGTGAATCATTGTAATAATGATCTCCAGTACAGATGAGACTTCTGGACTTTTCTAAGTGGCATTGTTCTGGGACATAATTCATTCTTGTTGTTTAACTGGTTTCTCTTTAGAGAAATGTGCTTACTAATAAATAATCGAATACTCTTAATACATGACTGTGAATTTTCAGTGATGAGTAAATGTTTCTCACTGCTTCATGCTTTCAGTTCTCAGTGTTTTATAAAAATAAGTGGTTTTGATGTGTGCTACAAAGGTTATTTATAGAGGAGCCACTATCCTCCTGGCATTTTGTTCTGGACACATGATTAATCAGGAATGGGTCTTTTATTTGGTATATTAATAGTCCCTCTTATTGTGGAAATGTGGAAAGCAACAGAGTGAATAACTAGGTCGGTCCCAATTTCAGCTGTGGGAATTGCATGTGAAGTCAGCCGTTAGAGCAGTGCCAGGTAAATGCTGCCCTGGCCAAACTTTGTCTCCTTCTGAGATTCCCTGGTGTTCTGTGTGTGTTACTGTGAACTTTGTGATGTGACAGCTCCTGGTGTTAGGAGTCATAATTCGTTTTTTTCTGAGTGATCATGTGGGTACAGTGCCATTAGACTTGGCTGTCATTTTGTGGAATCAAAGCAGTTACCCCTGGAACTCCTGTTGCAGATTACGACGATGGGTTCTCCATGAAGCACACGGCCACGGCTCGGTTCCAGAGGAACCACCGGCTCATCAGCGAGATCCTGAGCGAGAGCGTGGTGCCCGACGTCCGCTCCGTGGTCACCACAGCCAGAATGCAAGTCCTGAAACGCCAGGTTCAGTCTTTGATGGTTCACCAGGTAAAAAGAAAGGATGCGGATGCAGCTAAAACATGGTGGGGTTGGGCTGGACTCCAAGTCTTGGATCATTCGATCACCTGCATGATTGTTCTTGCTGGGTGTCAGTGCTCTGTGTGCTCTAGGAGTTAATCCTTGGGATCTCTTGGGAGCTGCAGAACGTGAGACTTCACCTTCTATACTGTTTTGTTCTGGAGGATCATGTTAAACTGTATTTTTTTCTTTGAGTTGTCCTAATTGTTAGTTCCATAGTTCTTTATTATTACACACAACCCTCTGAATGCAGTGTAAAAGTCTGGTTAGTAAGTACTGATGGGGTTGTGATTTTGGATACCTGGCAACTCATCTTATTTGTAATAATACCTTTTTTTTTACAGTAAATTGTCCCTATTCTAATATTTTTTACTGAAAGTTAAATTTATACAAAATATATGGTGAAGTAACACCTGCATGTTTCACCCAGCTTTGGGCACAAGCCTGTGTTTTCCAAGCACTCATGTTACCAAGAGTACCCTTTCAGCATGGTCAGTGTGTGTGTGGATGAAGCGAGACCAGAATTAGGTAGAGATTTGTTGGGGTTTTTTTTTAATTACAGAAGATTTGGAGGGTGGAGGGGGTGGTTGTCCTTCTTTCCTGTGATTTGTGGTCTTTCTGTGTTAGAGAATATAATTGATGTGAAAGGTGTGTCTCTACCTGTGAGCTTTGCATATACAGACCTGTGGGATATGTATACACAGATCTGGGGGTGCAGAATAGGAAAGAAAATGTGCAGTTTTGATGCTGGAAGCTTCACCTCAGGTACATGGAGTTTCATTTACAATATGCTCAAACAGCTGCACAGACCCATGTACTGTTCCTACTTTTCAGTTTGAACTTCTGAGCTAGTGGGTATCAGGGGCAGGCCAGAAGGATGTTTACATGTTAGACCAACATTTAAAAATAAACCCATGTGAAAATTTGTATGTGTAGCTGTACCTTTGCCCAGTTTTTAGGTGACTGCACAGTGAGGTTCTTGCTGTTTGTTTCACTTCCAGCGTAAGCTCGAAGCTGAGCTGCTGCAAATTGAGGAGCGTCACCAGGAAAAGAAGAGGAAGTTTTTGGAAAGCACAGAATCTTTCAACAACGAGCTTAAAAGGGTAAACTCATTTTTCTCACTTACTCTGAGGAAGCTGCTGGTTCCACAGTGGTATAAGTGCCTGTTCAGTTCTGAGCAATTGCCCAGCTGCTGGGGCAGTGCACTGGTGTGGGTGGTACAAAGCACAGGATGATTTCCTCCTCTCTCAGAGACTTTTAGGGAAATATTGGGCCAGTTCAGTTTAGAAGTGCCTCCAGGCTGAGCTGTGTGAATTCACTCAGAGCAGCTGGAGGAAGGTGGCCTGAAGCCCTTATGGAGGGCACACTGCCCTTCTTGGCTGCGTTCAAATACCAAGTTTTAGGTTGTTTGTTTATTCCCTCTCCCCATTTTTTTTGTTAACATGCCTGTATCTCTCTCCCTAGTTACTTTTAATATAAACTTTGTAAAATCAAAAGCACTGTGCTGCATGTAGAAATAATGAACTCATCGTTGGGGTTTACTGATGATTTATTTCTCAGGGTGACAGGGAGTAAAAGAGCTAAAGAGTTTTCCTTTGTTTTGTTTTTAATTGCTAGTTATGCAGTTTGAAGGTGGAAGTGGATATGGAAAAAATTGCAGCTGAAATTGCTCAAGCTGAGGAACAGGCTCGCAAGAGACAGGAGGAAAGGGAAAAGGAAGCAGCTGAGCAAGCTGAGCGCAGTCAGAACAGCCTGGCAGCTGAGGAGGAGCAGGCAGCCAGCAAGGGGGAGGAGAAGAAGGAAGAGGAGAGCACTCCAATGGAAACAGGTAACTGCATCTGAACATCTGCTGCAGAATCCTCCAAGGATCAGCATTAAAGGGTCTGTGAGGAGAACGCTGCATCTTGGTGAACACAAGCATTTGCTTGCTTCTCATTAAATTACTCATTTTTAAGATGGGAGAGGGTAAGATCCCACAAAGTACCATGCCATGCTTTGTGTGTGATGTACCCAGGGGAAAGAAATAGTAAAAAAAGTAGAAGTTAGACTTTGGGTAACTGGGAGTGTTTCCTTGTCCCAGTGTCAGTGTCCAGCCAGGATGATGCAAGAGCCACACTTCCTATAGGACTCACAGAGAGAGGCCTCTCAGGCAAATTTTGCAGCTGCTTTGTGCTCTGGACAGTGGCAGTAAGAAATGCTGCTGGATTCAGGAGTCCCAGTGACTAGTACATCAGTGAGTCACTGCTGCAACAGCAGGAGCATAAGGAAAGAGGGACCAAGGAGTTTGAATTCCAGTGCTTCTGCTTTAAGGAGCGTAGCTTTCTTATGGCTGGAATTCTGAGGCCCAGGCAGCTGTGGCTGATGTCAGGATGCTGTGGCAGGACCACAGGTGTCCTCAGCACTGAGAGATCCCTGAGCTGTGCCTGTCCTTGCATGTTCTACGTGACAGAAGTGACTGCTATGGAATACTGGGATTTATTACAGCTTCTTTTTCTTCCTAAATCCTAAATGCACAGTCTAAATAAATCTTGACATGTAAATGACACTGAGAAATACGTTTTTCCAGAAGAGCCTCACCCAGAAGAGAGCACAGAGAACCAGCAGAATGGTGAAGAAGGAACCTCTACCCCAGAGGACAAGGAGAGTGGGCAGGAAGGGGTGGACAGCACAGCTGAGGAGGGAACCAGCGACAGCAACACCGGCTCAGAGAGCAACAGCGCAACCGTGGAGGAGCCACCCACAGACCCCATTGCTGAGGAGGGTGAGAAGAAGGAGTAATCACTGACTGATTCCTGTGTCTCTGTAATGAAGTACTGTTTGATTTCAGAACGTGCTCTGCGGCTGTTGTACCTTCCCTGCCTCTGTCACTCATCTCCAAAGGATACCGGGGCTTAATGACGTGTCAGGTTAGCAGTGTAGCAATGTGAAGGGGCCTGTAGAGGCACAGGGTGTCCTGCAGCAGACAGAAAAGGAGCCTCATGTGTCTAAACACAGCTATTACAGGGTGGAGAGGTGCTTTTAATTCTTCCCAAGAAAGACACCACTGGTTTTGGTTTCTGTATGGGAAATCAGGCCTTCTCCCTTTCTTCTGGTGCCATGGACACAGTGGCACTTTTCCCCAAAGGCCCTTCCTGCCCCTCTGTGGCAGCAGTCAGCTGCAGGTGTCTCACCTGTGCTGCAGTCCTGGCCTGACTGCATGAGGTGCCCCTGGCAGTGGCACTGGCTTTCTGGAGAGGCTGGAATGTGGCTGAAGCATTCAGACCTGTTCTTACCATGGAGCAAAGACCTGATGCCTGCCCAGGGTGTCTGTCCCCTGGAGCCTCTTCTTACCTAACACTCCCAAAAGTCCCTATGTCCCACAACTGCTGCACTGCATGTCAACAAAGGCAATTTCTGCTGCAGCTGCCCCAGTCTGTGCTTTTAAAGAAAGCTCTCAGTGCTTAGGAGCAGCTCCAGAGTGAGGCTTGAAAGACTGGGCTTTAGGGATTTTTGGTGTAACTTGTTTTTCTAGAGTAGCTGCTCTGCTCTTCTGTGGTGGAAACTTGCTCATGGTCTGTGTGTGGCATGTCAGGAGATCCAGTTCCAAAGGGCTCAGTGTAGTCTTGCAGGAAATGACACATCATGAGGGATTTTTTTTTTCTGTGGTGCAGGATTCTTTTCAACAAGCCTTTGCTTTTCTTCCCTAATTAACTCCTTTATTTGCTACCAGGAGACCCTGGTGTGGCCTCAGCCAGAGACCTGGCACGGAACAGAGCAGGAGAGCGTTTAGACACGCACATGTTCTCTGAGCAGACAGTCACTGATATGGCAGAAATGGTAAAAAATAGTAGTTTTGCTTGTCATGAGCTTTCAGAACCTTTGAAGACTCTAAAAATGTACTAAAAAGGCCATAATTTGCCCTACATTAGCAAAAACCCACAAATAAATACACTGAATTGTGACAACAGCCATGGGCCACTTCTTGACTTTACAACTGAGGGAACACATAATGTTTGAATGAACCAATGTGTGTTTGCAGAGCAGTGGGTCTATCAGATGGTGTTTTTTAAATCCTTTTTTTTCTAAATGGTCTAAAAACAATAAAATCCAACATGTTTGGTTTTTTTTAAACTCACAGTGGTCTGTTCTTGTCTTCTAAGGTGGTTTGGTTCAGAGCTTTCATCAGCTGTTCTCTATCTCAGAGGAAAATAAGCCTCTCCTTTCCAGAGGAAGATAAGCACACGGGATTTTATTTCTCACACAGTACCAGCTGCTGGCTGGCCTGGAGCCCCCGTCCTTCCCCCGACCCAGTGAGGCCCAGGTGGAGTTCCACACCTGAGGTGCTGCAAACTCTTGTTGTGCAACAGCTTTTATCTGCAGCAGCCCTGGGTTCTGTAGGCCGGGGGTGCTTTTCATCTGCTCCAAATTCTCAAGGTGTATGTAAATAACTAATTATTGGCAAAGACGGGTGTGTGCAGCTCAGGGTGTGTACGTGAAGGAGTGGGTGTCGTCTTCACGAGTGAAATAACTTGTCCAAGCACATGAGAACATGAAGGAATGCCCATGGGCAGCATTGGAGCACTGACCAACCCCATGGTGCCTGGCAGAGGTGCCTACAAGGGACAGGGGCATCAGGGGAGGGGCAGGCCTCAGATAAAACCTGGCTCCTGCAGCTTCCTCAGAGCTCCTGGTGAGCCCCATGTCCTACAAGTCCTCAGCGGGATGTTCTTGATGGACCCCCCTGCAGGTCCCCAGCAGGGCCAGGAACCCTTCCTCCCATGAGGGAGAGCCCTCGTGCTCTGCTGCTGGTCCCACTGGAGCTGCTCTCTTTGCCTGGCAGGTGATGGGTGCAGGCTGGAGATCCAGGGTGCAGCCATCCCTCGTGGGGTGCTGGGAGCTGCTGAGTCCCTCACACCCCCGGGGGACTGAAGCACAGATGCAAATCCAAGCCTTGCCTCATGGGAGGGAGTTGTTTTCTTTGGTTTGTTTCTCTCTTCAAGAAAAACCAGGGGTTTTCAAGTCTGACTCAGGTGTTGTGACCTCTGACATCACCATGGTGCTGCTGCTGGTTTGCTCTGCAGGCAAAGGTTCTCGTCTGTGCTGGGTTGTTGTCAAAAATATGCTTTTATCTCACCACAAAAACACACTCAGTAAAAGTTATTAAGAAGCCTAGGTTAAAAAAAGAACTGATCTAAAAGTTTTTTCTTGGTTTGGGGGTTTGGGTTTTTTTCGGGGTTTTTTTTTTGCATTTATGTAATCACTAGATTTTATCACCCCAGAAACCTTCTAACCTACAAAGCTGGTACAGAGTAACGGGTACATAGCACAAAGCAGGCCCAAAGGGTAAGTTTTGAAAGGGATTTAGATGTTAAAATATGAACCAGGCACCTTGTGAGGTTCAGAAATGATTCACTGGGTAAAGTGAACCCAGGGCCCAAGCCTCCGAGACCTTCATGCACCCAAATCCCTTCCAAACCCCTCACCTACATGCAGGACTGAGCTTGGCTTCCCAGAAAGACAAAAGCCTCATGTTTGTTCAGCAGCTGAACTTTCAGAGAAGAAAAAAAAGACTAATATAGAGAAACAAACAAGGCTGTTTTTAAAAAAAGAAAATTGTAAGAAATCACCTGTGCATCACCTGGACAAGTCTTGCCAAGTTGCTGTGCCTGGAGCCAAACAAGCTGCAGACGCTACTCACAAGAGAGGATTATGCTGGTGACAGAAAGAAATAAAACAGATTAAAGGAGCTTTACAGGAATAAAATATCAAAGCAAATCTAAACGCTGGCACAAAGGGGTGGTTGGAGCAGCTCGTGTGTGTCAGGGAACCAGAGCCTGTGCAGAGCCTTGTGCTGCAGCAAACACAGGGCAGGAGAGCAGAAAGCCCCTGAGCCCTGACCTCGGGGGGCTTGGGGAGAGCAGGTCCAGAGCCCCTGATGGGGGAGCCCACGTCCACACCTGAGTGGTCCAAAACTGGGGCTGAGGAGGCTCCTGAGAAGGGGAGATGTGGGTGGGCAGCACAGAGGGAGCAGGGTCAGACCCTCGCTCTGCTCAGGCCTTTGCTGAGATCCCTCCTCTACCCCAGGATGTGCTTTTCCATTTCCCACCACCTCCCAAGTGTAGCCTCTGTGCCTGCCCTGTCCCAAGGAGCCACGGATGGCTTATTTTTCTTGTCTCAGGTTTTGCCCTGAACCTCCAGCCAGGCAGGCTTTGCTGTTCAGGTTCTTTTCAGAAAGCTATGTTGGATTGTTTTCCTCAATTTATCAAAAGCTACTCAAAGTGTGTTTGATCAGCCGCCAACCCAAGCCCCTCCCACCATGCTGCCACCAAAACAGCAGTGGGGTGTCCTTGCTCCTGTGTGACCACCCTTCATGCCCTGAACTGAGAGGTGTTCCCAGCAGTCCCAGGTGCTGGAATATTGGGGAAAAAACACCCCTCATGGCCCACTGGAGACGGAATTGGAGCAGGTTATGTGCTGGCAGAGGTGTGTGAGCTGCTCTAGCTGCTGCCACCAGGAGTCCCCATCAACCTGCCCAAAGGACACACGGCCCTACCCTTGGCTCTAAACGTGATCAGGGCTTTTCTTGTACTGCATCATCGGTGCCAGGCAGCAGCAGCAGCTGTGGCAGCTCATGCTCTGTGTGACTGGACTCAACTCCTGGCTGGAGTTCAATTCCCCTCACCCTGAATGCTGCTGGTTGTACCAGCTCAGAGTGAGATGCAGTTGTACCAACTCACGGTGTGAGGCGTTTGTACCAATCTGCCAAACCAGGGTGAGATGCTCACAGCTCTCTCACCTGCAGCTTTGAGCTCTCCAGGCACCTGGGTGTGAACTGCAGGTGCTGCGCTGCAGAAGTGGGGCTTCAGTCATGTCAGGCAGTCTGAGAGGCTGGAATTCCACGTGTTCTCCCAGGCAGGCACCCAGCAAATTCCAGTTTCATCTTGGACTGTCTGTGCCTTCAAGGAGTTGCAACACCTGCTCCAAACTTTGAATCCAGGGCTTGGGTCCCTGGGTGTGGAATCCCCCATGTGTGCTGAGTGTTACTGATTGGCTGGCAAACCTCTCCCAGCAGGATCTGATGACCAAGTGGGATCAGGCAGTTGAATATGAAAGCCCAGATCCTGCTCTAGGTCTATCTTGCTGTTTCTGCTCTCAGTTTCCTTCTTTCACTTTGACGGTTTTTTTTTCCACAGTCTTCGAGGGGTTTTTTGAAGTGGTTTTGCACATATCAGGCTGGTGTCTTATTCTGTTGTACATCATCACGTAAAACTTCACTTGTGACTCCAGAAGTCAGTAAGTTCTGTCAACAACCAGTTTCAATTTGCTTTTATTACCTGATTCTGTTAAAAAGTCATTTTAGTTCTGGTACCAGAGTGAAAAATCACATTATCATGGGTTTACTACAATTTTTTAATCTCAGGGATGAGAAATGCCAGATCTGTAACAGAGAAGGCTGGATGAGCTCTTCTTGGAGGAAATAGTGATGGAATTATTTCCAGTTTCTAGATCCAGTTTTCATCCAAAGGCAGCAACAGATTGGGGTTACACTTTCTCCCTTTTAAACAAGGGAACACAGCTCACAGGAGTGATGTTTGCTGGATGCTCAGGGACACTTCAACTCTCAATTATTTTTAAGCATCATAATGCTTTATCTCTTTAATCAATGTCCCTTTATTTCCATAAACCATGTCTTGTTACGCCTCCAAATGATTCACTGCTCACTAATGTTTGATATCCTGTGGGAATTGCCCAGCAGTTTGCCCACCTGTGAGAAGGTTCAAACCATCTCTAGACACAGCTGGTGCTCATATGCCCCACCTGACATCGTTTCTGTAACATCCCAGGAGCTTTTCTGCCCATTTTCAATCACCTCTCCTTTCCCACTCATCATTTTGAGAGGACCACTGTCTCCTCCACATGCAGGCCAGAAAGGATCTGTTTGTTCATCACAGCCCCCTGAATGCAGCCCAGACAGGAGGGAGCAGATGCCAGGGGAAGCTGCCCAGCCCTACCCTGAGGGACAGAGGCACCAGCAATGTCATATGGTCAGTGGCTGATCACCTGGATTGCCCTTCTCACCCTGGGGCTGGAAATGGGAGTGTCACTGTCCCTGCCAGCCTGACCTCTCCCCACTGACATCTCTGGGTTTTCCCCATGTCTCAATTCCTGGGCTCCAGGATGAGGGAGCTGCTTTCATGGAATAGAATCATAGAGTCATTTAGGTTGGAAAAGACCTTCAAGGTCACCAAGTCCAACCTGAGACCAATCCCCACCTTACCAACCAGACCAGAGCACTGAGTGCCACATCCAGTCGTTCCCTGAACACATCCAGGGCATGGGGACTCCACCACCTCCCTGGGCCAATGCCTGACCACCCTGCCCATGAAGAATTCTTGCTGATGTCCAACTGTTTAGTGCAGGGCAGATGCCAATTTAGTAAATCTTTTATTTTCATCAAAGAAAGAACTGGAGAGCCAGGCCATCACCTAGGACATGATGTGGTCACAAAGCAGGTGACTTCCCAGTGACACTGAGTGTGCCCTTCTCTTCTGTGGTTGACCACCACAGGCAGCTGTGTATCCCAATCAGAGCCTGGCCCTGCACAGATTGCTTCTTCCCTCCAGAGGATAAGGATCTGTTAATAACCTGGTGGTGAGACCACAATCATGAGATGTTTTTCAGGGCATCCCCAACACACGCTCAAAGAACCCTCCTGGGTGAGGAATCCCAGCTTGATGCCACTCTTAAGGTCAGGAATTTACTCATGATTTCACTTCTGCTATTTCACATTTGCCTGAGGAACAATAATGTCAACACCCCCCTGGAGCGACCCTGCTGACTTCCCCCACAAACCCCCCTGGATGTCCCCAGACGTCAGAGGAGGGGTCTGGGCAGGAGCAAGGCTGGAGCTGGGAGTTCCTGGGCACCTCAGGTTGGCATTGCCAGGCAGAGGGAGCAGCAGGACAGACGTCAGGGTCCCTCCCTGACGTCAGTTCAAGGATGTGACTGAGAAGTACAGCTGGGAAAGGCTCACCCTGAACTCACCAACGCTTCTGTCTGGACAGTCCTGGCTTCCTCCAGCCACGGGGACAAACCTTCCCACGGCTCATGTCAGCCAAAGGGCAGAACAGGGGGACAGAGTCAGTGTTTCCATCTCAAATCACCTAAAGTAAAACTGGTGGAAAATACCAAAAAGTTTTGAATCCAGGGTGTAAGAACATCCCGTGTTGTGCTTCTCTCAGACTGAATTCCACCTCTTTAGGTAAAGCCCTGAGTTCTGATTTCCAAGGTCCCCCAGCCTGCATGTGCCACCTGGGAACCCTCTCCTGGAGCTCTGGGATCTTTCCCACCTCAGGATGTCTGTGAGGTTGTGTTGGGACATCCCACAGGAATTCCAGCTTTACACACAGGCCAGGGATGTGAAACACAGAGCTAAACTTCCTTGTGGTGTTCCTTGCTGAGTGAGTTGCAATTTAATGTCAGGACAATTCAAGATTAGAGTTCAATTCAGTTCAACTCAATATTTCAGTTCAAGTGGAACCAATAAGAACTGAACCAAAATCTCTCTGATCAACTTCCTGTGGAATTTATCAGGAGCTGCATTTTCATTGAGAAGTTTATGCATGAAAGCTGCCACTCAGCCTGGGCAGCAGGTTTAGATCACTGACTTCCACTCTCCTCGGTGCTGGAGGGGAGCAGAGGGATCAGAGACTGGAATACCTGGTAATTTGATTCTTTTTATATAGTTAATTAACTTTGGAATAACAAATAGGTTCTAGTATCACAGTGCAATGGCTTTCTAGGGCACAGCTCATGCCTGGCACTGTCTGAGTTTGGTCTGTCTGCTCACACAGGATCACAGTTTTGTGACAAGCAGCTCACGGAACACCCAGGTTCAGGCAATGTGTCAAAGAGATGGAATCTCTCAGGCATGAAATAGGCTGCAAATATACACAATCAAATTAAGCAAAGATTTAATAAATGTTCTGAGAACTCCCTGGCTATAAAATGTGACTGTACAAGAAGTTCAGTGTCATACATAGACAGTAAATTGTTTATTTTAAATATTCCCATTCCATTTAATAAAAACAATTTGCTTGAATGGGCTCTAACGACACAGAATTTGGCACATACCAAAACTTTGAAGTTAAATCTTGGCACCACGTGCAGAAAACAAGCTGCAAACCTCCTGCCTGCCTCCTCTCTCCCACCTTTGGCTTCAGCCAGCATGGACATGGGGATGGATCCACCAGAACACTGCCTGGTGCCTCTCAGGCTGAGCACAGAGCACCCTGAGGGGCCCATACCCTCCCTGCACACCCACAGCTCCCCAGGCAGGGCTGTGACCCCATGTGAAGCCTCCACAGAGCTGTTACACCCCTTGATTCTGGGTATTCTGCCGGTACCCAAGGGAAGACTTTCATCTCTGGTCCTCCTCAGAGGAAGTGGTTAGGAGATAAAGCTCCAAGGCAGTGAACCTGCCTGGATACCTGATGAGCAAAGGAAGCAGAGCAATAAATAGGTGCAGAGATGTGAACAGCACCTGCTGGCTGAGGTAAGTGCCAGGAGAGGCGCGGAGGAGTCAGCGCCGCGCACTCACAGAGCGCCAAGGTGAGTCAGGGTCACCTGGTGTGAGCAGGGGAAAACCATCACAGTTCTCCTGCCCGGCCACCCTGCCCCTAGAAACACCAAAATCCTGACCCTGACTACCCCAGCACCCTGTTCTCTGAGCACCCCAGAACAGGCTCAGAACCACACCAGCACTGGTCCACAGAGAGGGAAGCGCTGGGAAGGTTTTGAGTTGGGCTGGGACCATGTCAAAGGAGGGTCTAAAACTGGATCTGAGTCTTCATAAAGGACCTTATGACCTAGGACCTAAATCCACAGATTTAACTACCCTCAGCTTCAGATATATTTCATCTGGGCTAGGATTTCACCCTGTGATGCCCTCTTTTTCCACCTGGCTGCAGTAACAGCACTGACATAGCATAAGACAAAGAGGACAAGAGGCCAAAGGCATCACTTCTAGGTGAGCCTGGCTTAGGAGAACAGCAAGTTTGTGAGGAGCTGGAGACATTTCTGTCTGAGAAACAACCCCTCTGTCTGAGGGCTCTGTTCCAAGAGCAGAGCCCTCTTTTACATCCACCAAACAAAAGCCACTGGTTTGCCTTGGGGGAAGGCCTGGCACTGCAGAGCCTTTTGGGGAAGACAAAAACACCCGGACAGAGAACGGGGGAAGTCACTGAGCTGCTGACAGTGTAGCAAGGGAGAAGGACAAAGGGCTATTGGTCATGGGCAGTCCTGTGCACTGAGACTTTTCATCCTGAACACCCTTCCCAAAACAGGTCTGGTAGATGGGATGGAATCCTCTGTTTCCCCCAGCACTGAGGGCTCCACAGATGAAGCAGGATTTGCTGGAGAGGGGATGTAAGAAAGAGCCTCCTTTCCCTATTTCCTTCACCACAGACCATTCCTCATGTGCCAGTCCAAAAGCAGAGCCCAGAGTGTCAGTGACAGCTCTGGGTGTGCAGAACACACGGAGGCAGCACCTGAGCACCCCGAGAGCTCAGCGCAGCTCTGAACACATGGAAAGGACGAGGAGGAGGAGGAGGAGGAGGAGGAGGAAGAGGAGGAGGAGGAGGAGGGTCTACTAAATGTCAGTGACATCAGGGTGCCCGTGAGCTCCTCACAGGGGCACAGGAAGTATAAAAGCAGAGTTCCCCGAGGAGGGTCCCGGCAGGAGCAGGGGAGGCGGCGCTGGGGCGGGTGATGCTCTCGCTCCCTCCGTGACTGGATCCCGCTGGAACCACACCATGGATGGGGGTGAGTACCTGGGCTGCAGCCCCGGGCTGGGTCTTCAGCTTTATTAATAATGCCCAGTCCCTGTGACACAGGAGTGCAGCACTTCTATCAGAGTATTTAAACAGTATAAAAGACTTTCATCTTCCTCATTTTTACTATTTAAAAAAAAAAGTACAGTTCTTTTTTAGAAGCTCAAAAACCTCAAATCACTTCAGAAGCAAACACAAAAAAGAGGTTGGGAGGCAATTTTAAGGGGTCCTTTTGTTCCAAAGCAAATGGAATCTTGCATAATTCCCACCTTTTCTTCTGTGTTCTTAATTATAAAAAGAGAGAGAGAGAGAGAGAGAACGAACACTCTCCCTGGCAACATTTTAATTCAGGGAATCAATCAAGGAATTGGGAGCAAGGAGAGCTGAGTTTGTTTGCTAAGTCCATCCATTTTTTTGCAAATTATTTCTATTAAAAAATATCTGCAGGAACACTGGGGGAAGCAGGATGCATTGGAGATGCAGGAGGCTCTGGGGATGGTCAGGGGGACAGATGCAGGAAGTTCTGGAGAATCAAGGAAGCTCTAGGGATGCTCCAGGGATGCAGGAAAGCCCTGGGGGATGCAGGGGAAAGAGGAGGCAGGTCCCACAGGAATCTCCAGCCAGGAGCAGGGAATGGGCCAAGGGAGTGTTCTTTCTCCTGGATGTCTCCTCAGAGCCTCTGGCAATCAATGGCTTAGGAAATTCCTGGATTTTGGAATCCCTGCATCCAAACAAACACCCAGCTGGACCTGCCCACCACACATCATTCTTCTAGTTCAAACTTTTGGCCTCTGCATCATACTCTGGGCACTTTGTGGGCTGCCTGTTCCAAGGGGTTCAGTGTCTGGGGCAGCTGAACTTAGGTCCTGGGAAAGGTTAATCATGACAGGGAAAAGAGTGAGAACCTGACCAGATTGTGATAATGTTCCTGCTTTGGGGTTTGTTTTTTTTTTATTTCATAGGAATATTCCATTTCCCTGGATGATGCACCACCGTGGTGCTTTCTTTAAAAGTGGCTCACTTCAGCAGGAAGTTTTTTACTTGCTTCTCTCTGCCTATCTTGTCTTTTGATTCACAGTTTCCTGAAAGGAGTGAAGGTAGACCATTATTAACTTTCTTCTGTGACAGATCAGTGAACACATGAAATAAGAGCATGACTGGGTTTCACTGAGTCCACTACTGAGATGACAGTGTCTTCCCTCTGCCAGTTGTGAGGAGGGGAAGGGGAAAGAACAGGCTGATAACTGCCAATAGTCATTAAATCACTCAAGTATGATTAACTTTTCTCAGAAATATCTGGTTCTTCTCCCAAAAGCCTCCTGTGCTGCCAGACAAGGGGGCACCAGAAACTATACATGTATAAAATCCAGAGAGCAGGTTAATCACTGCCTACACATGTGCTGAGGCTGGAACTTCTGCCTTGCAGTTCTGGATGGCCAAAAACCATTCTTTCACCACGAGGGTTTGGCCAGAGCAGGTCTGCTCAGCTTTGCCAATGCTCCCTAAAGCATTCCCAGCTCCTGCTTTGCTCTCGTGCATCCCTCAGCTGTGGCAGCAGCCAGACCCTGATGAGCTCTGGTCATTTGTGTGATCTCATTAAGCACCTTCAGGGCTGTCCCTCTTCCAGGCTCATGTCCTGATACCAAATATTTCCACTGGCCAAGGCCCTTCTGGGTGCACCTGATGGGATCCACTGCTCCTGCAGCTGCTCTTACCTTGCTTACAACTAGTGCTGAGGGAGATCCAGATAAACTGGGAGGGATCTGCCTTTCCAAAATAAAACTGGGAGGGATCTGCCTGTCCAAAGTAAAACTGGGAGGGATCTGCCTGTCCAAAATAAAACTGGGAGGGATCTACCTGTCCAAAATAAAACTGGGAGGGATCTACCTGTCCAAAATAAAACTGGGAGGGATCTGCCTGTCCAAATCCACCCTTCTGTGGAAGGTTCAGGTGACCTAAACTGTGCCCCAGGTGCCTGCCCCAGGGCACCTGAACTGGGGCTTAAAAACACCTATTTATTTCCCTTTGCTGTTGAGGGGGTCTGAACAGCTCAACAGCTGTTAAGGGATGAATCCCACACTTTGGGCTTAATCTGTGGAGGAAGATTGTAGAACTGAGGGGTTCCCTGCCATGAACAGAGCCCTTCATTCCTTCACTCCCACGGAGCAATTCCCCTCTCCAGGTCCTTCAGGACAAGGATGGCCTCAAATCAGCACCTCCCAGGCTGAGAGACATAGGGGCTGGCACGGGGCTTTAGGGCCAGGCTGACTCATTTGCTGTGGTGGGGTTTTGGTGTATTTTTATAAATGAGGTTTCTAGTGCAACTGGTTGCAGGGACTTTTGAGAGGGGTTTTCTTTCCTGAATATTTTGAGGAACAAAACTTAAAACTTTAAGAAAATACCCACAGCAGCCAACTGACAGGAGTTGTAAAGAAAAAAAGAAAGAAAAAGTAAAGAAATGTACCTAAACTGCCTGATAAAGCGCAGAGCAAGACTCATATAATGATAATTGTTTCTGCCCACTGCCCCAGACCACAAGACAAGTTGGGGAGATGCAAGTCCTGTCCAGTCTGACTGAAACCAGGGACCCAAATGTGCTCAAACTGGTGCAGAGGGAGCAGGAGGCAGCAGGGACTCTCTGGCTGTGCTTTTGAAAATGTGTAATCTGAGGTGGGGGCACAGAGTAGGGGCAGAAACAGCACAGATTTTCTTCATATTGAAAAGCCATTTGACATTTAAGACACTTGAAACAGCAACTGAGAAGGGAGAATAAAAAGAAACCCATGATGATCTTTAAAGGAATGATATGGGCTGAACTGTTTCAGGAGTTGGTTGAGTCACGTTCTCAGTCCTGTTTCTCTAGACCTTCACTAGGTGTTTAGAAAACAGAACAGAGCAAAGGAGCCCTCACCAGGGCTGGGACTGGTCAGGTTAAGTCAGGGCTGGACCTGGAGTTTGCAGACCAAGCCACAGAGAGCTGGTGCAGTCTGGATTAGGAGGGTGCTTTTCCTCCATAGAATGAGGGTGGCTCTTCCCTGCCTCTCATCCAGCTGCCACAGGAGTAATTTTCTGTGGTGCTGCTACCAGCACAGGTACTCATCACCCATCCACAGGCAGCCAGGAGCACCAACTCCAGGGAAATCAGGCTGTTTAGAAGGTGGAACAGAAGACTAAAGGCTGCTGTGGTGTTTGCAAAGTCAGGGACCCCATGCCTGAATCCCAGTCAGGAAAAGCAGTTACAACCTGGGCTTGCTTAAACCCACCTAGTGGGTCTCAGTCTCTGGGGCTTTTAATGCATTTCCTCTGTCATGTGCAAAAGCCAGGGCAGCAGTTTGAATGGGAGATAACCAAAGCAGGCACCACAGCTCTTCTTGCAGTCTGGGACTGGTCAGAGTGAAAGCCACTGGCTGCACAGAACGGCCAGAAACTTCACCCTCAGTCCCTACCTTGCATCCTCCACTCCTGAGTCACCTGCACCAAGAATTCCCATGGGAACCCCTCAGATACCCCCAGGAGGGTCTGGAGAAGGTGAGGAGAGGATGAACACAACTGATCACACCTGCATGAGCATAAAAGATGAAAATAAGGGGAGGAAGGTGAGACAGAGCTTCTAGGAGAGCTCAGGGGAGGCACTCACACAAGCCTGGGGATGAGCAGCACAAGTTTCACATGCAGCTGAGGATCTCTCACCCACACATCAACCTCACACGTTAAAAAACATCCCCACTCACAGGTAACTCTGTCATTAGTGAAGCTGCTGCACATGACTTAACGCGGGGACTTGGTGCAGTGGGTGCAGCTCCCTGTGGTGGAAGTTCATCATCCTGGTCCAGTGCAACACGAGCAGGAGCCTGGCAGAGCAGGCTCCAAACTGAAACCACGCAGGAGCCAAGCAGAGCCGAGTCCAGCAGACACTAAGCACAGGAATCAGTCACATTCATGAACAACCAGGCCATGAGGAGCAAGGCAGAGCTCTAGGAGGAGCAGGCAGCTGAAAGCCAAAGGTATCTCCTTGCTCAGCCCCACTGGGAGGGAGGGGCTGCAGGGACCAGCCAGTGCCTGGAGGGACATTCAAGGCACCCCTCAGGGAGGGACACATCTCACACCAGAGTGGAGCCTGGGGCTTTCTCACTGCCACCTTCCAGCTGAGCAACTTTCAGCGGCAACTACCTGAGGTAGGCACGAACTGTAAAACCAGTGAGGAGAAAGCTTTCCCTGGCCCCTGCCCTGCTAACCACAGCAGGAAGAGCTGCTCGGCTGAGATTGCTCTCACCACCATCACACCTGCCCCTGAACTCAGTTTTTCCTCCCAGTTGTTAGAATCCTGTATTTTCACATCCCAAGGCAGCAGAAGCCAATTCTTGACATTTAGAGACAATAAATTTCAGCCAGTTCCAGTTCCATCTGTCCCATGGGGAACCGAGCTCTCCTCTCCACAGCCCAGGCACCACACGGGCACAGCTGGGCCGGATTTATGGCCCTCACAGCTGGATATTTTCACATGCATTAAGCTGCACCCTCACTGTTCAGACAGAAAGGAACAAGCTGCTGGCTGCCTCCAGGGAAAAGTCATGGGTAAAATCAAAATGGGTGCACTGTGCCCGAGTCCTCAGCTCTCAGCCTCCACTGCACGGGGTCCTGGTCTAGTTGAAGACGTCTCTGCTCATTGCAGGGGTTGGACTGAATGACCTTTAGAGGCCCCTTCCAACCCAAGCTGTCCTGTGATTCTGCAAAGCCAGAGGGGCCAGACTCCTGAGACTCCACCAGAGCTCTGACAGTAACACACATGACCCTGGGTTATCTTGCTGGCATCTTCCCCAGGTTTTGGTTTCCTCGGCAGTGAGGGCCCTGCAGGGTTCACAATGCCATGGACATCATGACCCATTGCTTTTTCAAAGTGAGAACCATGTGGAAACCCCCACTCAGCCACTAACACAGCATCTCCTTCTTCCCTAGGCAAGCAGCTAAAGGTCACCCTTGTTTTCAGCCTGCCGCTTGTTTTTCAGGTAAGATGTTTTCAACATTGTTGAAATCCAGCTGCCTTGTGTTGTGGGCAAAGGGAGATCTCAAAAACTCAGAGCAGCCACCCACAGTCCCAGAAATATGTGGGGACACAGCTACCCACACCAGGATCCAGCTGTGGGAGGTGGGAGGTGAGAGCAGAGCCCAGCTACAGAAAAACAAACAAGAGAAACAAAACCAAGGAGAGAAAAATGGTGACAAACACAGTGATTTTCAGACGGCCTGGGCTGTGTGAGTCTCATTTTAGCCCCAAAATCAGCATCTCCAGGGCAGACAGAAGTGCACCACATGATTTGCTGGGAGCAGCCAGTTCCTGCTCCCTGCAAATTCCTGCTCAAAGTGCTGGGCTCTGACCAAGCCCGGGGAGGAAGAGTTCAGCATCTTCCCCTGCCCGTTCTTGCTCAGAGTCCCCTGGCCCAGCAAGGAGGACCCCAAGCACGGAGCTGGGCCAGGACCTGCTCCCACAGCCGGGGCCCGGTCCCGGTGCCCGTGGTCCCTGGGCAGCAGTGGCCACCCCCAGCCCCTGGGGCTCGCCGGGCTCAGCCGAGCCAGCCGTGCTTTTCCCTTTCACTGCTGGCGCCCTGGCAGGATGTGGTGAAAGCCAAAGCCGCTGAGATGGAGAGCACCAAGATGCTCTCCGATAAAGGGTGGGGGTATCCAGGGGAAACCTTTCATGTCTGTGCGATGGGGAGAAGGTTCTGGAGACTAATAAGTCACAAAAAGCAAGGTACAGATACCACAGGCTCTGGCTGCCCCGCGGGTTATGGCAGTGTAGGAAGATGAAACAAGAGTAATCAGAACTGAAATCAGGGGCCTGGATGAGATGCCGGCCCCACATCCGTGCCGACACGGAAGCAGCTTCCTGCTGCACTCACTGCGCTTCCTCACGCCCTCACCAACACCTTCGTTGATTTTTAATTTAGCTGAAGGATGTTTTATTTCTCACATTTTATCTGACAGCCTGCTGCGCACACGCAGCTGGAGGCAGCTCCTGGAAAGCTGCCACACATCTGAGGGTTTGCAGGTGTTACTTTGGCTGAGCACAAAACATTTCTGGTGGAATTCCCACTTGGAGACCCCCAAAAAGCCCCAAACCTCACATATTTATGGGAAACACTTTCAGCCACGAGGTTGTGTCAGCTCTGTTTCTGATGTTGGCATGAAACAGCACTTGGGAACTCCCAGGGACTTCTCTCCAGGCTCCTTTCCCAGCACAGCCATGCAGGCGACACAGTCCTTGTCCCAACAGACTCTTCTTCTCTTTCCTGTTCTAGTTCTGCGCCGGGGACAATGTCACTGATGACTACGACTCCAACAGCACCATCGACTACAGCATGTTCGAGACCCTGTGTGAGAAGAAGGAGGTTCGTAACTTCCGTGCTGCCTTCCTCCCAGCCATGTACAGCCTCATCTGCCTCATGGGGCTGCTGGGGAACGGCCTGGTGATGCTCACCTACATCTACTTCAAGAGGCTGAAGACCATGACAGACATCTACCTGCTGAACCTGGCTCTGGCAGACATCCTCTTCCTGCTGACCCTTCCCTTCTGGGCCACGAGCGCGGCCACGCACTGGCTTTTTGGGAGCTTTGCCTGCAAAGCCGTCTACTGCATCTGCAAAATGAGTTTCTTCAGTGGGATGCTGCTCCTCCTGTCCATCAGCATCGACAGGTACTTTGCCATCGTGCAGGCTGCCTCGGCCCACCGCCTGCGTCCCCGGATGATATTTGTCAGCAAGGTGACGTGCATCCTCATCTGGCTCCTGGCCTTCACCCTCTCCATCCCTGAGCTGGTTCACAGTGGTGTGAACAACTCTGAGAGCAATCCCCGTTGTTCCATCATTGCTAATGACTTGCAGACCTTCAACACTGGCATCAAAGTATCCCAAATGGTGTTTGGCTTCTTAATTCCCCTCCTGGTTATGTCCTTCTGCTACCTCGTCATCATCAAAACGTTACTCCAGGCCCGCAACTTCGAGAAGAACAAAGCCATCAAGGTCATCATCGCCGTGGTCATCGTCTTCATCGTCTTCCAGCTGCCCTACAACGGCGTCATGCTGGCCAAGACCATCTCAGCCTTCAACCAGACCAGCTCATGCGAGGAGAGCAAGAAGCTGGACGTGGCAGATGACGTGACCTACACCCTGGCCTGCTTCCGATGCTGCCTCAACCCTTTCCTCTACGCCTTCATCGGCGTCAAATTCCGCACCGACCTCTTCAAGCTGCTGAAGGAGCTGGGCTGCCTGAGCCAGGAGCGCCTCTGGCAGCTCACGTCCTGCCGTGACAACAAGAGGTCCTCCTTGGCCATGGAGACAGAGACAACCACCACCTTCTCGCCATGAGCCCAGCTCCAGGCACGCTTTGGGCGAGATGAAATGGTTTTGGTCGAGCTGAAATGGTTTTGGACATTTTCTCTAGTCTGAATTCCTGGCAGAGCAGGACCTGCCACACTGCAGACGAGTTGAAGGGAAAATCCAGAAGCCTCCCCCCTGTTTCAAGCAGCGAGGACTGCTGGCCAATATCCCATGGGTGGAGAGACTTTACAACAGAGCTGTCACTAACAGCAAAGCAAGGGAGAGGTGGTGAGTCTACAATTTCTCCTGTCATTTCACCTTCAGCTTAGACTTTCCCTGTCAAAATGAGAAATGCCCAAAATAGAACATCTACCCTAAAAGCGACAAGCACCAAGAGAAAACAGACGTTGGTGCAGCAGGATTGTCGTTTGCAGCTGAGCTGCCAGGAGCATCACCCTTGCTTTGGATGTTGCTTTTAACAAGGCAACAGCTCTGCAATCCCACAGAAATGCCCTTGCACTGAGTCAGTCCGAGGCAAACCCACACCCACAGCCTTGGGCTCCAACACACAACGCCAGCAGTGGAGTACCTGAGCACACAACAGCTCTGCCTTCCCCCATGAAAAGCGAGACATGACCACAGCTAATGCAAAATCCATACAAACTCCAGCCATAATTTCTATTACTTTGTATAATATTGTAGCCACTCCTAGCTCTGTACAAATTCCACTTCTGCCTGCATCCTGTTTCTGGGCTATCACCTGCTGACTTTAAGATAAATATGAATGTGGGTTTTCTCCTCCCTTCCCAGTCCTTCTAGCAGGACTTCAGCTGCCTTTGAAGTCAGATCTGTATTTCACTCATAAGCTACTGGGGCATTTTGCATCGGCGCTGTCGGCACCAACAAAGACATTGCTCACTGAGGTTTGATCTGAACGCAGTCCTGCCACTGCCAGGGTGAGCAGCAGATTATTGTCGTGGAAAGTCTGGCCTTGGAGGAGCCCAGACTGTAATTCCAGTGGGAGCTTTCACAGGAAGAGCAAAGATTCCTGAGGACAGATGAACGCTCTGGGAAAGGCTGTCGTGGGACAGCTGGACATCAGCAGGGAGGAGCTGCAGCACAGTCTGTGCAGCTGTCCCTGTCCTCGTCCTGTGTGCTCCACAGCACCCACCTCTCCCACAGCCATCGCCAGCAGAGAGAGGTCTCAGCCTGGAGCTGCTCCCAGGGCTAACAGGGGAGACATGTCCATGTTCCCCTGAGCACAGAACAGAGCCATGAGCAGGAAAACACTCACTAAACAGACATTCATCCTTTTTTTCAACACATGGGTCCATCAGCAGGGACACAGAGAACTCTCTGGTTCATGGGTTGGAGAGCATTGCTTTAGAGAACTGAGGATTAAAATCAGCCTTCCAGGACAGAATTCACTGGCTCGGTCTGAGACAGCACTGCCAGTTATTTACCTGGTTGCCACCAAACCTAAACAAATTCTCCATAAACCATTTACCTCTGGTGTATGGGATTTTTGCCAGAGGTTGGGATTTGGGAAGAGAGGACATTCTGCTCTGTTACCTATCTGTGCTCAACAGCTGAACTCATTTTCATTTACAATGCCCAGGTAAATGAAATGGGGTAACAACTGACACTGAACACCAATTTACCCTTGGTTTCCTTCTCCTCCTTATTTTGGCAAGACACAGCTATCGTGATCTTGGCCAGGGCCAGGGCCACCCCCAGCACGGGGTATTTACAGTTGTCCTCATCAGCAACAACACATTGTTAATGTATATTCAATATGTAAAGCTGCTTTACACAAAGTTCAATCTGTTCATGAATGTACCCCAAGAACACTCTGCTTCCATGGAACTTTTTTATGCAGAATCCATTCACCTTATTCCAGCCAGGAAACAGCTCCACCAGCACGTGGAGCTGAACTTGTGTCCTGTAGATAAAAGCCCTCCTGCAAATGAAGAGGTCTTCAGGTCCTTACAGATGAATTCCAAATGGGATAAGGCACAGCTGCTTTCATAAATGAGATGCAGAGGCACCCTCTGGGACAGCTGCAGCTGGTGCCTCAGAGAGGCAGTGGTGATGTCAGAGTGCCTGGCTTTCCCTGGTTAAATTTAACGGACAGAACAAATTTGCATCTAATTTAGATGAGTCATGTTAATGTTGGCCTAAGAGGCCAACCTGAGGTTCCCCACTGATGTCTGAAAACTGACTGCATTTTGCTACTTGAGAAAAATAAATTATAACTATTTCAACAAATTACTTCTGGTTTTCCGTTCCATTTTCTCCATCCTTGTACAGTCCTTGTCAATCCTTCTGTCCTGTCAGGAGCTGTTTGATCAGCTCAGCTCCATACCAGTGCTGCCCTGCAGAAAAGAGAGCATGGAAAATAAACTAAATAGAAAAATGTTGGTTGACTTCATGGGCTCACGGATCATAAAAGAAACAAGTCAGCAGCACGTCAAGGAGTTTTTATTTTAACTATTAACCCACCTGCCTTGATGCTGCTCCACAGCTGGATGTACCCATCAACCTTTAAGTGAAAATTCTTTGAGTTGTAGCACTTTATTGTTCACATTTAATTAAAATTCACTAATAAACCACCACAGGAATTGCTCACAGGGAGAGGCAGCAGCTCTGGGCCCCCTTCCACATCCAGGGTGAGAGTAGGAACTGCAACTAAACAATGAACACAACGCTCCTGCCTGACCTCCCCAGTCAATTTGTGCCTAAAAGCACCCAGGGGGGAATGAGGGGGGTCCATATCCTTCACAAAAACTGCCATGCAATTGCAACCATGGAATCAAGAGGAAGAAACTCAAAGAACACAAGGAGACAGAAGCCTGACACCCCAGTGCCAGAGCTCAGGCCCATTTCTTCTTTCACTGAGCAATGAAAGCCTCACGTTTTCCTCCCGAAGAGAAAGGACAAGGTGAGATTCAGCACCTGGCACAGAAACTCAAGAAGCATCTCCAGACTACAGCACAAAGCAAATTAAGATGCAGAACCCCAAATCCAGGGATCTTTAAATAAACACTGGATCTCACCACAGCGAGGTCCTCAACTGCCCCAAGAGCTCATTTGTGCACAGGGTGCAATCAGCTGAGCAGGGCTTGGAGCAAGAACTGGGGATGTGCAGAGAGCCACAGCACTTTTAGCCATTCCCTCTGCTCCTCTGAGGTGACTGTGAGCCAAACTCTTAGTATTCAGGAACTTTCTTGATTAAGAAAACAGACTCCACCTTAAAGCCCTAACTTAAACCAGTAAAATATATCCAACCACACAAAATCACATATATTGCAGCCAAGTCACACAGAACTTGTTACAAAAAAAAAGAGCATATTTCTCAGATGGATTTAACCTATTTTTGTACCTTTCACCAGCAAGAGCTGCCTATTTCTTTTCACAGTTCCAAACCTTCTTTAAAAAGCCAATAAAAAACCTTATTAGAGAAAGGGGACACAGGTTTGCCTTACACTACATAAAGGTAGGGGAGGGAGTGACTGCCCAGTCCCAGCTGTGTGGAGTCTGGGTGGTTCCTGCAATCCCTGTTCCAGGTTATTTTGGGGAATCCTGGATCACTCAGAAGCTCTGGAATTTTTCATTGCTCTGGATAAACATCACTGCTGATCATTTCTCCTTCCCTGACAGTTCTTTATCTCTGTGCATGTGTATTTTTAAGTTATGGTTTGAAAGCCCTTAGTGCTAAATGGATCTGGGCTGGGTGGGAGCCAAACTGGAATGAGGAACAAGTAAAGTGGCACTGGGGGATGTTGGCACTGCTCCCAGCAATCTCAGAGCATGGCACTGGTGTCACCTGCCTCACTGGTAAATCTCTTGATGGGAAGGGGAAAGCTCTCCAGGCAGGGCTGTGGTTTCTCATGTGCCACCTGGGCAGCTGCAGGAGGGAAGTCCTTAAACCCTAAAAAAGAATGAGCTGGAACTGAGTGAGGTAAACAAACCCTAAAAATAATGCCTGTGTGTGATGGGGAAGGGTGGGGGCACAGTGCATCAGCCAGAATAGATGAGAGCAGGCCATGGCTTCCTCCTCATGGCTTCTTTTGTAAGGAAAAAAAACCCCAAACTCCTGTTCTGGGGGTGGAGGTGTCACATCTGAGGGGAGAACCTTTTGTACAGCCAACTGTCCCTGTTGGCAGAGCTGACTTGCATGGGGCCACCTCCCCCAGGGGAGGTTCCATCCATCCCTGGGCCACTCTAAGAGGGACCTGGACAAACTGAGACAGCTGAGACATCACCTACCCTTTGTTTGTGTCATCACAAGCTTCATGATCCCAAAGCAAGCAAATCAAAGAGTTTTACCAGACTGTTTGCAGTCTGTAATCCACTGTTTATGGCTTAGACATCCATATGGGTTAGGGATTATATATTCCCATAATCCATATGTTTATGGATTAGAATCCACTGTTCCATTTGTAATCCACTGTTAATGGATTAGAAGGTGGCAGGATCAGCTCAGAGCCAGCTGCTGGCACCAAGCAGGGGACAAGAACATGCAGTAGAGATACAAGGAAAAATAACCAGATAAGCAGCATCCTGCTGCATTCAATGACAGCAGCACAATCCACTGCTAGAGCACCTCAGAGCCCTGGAGTGGGAGTTGTGTCCCCAGCCCTCCTCCTCACAGAGCCCAGCCCATCCTGCTCCTTCCCCAAGCACTAAAACCAGGTAGAATATCCCTGGCTCTGTGCTCATCCCACGTGTAGGAGCCCTCACAGCCTCCTGCTGAAATGAAGACAATTCCACACGTTCAGATTTAGCAGAAATTGCCAGTTCTCAAGCCCAGCTGTAGCAGCCACCGACCAGCCCAAAATGAAAGTTATTTTTTCACTTTCACTAAGACCCCAGTCCTGCAGAGCTGAGTATTGCTATTAAACCAGCAGAGAGGCAAGTGTTGATATTCTACCACCACGTGTCACTGCCCCAGCTTGTTGCAGAAACCTTATTCAGGTCTGAACAGATAAGGAGCCTTCTGGTTCCACATGCAGGGCAGCTGCAGAGCCAGCCCAGGCATTTTTCACTGCTGAGCCCCTGCAGCTCCTCATGTGCAGGAACCGAAACTTCCCTCCTGCTGCTTTGTTTTTAATTCAATTGTCTTTAAAAAAAACAAAAACAAGCAGAGAGCTACTTTCCTTTCTGTGCTGCTGAATGCTGGCACAAAAATTACTGTCAAGCAATCAGGGGCTTTATTGGGAAATTTCTGTGACTGAAGGACAAACACTAATGTTCAGAATCATCCTGCAGGAGAGGAAAAGGCCAAGTAATTTCCAGTGAAACAGACAAAAAGGATTTGGAGTCTGTGCATGCTGCTCTGTACTAAAATCAGAATTTCTCTCACTAGTTGCAGTTCCTGGATCCCGCAGGTTTTACCCACGGCTTTGTCTCCTCATCAGGGACTGTCCCACCTCCACGTGAAGCTTGGTGAGCACACACAGTGCCCCAGCAACCCTGGTTTCACTCCAGGGCAATCACAGCAGAATCCAACCCCACTGGGGCAAAACCCAGCTGTTGGGGCTGCACAGAGAGAAACTCATGTTTTCAGGGCAGAGCTGACTGATTCCCTGGAAGATAACATGTTTTTTCTAGGTTTTGGCCACACCAAGCAGCGAGGAAAAGCGTCAACCCCTGTGCCAGGGCGGGGAGTGGGAGAAGAAAAAAACAAAGCCCTTTATGGATGACTAACCCAGGCTCAGCTCCTCAGCTGTGTTGCATGAGCCCCTTGGAAGAGTTTCACACTTTTGCAGGTGGGTTCTGCCTCGCCAGGGGCTCACAGGCAGGGACAAGGCTCCTGCTCAGTCATCATCCCCTGATGTGCACAGAGGGAGATCCGACAGAGCTGGGCCCCCACAGATGTGGCTTCCACGGGGCTTTGGAAGGTTGCAGCACACCTGGGAAGGCACCAGACAGATTCATCCAGCTGATCTGCCAGCAGCTCCTGGCAGCCCCCACAGCCCTCCCCACACGAGCTGCCCTCACGTGCCAGCGCTGCCTGCGCAGCCCAAAGGCTGCGAGGCTGTTTTGGAGCTGTGGAGAACAACCAACAGAAAAGGTCTCCCCAACACCACAAACAAGCCCTGAAAAGCTGCCAGAACCTCCTGCCTCCACTGGGAGCCTGTTCCAGGCACTACCCAGGCTGTGGCTCTTGGACCTTCCCCCGCTGCTAGAGAAGATCACGGAATCATGGAATGGTTTGAGCTGGAGGGACCTCAGGATGGGGGAGCAGCCCCACAGCTGTGCCACAGGGCCTGTCCCAGGTGCCACAGGGCCTGTCCCAGGTGCCACAGGGCCTGTCCCAGGTGCCACAAAGTCTGTCCCAGCTGCCACAGGGCAAGGACATGGAGGTGATGCTTTAGTGAGACATCACTTCTGCAGAAAAGCTGCTCTTCCCAGGGGATTTCTGGTCCAGGTTCCACCCCCACCAAGGACCTGCTCCTGAGCTCCAGCAGGGAAATGAGCTTCCTTTGTAATCACCAGTGCAGAAAGAGCTTTCCCTCACAGGGCATTTCCTCCTGCAGCCATGGAGGAGGTCACAGCACATGGCCTGAAACACACCATGAGACGGAGCTCCGGTGACCAAGATGGAAACACTTCCTTCTCTTCCCTGACATTAGAAACAAAAAAAAATAGAGATTGTAGGAAAAGCCCAGAACAGAAAAAACTTCCCAAAGCACTGGTGACCTCCCCAGGGCCTGAGTGACAACCTCAGGAATGACAGAATAGCCCAGACAGGCTCTGACTGACCCACAGCACATCCAGCACAGGTCTGTGGTCACTCTTTGGCTGCAGCCATCCTGGGAACCAGCAAAGGCAGAAAGCTGGGATAGGGGACAGCAGGGACATGTCCTTCCCTCAGAGCCACTCTCCTCTCCTCTTGCCTTGGGTCACAAGTTCCCTGCTCCTGGGAAAGGGCTCCCAGCCAAACCTCTGAACTCCCCACAGGCCACCAGGGCCGACCACACACTCTCCTTGAGAGCTGCTGACACCATGTGGGAACGGCTGGGAAGTGATCCACACACACCTGCTGCCCTCCAAGCCAGGACTCCCAGAAAAACTCGGGAAAGCTTCCCCTGAAGTAAAGGTGTGGGTTCAGATCATACCAGAGATATCATATGGAACCCCTCTGCCGGCAATCAGGCAAAAAAGTGGAGGTGCTTTACTTTGGTTTCATTTAAATCTGTTTGGAAGTGAATTTAAATGGCTTTGATTCACTCGATTTTTCCCTCTCTATCAGCTAATGCCTCTTCCATGTGACTTCAATAATTCATTCTCATTGCTAGACTCCATCCTGTTTCTTACATCTTCTCATAAAAATGACATCTCCCACAGATCACCTTCCTCTGGCTTTGTACCCAAATTTCCTAGACAACTCTGGAAAACATAAATGGCCATTTCCAGCCACCTCCTACCACGTGAGACCCTGTGGGAAACTCCAGGGCAGCTGCTCTGGAAAAATCCCAGCCTGGAAAATGGGATTTGTCAGGCAGCAGAAGATGCTTTTTTTCAAGTGAGCTTTACAAACACACCCTCTTCCCCACGAGCCCTCACTGTGCTTTTCCATCCCTTGCCACACAAGAACGGATGGCTTCAGCTTCTGAATCTGGAGAGGAACTGAGAAAAACATTGTCACTGCAGTGATCAGTGACTCAAAGACTTCTCACTGTTATGCAGGTGACAATGAACGTTGCAGAGGTGTGAATTTTGCACCGAGAAGTTACAGCTGGCAGAGGCTGGGACAGAAACCCCGACAGTAAATGGCCCCACCACTGGGAGCTTGTCACCCTAAAACCCCACCATGTAAACAAATTGTTCTGGAGTAATTCCTGTGCAAAAGATGAAGATCTAAAGCTATTTGGGAGCATCCAGAGGGGGCTGTGAGGATGCTGAAGGACCTGGAGGGGAAGGGTATGCAGGAGCAGCTGAGAACACTGGGCTCTTCAACATCCTCCTGGTGGGCAGCTCAGATCTCTGCTCTGGTGACAGGGACAGGACCTGAGGGAACGGCTGGAGCTGTGTCTGGGATGGTCAGGTTGGATATCAGGGAAAGGCTCTTACCCCAGAGGCTGCTCAGGCACTGACCAGGCTGGGAATGGGCACAGCCCCAAGGCTGACAGAGCTCCAGGAGTGTTTGGACAACGCTCTCAGCACAGGGTGGGATTTTTGGGGTGCCTGTGCAGGGACAAGAGCTGGAGTGGATGATCCTTGTGCGTCCCTTCCAACTCAGGGTACTCCCCGATTCTGTCTTTGTCAGCAAAGATGCACATGAAAATTCACAGCTTTTAGTGCAGAAACATGCAGACTTCAGGCCTGTTTTCCAGGGGGTGCCCAAACCCCTCAGACGCTTTCCCAGCACCTCTGTGCTCCTCCTGTATGTGTGAGGAACAACTCATTTCCCTCCTCAAACACAATCCCTGCAAACTGAAACCTCCCCGGCTCCACACACATCTCTCCACTCTGGTTTTGCTTTTTTTCCCCTTGTTTGCATAGCACAAAAAAAAGTCCTTTTTTGTGGCTTCTGCAGAAGACAAACGAACAAAAACAACCCCACTCGCCCCACCTATGCAACTGGCTTTTATCTGCGGGGGCCAGAGCCCACCCCCTCAGACCTTATGGAAATAAACACTCGGTGACAGCAAATCTGGCTTCAAGGAAAGGTTCCCACACCCCCTTACAAAGCTCTGCAGTGGTTTTTGTTCCCCGAAATGCTGTCCATGTGTCTGCCCTGCACGGCACAGCACGGGCACCAGGTAGGGAACCCTCGCCTGCCTCCCTGCTGTGTTCACCTGTCCTCACCTGTCCTCACCTGTCCTCACCTGTCCCCACCTGTCCTCACCTGTCCTCACCTGTCCCCACCTGTCCCCACCTGTCCTCACCTGTCCCCACCTGTCCCCACCTGTCCNNNNGACAACCGGACCCAGAGGGACAACCGGACCCAGCGGGACAACCGGACCCACCTGGACAACCGGACCCAGCGGGAGAACCGAACCCACCGGGACAACCAGACCCAGCGGGACAACCGGACCCACCTGGACAACCAGACCCAGCGGGACATCCGGACCCAGCGGGAGAACCGAACCCACCGGGACAACCGGACCCAGGGGGACAACGGGACCCACCGGGACAGCCGAACCCACCGGGACAACCGGATCCACCGGGACAACCGGACCCACCGGGACAACCGGACCCGCCAGACTCCCCTGAGCCAGCGCAGCCAGCAGCAGAACCATCCCTGGCTCAGGTGCCCAGAGCAGCTGCAGCTGCCCCTGGATCCCTGGAAGTGCCCAAGGCCAGGCTGGATGGGCCTTGGAGCCCCCTGGGATGGGGGAAGGTGTCCCTGCCCATAGGTGGGACAGGATGAGTGAGCTCCTTGCACCCCAAACTGTCCCATGAGTCCATGGTTGTATGAACACAGTTGTCACTGTGGGACAGTACTGCCAGGACTGGAACTGCAGCAGCAGCTGCTGATGCCACCAGGATCAAGCTCTGATTAACCTTGCATGGTTTTTTCTTGCCTGAATCATCTCCCAGGAAAGTTTCTGAATCTGTCTCAGAGCTGTGTGCCGTGTCACTCTGGGCTAAGGGGAGCAGTCGGTGCCATTCAGTATTTTTGTTAAGGGTCTAAAAGCTCAGTTTGGTGCTCAGATGTGCTCATGCCTCCCATGTTGTTCCCACTTCCCTTCTCACCACTGCTGCAGGGAGCAGGTGATGCCCAGGAACTCCACAAAAAAAAAATATTCCTGGCTGCAGTTGGCAGCTTCTCCTTCCAATACAGCCTTACCCCAGGTAAATCCCAGCGCCCCTGCCAGCAGCCACTGAGCACAATTCCCATTCCTCCAAACCTTGAACAACAAAGTGGCAAAGCCCAGCTGGAAACAAGGCATTGAACCACACTTTTCATTGCTCTGGTACCTCCTGAGGGTCTCAGGGGCATTTGGAGATGGGAACCGAGCTCCCAGGGTGTGTCATAGAGGGAGAGAAACGAGCCCAAGGTGATGCTCAGGCTGTGAGCAGAGCCCGGAGCTGTTCCCAATGTCACGAGCTCGTTCCCGGTCCCGTTTTGCTGGCACAGCCCATGGCACTGGAATTCGCAGGGCCGGAGGAAGCAGCACTGCAGCACTCGGGTATGGAAATGAGCCGATAAATAGAGCATGACCCGCCTGCGGAGTACGGGAAGGGCACTGCAGCGGTCGGTTCCTGGAGAAAGTCTGGAGCTGATCCCTTCTCCTGCCGAGCCCTGACACTGCGGGTGATCCCCGGGGAGCGGCAGAGGAAGCACAAGTGCTAACCCACAATCAGCCAGGAAAACAACAAAACCAGGGGCAAACCGTCTTGTTCTTGTAAATTCTTTCTGGTTTGTCCTGTTGCCCCACGGCACATTTTTTGTCATGAGAAAAGTCCTGAAAATTCCTAACGGCAAAATAAAAATTAAAGAGGCTGGCGTGTCACTCCTGGCACTGGGTCAGGCTCATCCCTGTGCTCAGGCAGTGTTTCTTTCACCTGAGAGCTCCTCAGAGGAGGATGCTGGTGTTACCCGGAGGAAATGGGATGCTGCTGAGGCAGAGCGTGAGATCCCCAAACTCCTCTGCAGAAGTGGCACTGGCCTCAGATTTCCCAACCCACCTGCCTCCGTGGTTTGCCTGGAGTTACAAATCTTCCTCCGCCCTAATCTGTTGAAGCTGTAACCCCGAGGGATGTCTGAGAGCGACAGCCAGAACAGCCGTGGAAAGTGCGAGTGAGCTGTTCACCGCTTTTCTCGCTACAGGACAGCTCGGCAGCCCCCGGGAGGATCCTCGCAGCTCCATTAGCGTCCATTAACAGCTTCCTCTCCTTTGCCTGGCAGCGAGCGTGGTCTTGTGGAAGCTGTCATCCCGGTGCTCCCGGGGGCTGGAGCTCACCGAGAGAGGCCAGCGCAGCCCGGCAGCCCCGGACCTGCCCCAGCTCCGGGCAGGAAGGAACCGCGGCGGCCTCTGCTCCTTCCTTTTCCTGCAGTTCGGACAATAGCAGGGCAAGGGCTGGAAAGAGGCGAAGCAATGGGTTCCCCAAAGCAAAGTTTCAATAAAGAGTTTTCATAAAGAGGCACCTCTATTTTTTTTTTTTTCTCTCCCGTGGAAGGGTTTCAGGGTGCTGGTTCTTTGCTGTGAGCTGTCCCTGTTATCAGGTTATTAGGAGATATTATTATGGATAAAGTGGGCAAGGATGGTGAGATAGGTGAGGATCACTCAGTGCTGGAAGGCTGCCAAGGGGCTGTGAGTGGGACAGGGAAGTGCTGAGGGGTGAAAATCCCTCTCTGAAGCTCTTCAGGGACAGCCACATGCACGTGTCAATCTTACAGTGGCTCAGCCCCACTGAAATCTGAAGCAGCCTTTGAGGGATGGAAGATCAAGCACTGCCCCAGCAGCTGTTCCCAGATTTTCCCCTGCCATGGCCTTAACATCCCAGATGGAGAGCACTTTGCATCCCTGAGCAAAGAGCAAAGGCTGGAAAGGAAGAGTTTAGGACCATGTGGGACAGGAATGGATGGACTTGTATGGAGAGCTTTGGCCTGGACAAAGCTGCCTCTTCACTGGGAAGTGGCCCAGCCTGGAGCCCAGGGAGGGATCCAGGTGCCCTTCCCACCCTGCAGCCCTGGCAGCAGCCGGGCCAGGGCGCTGCGGGCTGGGCTGAGGGCGGGGAAGACGGGAGCCTTTGGCCCCGCTGTGCCCGCAGTGCGGCTGGGAACAGCCTCCATAAATACCAAAATGCTTTCAGCGTGACAAGTGTCAGCAGCTGTGAGTCAGCCCTTGGCACTGCCTGCAGCCACCAACCATGCTCCCATTGTCTGGGGTCCCCCGGAATGTGAGCCCACCCCGGCAGTGCCGCTGCTGCCCGGGCTGCAAACACGGGCGAGGCAGCACCTTGTGCTTCCCCACGCCGTGATGCCCAGGGGTCGGGGGAAGATGCCACTTCCCCAGAAGCACTGGAGCACTTTGTGCACAGCCAGTGTGGAATTCAGTGCAGAAAACGGATCCTGAGATTTCATCCCAAGCTCTTCTCCCAGGAAAAATCTGGGAACAGCTGCTGGGGCAATGCTTGATCCTCCATCCCTCAAAGGCTGCTACAGATTTCAGTGGGGCTGAGCCATTGTGAGATGGAAACATGTGTGTGCCTGTCCCTGCAGAGCAGCAAAGAGGGAGCTGCACCCCTCAGCACTTCCCTGTCCCACTCACAGCCCCCTGGCAACCTTCCAGCACCGAATGATCCTCACCATCCTTGCCCACTTTATCCCAGTAAACCCAGAATAATCAGCCTATTCTTCTCCAGCCCTTTGTTGCTGCGCCCATCCGGAGGCCCTCAGTACACCTTGGCTCTACCTTTCCCCTTCCTGCCGTCCCTGCTCACTCCTCCTCCTTGCTATTAGCAGTAAGAGCTGTAATTAACCTGGCTGTGCCTAGAATCCTCTCCCTTCCCTCCTCACTGGGTTTAAGGTTTTTCCGTTGAACAAATATGGGAACAATTCCCCTGAACTGCCAACCCCTATCAGTGCTGGCGTGGGGCACCGCAGCTAGAGCAAACAGAGCTGATTGTGGAGGGGAAAAGTGAGTGTGGAAAGCAATTGTTCTCCTTGAGTTCACCTTGATAACAGAGAAGCCAGCTCCAAGACAAAAGCTGTTTCACGGTTCCATGCCCTGGAGTTTTCAGGAATCTCAGTCCTGAAAAAATGGTGATATTAGTTAATAATGCAGTTCAGAGGTGGGTAGGAGAGTCCAGGCAGCGTGAGAAGAGCTGGGTTTCATTTCCTTTTCTTCTTCCATCTCCAGCAACTCTCCTACCCTGGAGAAGAGAACTTTACCAGGATTATTTGTTTGGAAGCTGTCAGCAGCTCTAGTTCAGAGGTTAATGTCTCTCCCATCACCGTGCTGTCAGCGTGTGCAGAAATGCTTCTGCTGAGAGGTCACTGGAGCACAACCAAGGACAGGTGTGATGGCTCCATCTCACCCCATCCCCACCTGCACACCTGCACCGTGGGCCCAGCTGCCAGCAGGATTTAGGGCCAGCACACCAGGTTCCTTTACAGCAGGAACAGCCCAACCTTGCACTGATGGGAAACAAACCTCTGAGGACCTCACTCTGCAGAGAAGAAGCCTCTGTATCTGTGGGTACACACAAACACAAACACAAACACCTCCAGGATTTCTCCTCCTGGATTCTCCCCACCCTTGCTGAGGAGCTCTGGAGGCTTCTCCCAGCACACAGTTCCCCTGGGGCCAGTGAGTTTGAACCAGCTTATGGATTTAATGATGGAACTGCTGCTGGCTTACTGGGGAGGGTGAGTTTGCTGCCCAGCAGCTTAGCCTGGGAGTGACCAGGACAGTCTCCTCTGAAAATCCCTGGGATTTAGCACTGATAGTTACTAGAATGGCTCCAGGAGTTGGTTTTTTTCAGGCAGCAGCTCCACAGCAGTGTCATTGATCACATACAGGAGTGTGGAAGTGCTCACTGATCCATGGCTAACGTTCTCTGCCAAGGTGTCCGAGGTGTTCTGGCTCTGGCTGGCGGGGAGCAGAGCCTGGAGACCAGAGGAAAGAGAAGCAGCTCCCAGAGGCTCAACCACAGGGCTACACTTCCCACCTGGATGGCCCCAGGGCCTGTGCCTTCCCACCACACTGTCCTTGTGGAGCTGGTGAGGGGCCTGGAACAGGCACTGGGAAGATCCTCTGGTTCCTGAGAACCTCAGTTTGCAGAGACCCCTCAAACAACCCAGCTGAGGGTCCCTGGGGCTGTGCTGGCAGAGGTGGCTCTGGGGGACTGTGGTGACTCCCTGCAGGGGGATGGTGCCACTTGGCACAGGCTGGAATCTGTCTGTGGTGGGGAACCAGGAGACTTCATGATTCATTCACTGCCTGACATCAGTGTGGAATGGCTCAGGCTGGATCCGGGGTGGATCCTGGAAGCATCTTTCCAAGGAAAGTTTTGGACAATGACGTCCCAGCTTCTGACAATGGGTGATGCCATGCAGGACAACCTGTGCTGCCTTTTCCTGTCTTCCCACAAAAACAGGGAGGCAGGTACTCCCCCAAGTGAGGTTTCCTCACTGGAAATGATCCATCAAAAGCTGCTGCAGGAAAAGGGCTTGCTGCTAAGGGAAGAAGAGCTCGGTCTCCAACTCATTTTGGTTCTGAGAGCAAAATGCACCTGCAGGCTGTGGAGAGCTGTCCTGTGCTCCTTTGCTTGCTTTAAACCTCTGGGAAACACCCCAGAGAAATCCAAGGTGCTCATCCTGGGGGACAGCTCCTCAGGACAGTTATGTGCTGAGCATCAACATCCTTGGGGCAGGGAACCTCGAGATGCCAGTTTTCTTTTGGACTTGTCTGCAGCTCTTTGGCACATGGTCAACCACCACTGTCACACAGCACTGGCCAAAAAATTGGTTTTCTCCATTCCCCACCTCCACAGCCAGGTAATTCCTCATGGGAGGCAGCAGGAACCACCTGGCTCTGCCCGTGCAGGGCAGCAGCAGGGCCTCATCCTTTGTCCTTGACGTCAGTGGTTTTCCCCTGGCAGCGCCCGGCGTGTGCAGGCACAGACCTGGAGCTGTGCTCAGCCCTGCCCACGCCTCTGGCACGTTCTGGGCCAGCACTGCTGCTGTTCCATTCCCTCCTGCACAGACACAGCCGCCAGCCCCACCGCAGGGCACGGCCACACGGAGCCTCCCCTGCCCTCCCCTGGCTCCCCACCGGCTCTGACGGTCACAGATGCTTCCAAGCATGATGTGACTTCCCTGGAGCCTTGCACTTTCAGACAGTGAAAACCATAACTGTGAGGTCTAGAAAACAAAAAGTCCTTTCTCAGTCAGAGGAGGCTGATTAACAACCCCTCGGGGGAACCAAAGGGCCTCGTCACCCCTCTGAGTAAATATGTTTTGTTATTCCATGAAAAGGGTGACTCACCTGGCGAGGCAGCCCTGAGTCCCTGCAGCCGCACGTGGCTGTTCCAGGAACCCCGCGGTAACAGGGTCCAGGGGAGGTGTGAGGGGCTGTCCCTGCCCCACAACAGCCTCTCCTGGGGTCTCCAGAGGAGCTGAACGCCCCCAGTGCTGAATGCTTCAGGCTCCACACAGCTGAGCAGTGCTGGACACGGTGCCCACCAGCTCCCACACCAGAGAAAGGAGCTGGTTTGGCTGGGGGAATCTCTGGGGGAGTTTGGACATGGCAACAGGACCCAGTTACAGACCCTTGGGGGTGTTTGGGATCTTCTCTCCTGCCCTGTGCCACTGGTCGAGTACAAGGCAGGTCAGGAACTCCTCAGAGGGCTCCTTGGGAGCTGCCCAGACCTGCTCTGCTTGTACCAGCTGTGCTATCAATCCTCGGAGTGCCACAGCCCTTTGTGCCTTTTTCAGCCAGGTATTGCAGCACTTCACAGGTTTTCTTCATTTTCGAAAGCCTCAGAGGAAGGAGGAATGCTGGAGGAGGGAGGAGAGGAGGAGGAAGGAGGAAGAATCTGCTTTCTGCACAGATTTACTGCTCTGTCAACTTCCCATGACACTTCTGAAGTGCTGGATATGGTGTCACTTCGCTTCACCCATGTCAGACTTCTGGAAGGTTTTCCAGAGCCAGAAGCAGGAGAGAGTTGGTGTCAGTGGCAACTCAGGACACAGGGCAGAGCAGCTGCTTGGGCCAACTCACGCATTTTATTTGCTCTTTTTTTAGCTGTCAGGTTAATACTTTGTCCTTTATGAGCATGTCCTGGGTAGGGCCGTGCCTGGAGAAGTCTGCTCTGCACAGACAGGTCGGATTTAGCCAAGGAAAGAGGCAGAGGAGGTGCCTTCAGAGGGGTCACAGAGAATTCTGTTATGGCCACTGCCATGAAGGGTTCCTGCAATGAAGAAGGACCTGGAGAACAATCCCTTGTTCCAGCCCTTCTGCATGGCCCCAGCATTTCAGGTCCAAGGCCTCCCCCCATCCTGCAGCCCCTGGAGCTCTGTGGATCACCTCCCCTCACACAGGAACCAAACCCTCAGTTCCAAGCAGAGGTGACAAAGAGAGGGATGTTTCATCCTTTTCTCCTCGTTTGCACAGGTGCATTCCAGGGAAGCACTCCCAACTCTTATTCATAACCAATATTTGTTCCTCTGAAAATGTTCTTTTATGTTGGGTCCCTCGTCAGTGTCTGGGCGTTTATTTTGCTCAAATCCCAGAAACAAGGAACCACACATTTGCAGCCCTGCAGGAGGGACTCTGTGGCTCTCTGCTTCTCCTGTTCTTACTCTGGCCAGTCCTGTTGGCCACTCCAGTCTTCCTTGGCCATCTCCAGCTCTCCCCAGTCAGTGTCTTGCTCCTCATTTCCCTCTGCTTTCTCTTGGGAACAGAAAAGTGGCATTAACTTGCTGCTGACCATCCCATCCCATCCATGCTACCATGGTCTTGCCCGCCTGCACACCTGTATCACCATTTACAAAGTTTAGGGATGTGCTGTTTGTTAATAATGTTTGGGGCCTTGAGGGTGGGAAAATCCAGGACGATGCAGAGGCTTGTTCCTGGGGGGATTTTCACTGCAGGGTAAGTTCACCTGCACAGGTGAACTGATTGGCATGTGGTTCTCTTCAATCCAAAACCTCTGCAGTAAATTCAGTGTAACCTAGGTTCTGATTGGGGTAACAGAGCGCTGATGTAAGATTTTCACACCTTTGTGACATAGATTCAGGAGCAGGGCAGAACACCCTGCTGCACGGACAACCCTCCCTGCACCTCATTAATTTTTCCCTGCTGATCTTCAGTGGATACAGAGAGCACAAAGAAAATGTAACAGCTTGGCCAAAGAGCCACTGAATTCCTTGGCCTCTCTGCAGAAGCAGCAACGTCAAAGCCAGAGGTAAATGATGGTTTTTTCTGAGGGGTCTTGCGATATCTCTGAATTTGCTTCAGCACTGGGGAGGAGTTTGACAGCCCTGCTAGAAACAAACCATTTTCTACAGCAGCTGCTCCCCCAGGCCATCTCCTCACGTCTTGCACAACACAGATGGAAAAGCAGAGAGAAAAGACAGAGAAGCAACATTAGAGCAGCACAAGAACTGCAATTTGGCTTCCTAAGTGCCAAGAGCAGTAACATCCCACTGCCTTGACAGAGAATTGCATCACTCCAGGACACAGAGGCCTCTTCAGCCTGGGGCCAGCGCAGGATGTGAGCACACAGCAAAGAGCTTTGCACTGATTTCTGGGTTGCTGAGCATGTTGATGTCACCAGATGGTGGAAGGTGACAGTGCCTTCCTCTGGGGAGGCCACTCTGGCTCCACAGGTGAGTCCCATCCAATCCCTACCTCCATGAGCTGGCTGGAGCTGGGCACTGGGATTGGGAGGCACAGCACAGGGTCCCTTTGGGGTGATTTTTCCAAAGGAGGTGCTCAGCCCTGAACACATTTTATCCTGCTGAGCTTCCCAGGGCTGTGAACAGAGTCAGAGCCTGTGTGTGCCCAGAGCTGGCTGCAAACAACAGGGCCAGAGCATGGAGACACCTTGTCCTACTGCCAGAACCTTCCTCTTCCCCCAGCCTTGGTGCTTCCCTGTCCTTCACAACCACCTGAGCATCCCAGGACAGAGAAGATGCTCAGCTTGAGGGACTCAAGGCAACAACACCCCCCTTTGGCTCCCTCCAGCTGGAGTCAGGCTGATGTGTGTGAGATACTGAGCGTGCTCCAGCTTAGAAATTCCATCTGTCAAGGACCTCATCCAGGTGAATTTTACCAGCCAGGAAAGTTGCTGGGAAATCACTCCCACTGCAATTCCACAGCCATCACAGATGGAAAGGGGCTGTGTGCTGGCCACGTCAAACTGTTTGCCCAGGGATGTAAGGACAGGAAAAAACAATGCCTGGTAATAAATGAAGCGTTGGCGAGATTGTAAAGTGAGATGAAGGAATTTAAGGCAGGGAGTTTATATGGCCTATTTCCTGATAAAATCAGACGATTCAAAGTGGCTCTTCACAGTGTGGCAACACTGCAGTGAGCCCAAGGCATTTATGGGCAGCAGAATAGGCAGTTTCCTTGAAAAAGGGATTTTTCAGAGACATGGTTTTAAAGGTTACTTCATGGCTCTGTGCCCACTGACACTGGAAGAAACCCTTGAGCCAAAATGTACAGCAATCCAGAAGGATGCTTGGGGGTTATTTATTATCCCCTGTTCCCAATGTGGGAATGCTGAGTGCAGCAGTCAGGCCTGTCTGCTCTGGGCTGGACACTGCAAACACGTGTTAGAGACATAGTTACCTTTCAAAATATTTTTCAATCTTCTCCCTGTAATATACCAGGGATAACAGTAAAGTGATGATGGTGACAGATGCCCTTTAACCAGACTGATGATAATGTCTTTCCCTTTGAACCAAGCTCCTTCCTCAAGGCAGGACCTTTGCCACGAGGCAGTGACACAGGACAGGCTGTCCCTCGTCTGCTGCTCCTCCCAGAAATGTGTCTGCGGTGCCTGCAGCGCTCAGGAGGAGCTGGTACCTCCGCAAAGAAGCAGGAGAAACTCAGCTCTGATGCTCCAGCTGGAGTCTGTGCTTGTTCTTCCCTCTTCATTTATTGTCACAGCTGACAGCCGAGATTGGGACAGGCTGAAGCACAGCGCCCATCAGCCCTGCCCCACCGGCAGTGCCATGGCTGAGGGCTGGGCTGGAGCTGGGCTGGGGCTGCCCGGGGGATGCAGGGGCAGGCACAGCCCCTGGCAGCTGGAGCGCCGGCTCCTCACCTGCCCCAAGCAGGTTACCTTGCTCTGCTCCAGCCGAAAGCCGGCCCTGGCTGCCAGCTCACGGTGCCGGTGCTCCGGGGACAGCCCTGCCCCTCGCCAGCCCTGCGCTGCCCCAGCTCCCACCCCAAACCCCGCGCCTGGGTCTTCCCTCTCGCACCACACCTGCGGGGCACCGAGGGGCGGCGAAGCTCGGCCCAGGTGGGAGGGACCGGGCTCCCGTTAAATCCAAGCTCCCAGAGAACCCGCTCCTTGCACAGACCCACCCTTGTGGTTTATGAGTTTCAGGTGCTGGAGGTGCTGCAGCAGAGCCGCGGAGTGGGGACGAGCCGCTGCAGCCCAGGTACCTCTGAGTGCTGATTCCCAGGGCCACCTCTGCCTTTGCCATGCCTCTTCCAAGCCCTTTTTTTTCTTTCAGTTCTCATGCTAATGCTGCGTGCAGTTCGTATCAGTTCTGTTCTGTCACTCCTCTTTCTGCTGCTCTGCATTTAGCTGGGGATTATTCTTGTGCCTTGGGAGGAATCTGCTGCAGGGCTCCCAAAAAAGCCAAGACATGGTTGTTCCTGCCCCAGCAGAGCTGCCGGTGGGCAGAAGCTGAGCAGTGGTGATCCAGGGTGGGGAAGGCTGCTGGATAATGCTGGGAGCAGTGGTGTGGAATTATGCATATTGCCCTAGCTGAGGTTTTCTCAGTAGTCCATGGGGTTTATGACAGGAGCAATTACCTTTCTTGCCCTTTTGAAGCCTGTTTAAGTTTTCCAGTGGTGTTTGTTGTCTGTGCATGTGTCCAAATGCATGTTTCCTCCACTGCCTCAAGTGAGCTCAGCTGAGGTGAAGTGGCTGGGATTGTGTGATCCTGTGTCTTCTTCCTCCCTGTGGAAGGCTGTGGTGTGGGAATTGTGGAGAGTTCCAGGCAATAAAAGTGCCACGTGGGAGCAGAAGTGTCAGTGGCTGAGGCAGAGAGGTTTTTGTGGGGCTCTGAGTTACCCAGGGTGTTGTGGTACTACTGAACCTTCTTAAGCCACAGACAGCTGGGAATGGGGTCAGTAACAAAAATGTGAGACCAAAACAGGTTCTGGGCCTCCATCCTTGTGTCAGAGGAGAAGGATTAGGGGAAGGATGGCACAGAAGCTGTGCCAGCAGGGCTCCAGGTGGGAGCACTCAGATCTGGCGTAGGTATTGGGAGGAAAATGGAGTCTGAGGAGGGGAGGAAATTATCTAGTCCCACCTCTACCCAAGGAAAGAGTCTGAAGCATGTTCTGGTGCTTCATGAGGTTTCCAGGCCTGGGTGCTGTGCAACACGCAGATGTTCAGGGCCCTTCTGAAACATCTACAGTGTGCAGAGCCCCCCGTGCAGCAGCTGCCATCCTCTCCCTTCCCTTGGCCCCCCTGAAATGCAGGGAAACAGCCTCTTCTGCTGCAGATTCCTCTGTCTGATGCTGCCTAGTGAGTCCCACAAGGGCTGGAGGGAGATGTTCCCATAGTCTCAGAGAAGAAAAATCCTGGCTGGTGCTCAGAGGAGCTCGTTAGCGTCTGTTCCTGTAACTCATCTCAAACATTCTTAGGATTTGCTAATTTAGCCTATTTTTAGACTGACACCCTGCTCTAAAGACACTGTTGTCCCTGAGCCTCCCATGTCAACTGCTCACCCACAAAGAGGGGAGGGGAAACTTCTCCTGCTGTGCTGGGACTTCTCTTGGAAGCAGGGACCGGGCTCTGTGCTGATCTTGTACCCAGAGAAGCTCTTGCCAAGAGGGGAAAGAGCAGTCCTGGGAGAGGAAAAGTCTGTAAGGCAGTGGGAGGGGGAGCTGCTGGAGCAGCGATTTCAGCGTTCCTAATAAGCCGCCTCCTCCACAAGCCTGTGGAGACCCTTCCAGGAGTCTGAAGTGTTGCTAAACAAGCAGCGCTTCGGGAGGAGGGCAGGGGGCTCCGCAGGAGGGTCGCTGGGGGTGGGTGACTCCTGCTGCGGATGCTCTCGGGTTGCACTGGAGTGTTTCTCGCTGTCCCACCAAAACATCTCGCTCTGGCGCTGCTCATGCGGGTTCTGCCCCATGGTGCAGCTCCGGGGGCTGCTCACGTACCAAGATGCCGTCTGGGATTTCATAAACGCTTCATTTTCTTGCTGCTGAGATTCCTAATCGCTCATGTCTGAGCGAGGGAGGAGACTCTGATAGACTCCCCTTCTCCCCCGGCGTGGGAGGGCAGCTCCTCCTCGGGCACCAGGTGCTGGAACCCCCTGGAGTATATTAATATCTGCCATGTGATACCGCGGCTCTCCCTGCTCTGCAGGGAAAACACAGCATAACCACGGGAACTTTTTTTTCCGCAACCCCCTCAGCACGCCCCTCTAATCCAGGCAAGTCGCCCGCAGCCCTCGCAGTGATTAAACTGTGTGTATAATGAGCTCTGGAAATCCTGGGTGTCCCAGCAGTTCCCTCTGCCCTTCCTGGCGAGGGGCTGTGTAACAGCCTTGTCATCGGGAAGCTCCCAGGACTCACGCTGCAAGGAAAAACAAGCAGACTTGGCAGCTGGCTGAGCTGTTTTGGGGTCTGCGCAGACAGGGAGCGAGGCTGTGTCCCGGCTCGTGGGTCTGAGCTCCAAACCCCACGCTGGGACACCCAGCGTGCAGCTGCCGGCGATGCTGCGGGGCAGCGCTACCAGCTCTGCCCTTACCCCACCCGAGCTGCTGCCAGGGCGGGGGTCCCGCCGGGCTCCCTGAGCTCCCGCACACGAAGCTGGAGGGACTTTGCTCTGTGTGGATCCCCGGGCTCGGCCCATGCGGCGGGGCTGAGCCGTGCCCGGCGGCTTTGGGAAGGGCGGGGGTTATCGAGCAGCCGGGGCGTGCCGGCGCAGCCCTGGCCCCGGGACACCCGGCTCGTCGCAGCCGCGCCCAGGAGCGCCCTGCAGCCCTCCAAAGCCAGCACCCGCCTCCTGCCCCACGTGGGTGCTGCAGCCCCAGTCCTGACACCCCGATCCCAGCTCCTTTTCCTGCCTGCCAAGCTGGGCTGGAGCAGAACTGGGATTTCTGGGCTGAGCTGTAGCTCCAGCCCCACAGCCCGGGTCTCCTGGTACAGCTGGCAGGTCCCTCACTGAAGGCATTTCTAAGAGTGTCCATCTGCCTGTGAAATCTGTGACTTGTCCCCTTCTGCTTCAGAGAGAGTTTGTTCCGCAGTCTGCTTCCAGTAGCAGAAACTCTGCAATTTCCAGTCTGGATGTGTTTGTGCCAGCTTATTTCCATCTCCTTCTGTGCTAGCCTTGACTTAGCTGAGACAACAGAGCTCCTTCCCAGGAATATCTATACAGTTATCTCCCAGCCCTGGCTGAACCAGCCTGTCCAGGCATGGCTGCAGTGCTGGGGTTCCCTGGGCTGCCCTGGCTCTGTCCCAGAGCTCACTCTGCTGCTACCAGCCCAGGGCACGGCTCATGGCACGCTGTGGGTCATACCTGTGCCCCTGCCTGGCCTCAATTCCCTGCCCAGAGGGCACAGCCAGACCCTGCCCAGCCCTCGCTGGGCTGTGCATGGGGACACTGCCATTCCCAGTGGCTCTGAGGAGCTCCTGATGTCTGTGGCCAGTGTTTGCCCATCCCAGGGCTGTGCCATGCTGGTGGCCAGCAGCCACCCTGTGATTCACCTCCTTCACCTCAGCCCTTCTCCTTTGCTCCTGCAAGCACAAGAGCCCACAGCTGAAGCTTGAAATTCCTGTGAGGAGCCTGGGAGACCTCTCACTTCAACCCAGAGAAGGGAAGGGAGGAGAAATGAGGTTTGGAGGCTAATTCTGGCAGCATCACACATGAGAAAGATCAAAAACTCAGGGCAGGAGTACAAGAAAGGAGGGAAGCTGTTGCGTGCATGCTCCTGGAAGCCCCGACAGCCCTGGTTCATGCATCCTGCACGTTATTTCTGTACCTACTTAAATTAAAACCAGCCTTTTCTTGCAGATCCTGACTGGAGCCAGGCAGTTCTTCTCCCCAGGGGAGAATCCAATTTTCACTCCATCTCGCTTGTGTTTTTGACCTGGAATGACTCTTCTTTTTATATTTAACAAACGCTCCCTCCGAGCCTTGTGCCACACTGCACTTCTCACGCAGAGCCGGGGGTGTTGTGGCACACGGTGCCCCAAGGCAGGAGACCCTGGGTGGTTTCCCAAGGTGGGCATCTGCTCACCTGGGCTCTGACCACCCCCCAGCAGAGCTGTGCTGTCACTTTGCCAGAGGTGACACGAACTTCGTGGGCAGAGCCCTGGCACGGCCAGCCCAGCTGCTGTGGGAAGGGGGAGCAGGGTCCCAGCCTGCTCCTGAATCCACTGTGCCCTGGGGCTGGAGTCTGGAAATGCCAAGGAAGGGCCATGGCAGAGCCAGTGGGGAGGGCAGCGTGAGCTGTGGCTCTGCTGCAGTCAGAGGAGGGACCCCACTACCTGCAGCCCCCCAGCTTCTGGCAGATCCCTTCACAGCTGGTTCTCCATAGGGATAAGGGCTCCAGACTCAGTGCATCTCCTCTGGGCATGGGGGCAGACCTGGCTCCAACAGCATAGCCCCAAATTCCCAGGGGTTCCCACCTCTAGGAATAATTAGCAACAATTCAGAGGTACCTTGGGCCGATCTAATTTAAGCTCCAGAGGTGCTTCCCTTCCTGCAGCACAGCCCTGCTCCCAAGCCATTCCTACATCAGTCCTGTAACTAAAACCTCTCCGAGGCTCAGGAGACACGGCGGGGGCCGGGCTGACAGGAAGGTAAATGGGGTTGAGGTATTTATTCACTCCTGCAGCTCTCCGTGCTCTCGGAAGCCCTGGAGAGGGATTTACCTGCCGTGACTCGCCCGGGGCCGGGTGCTGACAGCAGCGATGTTTTGCTTCTAATTCCCTACACTTCATGAGCCCGGGCTATTCCGGGTGTCTCTCTAGCAAGATGTGGGGATTCTCCGGGCTTATATAACTCACCCAGGGCTGCCTTGTTTTGAGCCACCCTCCGTACTTGATCTTCACACCTGGCAGGGCAATTAGTCACCGATTACAGTCAGTGACGCAGGGCATCAGCCCGGCTCCTGCCCGCGCCCACGGGGCTGAGGGACTGGCTGCCTTGGAGCAACGTGTCTCGTTCCTAATCCTGTGACTCCATCGTTAATCAGCCCAGGATAAGGGAGTAAATAAGTCTGTCATTGGAGACTGGCGCAGGACAGGACAAATATTTTATGAAGTGGACCCCTCTGTTTGTGAGTGTCACACGCCAGGACCGCACAGGATGTGGAGAGGGAGCCCTGAGCTGTGGCATTAATTCCTGCCAGCAAACCTTTGGCTCTGGATCTCTGGATCCCCTGTGGTCCCCACCAGCGCTGCCCTCCCCAGGGAGCAGAGAGAACGGTGTGGTGCTGACACAGGGAATGTGCTGGGCCTCGATGTCCCCACCATGGAGATGCTGGGCTTGGCTGCCACAGTGGGTACGGGGTGGGCACAGGTTATTGTCCTCATCCTGAGCCACAGGGAGAGGCTCCCTCAGTGTTTGGTGTCAGCGTGCTGCTGAGGGACAGCTCCTGGCAAGCAGGAGAGGAGCAGCAGGTGGGGGAGCCCCATTTGGCTGCTGATGCCAGAGGACAACTTCTCCACCTCCAAACAGCATCCCAAGACCCTCTTTCCCAGACCCCAGAGGGAAGCCGACCTCATTCCACAGGGGTTTTATAATGGGGAATAGAAAAATACTTTCTGCCTAAAGTGAAGCCAGGAAGTATTTAAGATGTGTTTGCAGTCAGATTCCTCGAGCAGCACCATGACTGAGGCAGCAGCCACGTCCGCAGGCTTCCAGACTCGCGTTGTACCAGGAAAATAAAATCCTGGATTAGCTGTACACCCACTTGCAGGACACTGCCCTGGCAGGCAGCTCCAGCTCTCTGCCCCGCAGGGCTCCAGGCTTGCTGCCTCCCCTGGATGGCTCCTGGGGGTCAGGGTCCCATGGCAAGGCTGTTAGAGCCTTCATTTCATACTTAATCCAGAAAATTAGCAAATAAAAGCAGGATTCCATTTTAGGCCTTTGAATCCTGAAAAGCTGTTGCCAATGCGTCTTTCATGTGCTTGCCCGGCTGCGCTGTGGCACCGGGAGCAGAGGCTGGAGGGGGTGGAAAAGCAGGAGAGGGTGACTTGTTTTCATATGAGCTGAATTCCTGCTTTCACTCCAAATCCCCGTTTTTATAGACTTTTCCGCTGAAGTCTGCTCCTGCCCGGGGCATGCCTGTGTAACCGCTCCTCTCTGCATTCCTCAGATTCTTATCCCGCTGGAGACTGCATTGAAGACGGGGTCTGAGGTCCCTGGTGGAGGAAGGAGGCGAGGAGGAGGAGGAGAAGGAGGTTTCCCTTGGCCTCTAAGCTGTGAAAGCGGAAAACCAAACCATGTCACAGGTGATAGAATCCCACGTGCTGCGTGTTGGACAGACTGTGTGTATTTCCTCACCGGAGGAAAGCCAGAGCCTGCGCCCGGCGGGGTACCCGGGCAAGTACATCTACTACTCCACGGAGGCCTGGACTGAGCCCCACTCCCTGGTGCACCCCAAGGCTCCCCTGCTGCCCAGAGCGAGAGCGTACGGAGCCCAGCCCGTGGCTGCTCACACGCAGGGGAAGGGCCAGCAGAATTCCTCCTTGGAGAGACCCCCTGTCCTGCACCAGCTGAAGGAGGAGGAGAACACCAGCATGGACCCCGAGGCTCAGCCATTGTCTCCCTCCCTGGATATAACCATAGAGACTCTGAACCAGCTGATCCTAGAGATCGATCCCACGTTCCAGCCGCTGCCCTGCAGGCCGGTGAGGGACACAGCCCCGCCTGCTGCTCAGGGGGACGCGGAGGCCACCAAGAAGCAGGACCCGGAGACAGTAGGTGAGGCAAAGGCAGCGAGCTCCCACCTGGTGAAACCCAGAACCTGGGGCAGAGGGGTCGGGCACACGCTTGTCCCGTGTACCCACACAAAGTCCTGTGCTCCTGGGGAGGCTGGAAATGGGCATCAAGGACACTCCTCACTGTCCCCAGGGGGATCAGATGTTTCCTGACATCAGGGTTCTGTATTAAGGAGCAGGACAGGCTGCGTATCCAAGCTCTGCCTAACTCTGGTGCTTCCACAGCCCTGGTCTGGTCACTGTGGACGTGTCTCGTGTCCAGACAGCTCAAAGGGATCCAGAAGGGAAGAGGGAAAACAGCCTTTAGTTCTACCTGATGTTCGTTTCCCTGTGTTTGGAGAAAACAATTCTCATTACAAATGGGACTTGCAGCTCTTGGAAAACTTCTAATCCCAGTTGTCACCACCAGTGACTGGCCCTGGGCTCTGGGTGCCCAGTGAGGACCCTGCTCCCCTCAAGGGCAGCAGAACCTTTCCCAGGGTCACGCTTGACCTGTGGGAGCACATGGATTTGCAGCCAGATTTCCAGAGCCCTGGGCTAAGGTATCGAGTGTTGCATAACCATCCCATTTAAGTGCTCCCAATTCCTTTGCCAGGGAAATTCTTTTTCCAGGGCTTGTGCACTCCCCGGGCAGCATACCTGGCATAGGCAAGGCACCAGCAGCGCATACCAGCCCTGTCTCTGCTCATGAGTGCCTTATGTGAACCCTTGAGCAGCTCTTCCCTGTTCATCCCTGCACCCCAGGCTCTGATTTGTGAGCTGCTCCTGGTCCAAGTATTCCTGCCTGGGCTCTCCTGCTCGTATTAGGTGTCCAACACCCTGTGTGCGGTGCAGCCCCAGCACATGGGGAGCTGACAGGACAGGTCTAGGGTGGTTCAGGCACTCCCAGAAGCCTTATAGCCCAGCCCTGTCTTTACACACAGAAGTACCTTGACAACCAGTCCCCAAGCTTCTTTCTACAAATGTGAGGATGACAAAGACAAGAAAAAAATTCAGTTCTCCCCGAACCCTCATGCAAACATGAGGATGGCAGGGCTGGAGAGGGATGAGGTGGGTGTGAGGGCACTGCAGCAGGGCAGCAGGAGCCAGGCAATTCCAGAGCAGTGTCCCTGCTTTCCTGCTGGGATGGACAGGGCAGCCTTGCAGATAAAATACCATGGCAAAGTGCAGCTCCAGCTCTGGCTGCTCAGTGCCTGCCCCATCCCACTGCCCCACTCTGTGCACTGCTCGAGGGCTGGAGCCCCAGGCAGCTCCCCACGTAACGTGCTGGTGGTCTGGAGAATCTGGCTCCAAGTGTGGAACTGAACATCTGGAAAGCTGGCCACGCATTCAGTGGGAAAAGCCTCACTTCAGCTTTCATTTTCTTTTAACAGCTCTTGTTTTTTTACACAAACTTCCTCCCACAGTGCAGCATCCCTGTTCACTCACCTCCTCCTGCTCCAGCCCTGCAACCTGTGCCCTGATGTGAGGGTGGCAGGGACAGAAGGTGCCCAAGAAAGGCAAGGGGGGCCTGTTCTTGTCTAGTGGAGACCATGAGGAAGCTTTAAACATGGCGCTCAATCCTGATGGATCCATTCCAACTCAGCATAGTCTATCATTCTGTGAAATGCTGCAGCAACAGAAGGCATGTTCATGAGAGGCACTATTCCCTCTGGATCCTTCTAGTTCCTAGAGGAGAAAGGAGATCTCAGATCTTGGCTTGCGTGACATCTGGGCTCCGTATTTGTGGCACTTTTGCCACTCCTTGATGCTGGAAAACTTGCCAAGGTCTTGAGCAAATATTTGAGGTTTAACCACAGGTGATAAGAGGAGCAAAGGCAGAGAAGCAGGAGGTAAAAGGCCTCATAAGCCTGGTGCAGAGATGCTTGTCAGTCCTTTAAAGGACAATTAAAATCCTCATTTCTTTCTCCTTTTGAAGAGACATTGACAAAAAGCATCCAGCAGTCTTGCTGCAAGGGTTTGTGCCAGGACATGTGGCTGCAGAGCTTCCCTGAGGCTGGGCACTGGAGGAGCTGCTGCAGCAGTGAGGCTGTGGAGGGGCAAGGCTCTGGCTCTGGCTCTGTCCTGCTGTGATCCAGCTGTGTCCCTGCTGGGGACCAGCCCTCCTGACTCACCCAGCACCTCCTTGGTGCTCGTGCCTGGCCGTGTTTATCCAGTCTCGTGCTGGGATTGGCATAGAGAAGAGGCTCGAGGAGTAGCTTCTGTACAGCCCAACGTTTTTCCTGCTCATCCAGCTCCATGCCCCAGAGCTCAGGTTGTTGCTTGCAGTAGCCAGGGCCAGCAGGTCCATCAGGACCTGTCACACCCTGGGCAGGGAGCTCAGGGCTGTCAGAGCAGTTTGCTGCAGCAAAAAGGATTTTCCCTCTCTGAGAAACAACTTTGAGAAGGGGAACTTTCCTGAACTCCATGGCAGGGCAAGAACCAGGCACTGGAAGCAAAGCTGGGCATGTCCAGACTGGAAGGGAGGTGTGCACACCTCTGGCACTGGAGTGATTAACTACTGGAGCAGCTTCCCTGGGATGTGATGAATCTGCCATCACTGCAAGCGCTCAAATAACTCTGAGTGTCTCTTGCTAAAAGGCCTCTTCCAGCTCAGCCAGAAATGCTGGCTTTGTCCAAGGAAGCCAGGACCTGACATGCATCAGGCACCCCTGGTGCTGGCCATGGGGCTCCACTGAGGGTCTTGGACAGGAGATGCTGTGTCAGGTGTGTTCCTGTGTCCCTGATGGCAAGTGGAGGGGCTGGCTCTCAGCACGAATGGAAGAGAAGGAAGAATCCCACAGCAGGACACAGGCACAGAGACTGCTTTGGAAGTTACTTCTCTGGAGGGATTTGTGCAGGGTGTGAGAAGGGAGGAGGGAGCAGGCAGCAGGCAGCCCCTGCCTGGGTCTGGTCCTGCAGTGGACACTAGGAATGTTGTAACTGCCCCGATTCCACCTGGATTTCCTCTGCCTCACTGCCACAGTGTGGATGGAAGTCCAGCTGTACCTGGGGCCAGGTGACATCTCCCTGTTCCTCTGCCCAGAGCGTGCAGGGCCACCCTCCAAACCTGACGTCAACTGGGGGGAGCAGCCAGGTGTTTTTCCCTTGAGTCAGGCACAAACAGAGCAGCTGCTGGAGGGAACACCCACCTCTGGCTGCAGGTCTCGGCAGGTCCTGGCTGGGAAAAGCTGGCGAGGGGGGTCTGAGCAGCCAGACGTGACCGCACATAACCCCCTTCCCTGGGAGCCTGGGGGCGTCACTTCACCCTGGGATCCGTGAGGAATCAGCCCTCACAGGGTCTCTACAAAGGGTAGTGCTGGACCCCCAGCCGTGCAGAGAGGGAGCCAGAATTCACAGCAGGAAGAACAGACCCATGTTCCACACAGAGCTTTGCTAAGGAACCCAGCACCAGACCCTTCATGACCTCTTCTCTCTCTCTCTGCAGACATCAAGTACATAGAGCTGACACCGGGCAGAGCCACGGGGCCTGACCTGCCACAGGGCTCCACCAGCCCTTCAGGCACCCCCTTCTCCAGGTCCCCCCAGGCCAGCAGCTTCCTGTCCCAAAAAGGGGCACTCAGAGGCAAATACAGCACCAGTGACAGCGTGGTTTTCTCCAGCCCACCCGGATCCTCGAGTCCTCAGCCGGCCGCCCTGAGCTGCAGCAAGGCATCCGAGAGCACCAGCACACCCTGGCAGTGCCTGGCAGGACACACGGACACAGCCTCCTACAGCCCCGGGGCCCTCAGCACCTCCCCAGCTGCTGACAACCTGCTGAAGCCCGTGCAGGTGTTGAGGGCCCCACAGAGGGGCAGCTGGGTGTCCCAGCTCTCCACGAGCCCTGGCTCTGACACCAGCTACATCCTGGGCAGGTAAATTCCACCTGTGCCTGGTGGAAGGGACACAGGGCACTACCCCAAATCCCTCATTCCCTGGGCTGGGACATGATGCCCTGCAGGGTTGGTGCTGTGGCTGGGATGCTCTCCATGTGAGCAACCCCCTGATCTCTGCTCTGTGTCCCTCCTGCAGCAGCACCCACTCGCTCCACAACGAGGACTCGGATGCTTCGGCCGCAGCCTCTCCGTCTCCTGCCAGCTCCCTGGGCAGCCCCTGCTCCCCTTCCTCTGGCATCGTGTCTCACTCCAGGGAAGCTTCTGGCCAGAGCTCCCCACAACCCCGGGCAGGCAGCTCCTCCAGCGCCAGCACCTCCATGGCCCAGAAGGGCCAGGCCAGCAGCTGCCCTCCCTCCATCCTCACCTCCGCGGCCGACATCCCGGTGCTGCTGGTGAACGGGTGCCTGGAACAAGGGGATGGACCCCCCCTGGCCAAAGCCCCCCCCAGCTCGGGCACGCAGCCCCCCCTGCCCGGCTGCAGCCCAGCCTCGATGCTCGGTGGCCTGAACACGGCGCTGTCAGCACCTGCGCTCAGCTGCACCTCGGACAGTGAGTCATGGGGCAAGGAGGAGCTGCAGACCCCAAAACTGCTGGGAAAAGGGGAGCAAACCCCTTCTGGCCTTCCCCTGGATTTCCCCCGCTGCTTTAGCTGTGGGTTATAGACACAAAGGGTGGAAAGTCCTCGCTGTGTCTCCTCATGGTCCTGGTGGTCTCCAGCTTGAGGCTGGTGACCCTGGATTAGCAACAGCCTTCTGCCCATTGGTGTCCTGGGGCGTGAGTTCAGCAGCCAGGAATGCTCTGCTCCTTCCAGGAGATGGAGATGCACCTGTTTATAGTACCTAGGAATGAGAAACATTATTCTGTCCTGTCCTGCCTGTTTGCAGACCCAGGCCGGGTTGGGAGGAGGGGTTGGGGCTCCCCTTTGCTCTGAGGACACCAAAAGGTACCAGGGTTCACAAGGTCTCTCATTCAAGGGCAAACACTGGGGCTATTGGTCTCTGGAGATGAGCAGAGGCAGCTCTTGGGGCAGAGGGTTTTAATTGGGATCCTTAGGGGAATAGCAAGAGGGTGTGTGGGTCAGATCCTGGTGTAAATCCCATGGTCCAGTGGATTGTGCAGGGCTGGGCAGGCTGGCACTGCCAGGGGATTCCATGTGACCCTCTCTGCACCACATCACAGCCTGCCAAGAGAGATAATTACATGGAGAGTGAGCTATTCTGAGGAGTGGGGAGGAAAGGATTCAAAAGGATTGAAAAACCTTCAGCCCTGGCCAGCCTGAGAGAGAAATGTCTTTGCTGGGCTCTGCCATCCATGGAGGTCCTTCAGGTTCCTGCTGGCCTTGACATTCTGTGGTCTCCTGCAGGTCCCCTGAAGGCTGGGCAGCCCACCATGAAGTTTGTGATGGACACATCAAAATACTGGTTCAAGCCAAGCATCAGCAGGGACCGAGGTGAGGCAGGAAAGGCTCTGTGGGTTTGACCCTAGCTCGGGCTCCAGCCTGTCCCCAGAGCTCTCCAGTGTCCCTGTGGGGACTCAGTGGGGGCAAACCAAAGCCTTCTAGGGGCTGGTGGGTGTGGTGGGACCCTCTGTCAGGCTGAGGAGGTGGCTCAGAAACAAGGGCTGTGCCACAGCCCCTCTGTGCACTCCAAGCCCAGCAAAGCTTCTCCTGCGTGTCACACAGCATGGCCTGGGCAGGGCCTGAGTGTCCTGGGGACTGCAGGGAGCCGTGGGACCAAGCCAGGGCCCTGCAGGGACGCTGCAGGTGGTGCCACACAAGGGATGTGTCCTTGGCACACGCTCCAGAGCTTTTCCTGCTGCTGCCAAGGAGTGACTCCCTGCAGAGCACCAGGGCAAGTCCCACGTGCTGTGTGTGGCTGAGCCCCTGCCTGTGCCCTGACAGCAATCCAGCTGCTGAGGGACAAGGAGCCGGGCACGTTCCTCGTGCGGGACAGCACCTCATTCCGGGGCTCCTTCGGACTGGCCATGAAGGTTCCTGGCTCTCCCTCTGGCAGCCAGACAGGTACAGGGTTGCAAAGGGGGGTGTTGCTTCAATGGTTTAACTGGAACTACTCAAATTAAAGCCAAATGAGAAGCCACAGGACTCTCATGTATGGGAGGTGCCGGCAGTGCGTCTGTGGGTGCCCATTCCACTTCTCACAGGGGCTGGCACCGTGATGGTGGCACCCATCAGCTCCAGTGATGCCCTGGGACAGCACTCTGGGGTGGGCAGGGGTGGCACTGGGGCACTGAGGCTGGTGCTGATGCTGATTTCAGTCTCTCTTGCAGGCAAGGAGGGCAGTGACCTCGTCCGGCACTTCCTCATCGAGTCCTCCACCAAAGGGGTTCACCTGAAAGGTGCCAGCGAGGAGCTGTACTTTGGTAAGGATGCTCTGCTGCCCACAGCAGCTCTGGCAGCCCCAGGAGCTGTTTCCAAAGCCCCTGGAAGCACCAGCCAGGACCAGGCAAGCGTGTTGCACACCTGCCAGCACAGGAACCTCCCCCAGCCCCAGGTCTGCACTTCCCTGACAGTGAGACCATGCTAGTAGCTCCAAAGCAGGAACGTGAGCTCCCTGGGGACACTGCTGCAGGCTGGAGGTGGGTNCAGGGAGCCTTTCTGCCTTTGTCTACCAGCACTCCATCACCCCGCTGGCACTGCCCTGCAAGCTCAGCATCCCCACCCGAGGTAGGTGATGGGACACGAGGGCTGCTCCGAGTGGGGAGGGGTCTGAGCCCCCCCAGGTGCCTGCGAGAGGCTGCTCCCCTGAGTGAAGGTGAGGCAGGGACCTGCAGAGCTGAGCTGGGGACGGGACAGCAGTGACAGAGAGGGCAAGGGAAGTAGGAGTGGGAGATCAGAGGTGAACAGAGCCCGGAGAGGGAAATGCAGGACAATTAAGTTAATTACTGCTTTAAACCCCTGCTATTAGAGTAGTCCTGGGCCTTTGAGCCTCTTGTGAGATAAGGAATGGCCAGAGGTGACCAGCTCAGCCCAGCCTGTGGCATCACTGCTCCTGCTTGTCCTTTGTGCAGATCTCACTGATGGAGAGGGCAGCCCTGACTGCGCCCCCGAATCTGCGCTACCCCTGGCCAGGAAAACTGCAGGTGAGGACAGGAGCCAGCTGCTGGCCCTGGGGACAGCCTGGCTGGCAAGAGCTGGAGCCTTGGGCACACTGTGACAGCAGCAGATCACCCCTGTGCAGTGGTGGGCACGACCCCTCCAGCTTCCCCATGGCGCCGGAGATGCCTGCAGGATTTCTGCAGATTTTTCCCTATGCTGCAAAGAAACCTGATATTTTTAAGGAGAGGAGACTTTGGGTCCTCAAGATGCTTGAAAACACAGTTCTTGAGGTCATGAGGCTGATAAAGGACCCCTGGTTTCCACAGTTTGAAAGAGTTTTTTATTTTTAAGCTTCTGTCCTGCTGTGCTTCAATGGGGGTGGAACAGCTGGAGATTTTAGAGAGGGCTGGGCAGTCAGGGGCTGATGAAATTGCTGAGGGACCGTATGGGGCACCTGTGGGAATGACAGAGCAGGACAGGGAAGGGTCTGTGCACCTCTGCCTGGGTGGGCTCCAGGTGAGGGCAGAGAAGGAAGGGCAGGAGACCACACGGGTGGGTCACAACACAGGCTGGGGAGCTGGGGACTGCTTTGTTTTGCTGGAAATTCTGAAAAATCAGTTGGCAAGCTGGAAGGTTTAGTTTGACCCAGAACAGCCCTTTAAACAGCTCAATCAGCCTGAAATGTCATGTTTTAGGTTGGCCTTCAGCCCTTTGTTGGCTTGGGGTATTTCTGCTTTTCATTAAAGGAAATATGTAATAAACAGAAAAAATACCCCAGCAAATGTGACATTTAGAAACGGGAAATTAAATACTTTGACTTTTACAACAATTAGTGCGAAGAATTAAAGTAAACCAAACTAAATTAGTGAAGAATTTCTGAGTCACCAAATCTTTTAATTTTCGTCAAAACAAACCTGACCCGGGTGCGTGTGAGGGATCTGCAGGATGGCCCCTGGGACCCAGCCCGGGATCTGGCCTGTGTCACATCCATGCTGAGCTGAGCCTGTGCTGTCCTTGCAGTGTGCAACGTCCTGTACCTCAGCTCAGTGAACGTGGAGACGCTGACGGGAGCCCCGGCCATCCTGAAAGCCATTTCCTGCACCCTGGAGCTGGAGACGCTGCCCACCCCTACCCTGGTGCACTTCAGGGTGGCAGAGCAAGGCGTCACGCTGACTGATGTGCAGAGGAAGTAAGAGCCCAGGATGGCCCAGGGCGGGTTCATGGAGAGGCAGTTCCCTCCTCACCTCCCAGCCTCAGGAAAACCTGAGTTGTCCAGCCTTGCCCTGGTTGGACAAACCCATGTCACAATCCAGGGATGGACTTGACCCTTTGACAATGGGTGCTGTGTTTGGTGGCATCTCAGGGGTGGCATGCAGGAAGCAGCTGCACCCAGGGTTGGAATCTTGGGGTGCCTTAAGACCCTCTGTCTCCCACAAGCACAAGATGGCTTGGATTTGCAAATTTGTGTCCTTGCCCAGGCCCTTCATTTTCTAACAATTCCCTCTCCTCTTGCAGGGTGTTTTTCAGGCGACACTACCCCTTGGCTGCCATCAGGTTCTGTGGGATGGACCCTGAGAACAGAAAGTGAGTTTTGGGCAGCCCTGCCTGTTGAAGCCACCCACTGTACTCCCTTCCCTGTGGTACCCTGCACCCCTTCGAATCCCAAATCCCATAAAACTGCCCTGGGCACACCGTGCTGGGGTGGATCTGAACATTACCCTTGGCTTTGCAGCTGATGGAATGAGTTAAACATCAGCCTCTGAGCAACTCCAATTCTGTTCTTCCCCCAGGTGGCAGAAGTACTGCAAGTCCTCCAGGTAAGAGCAGGGACCTCCTGCATGGAGTGGGGGGCTGGAATCCCTGGGAGTGATGCTGCTCTGGAAAGTGGCTGCATTTGCAGAGCAGCAAAGAATGAGGAGGGGATGTGATAGAAGTTACCATGGTGGCAGGATGAGGCGTGGGACCGACGGGTGAAGCTTTGGGGGAGGTTGCTCTGTAGGTTTGGATGAGAGGTTTGGCTGAGCCCAGTTCTCCACATCCCCTCGTGCAGAACCCTTCATCCAAATCCCACAGCCTTCCTAGGGACTTGTGTTGGGCTCAGGAAGTGAATTTATATCTGGCTCTACCTTGTGCTCAAGAATCTTTTCACAGCTGGGGAAGCCTTGCCAAAAATGCTCCTCCCGGCTGCTTGGCTTCCAAGGAAACGTGATTGGGGAGCGGGCCAAGGTGGAATTGCTGGAACTGGGATTTGGCTTTGTGGCTGGGCTGGTTTCAGCCTATTCCTTCAGATTCCAGGATGCAAACTGAATAAGCCTCTTTTCTTTCTCAAAGAATCTTTGGGTTCGTGGCCAAAAGCCAGAGAGACTCGGAGAACCTCTGTCACCTGTTTGCAGAGTACGACACCGTGCAGCCAGTGTCCCTTGTCATCGACCTGCTCCGCCAGCTCCTGCCCAGCCCATAGGGACAGAACCCTGGGACATTCAGGGCCAGCAGCTGCCCACACACTGCTGAGCTTCTCCTGCTCCCCTTCTGCTTCTGGGTTGCATTTTGGCAACAGCATGTATTTAGACTATTTTGTTATGCACCATGACATCGGGAGTCTCAGCTATAAAGACTTTCAGCTCTGGTGGGATGAGATGCTCCCCTGAGCCTCTCCATGGGGCACTGGCTGCCCTGGGGAAGGGACGAGAGCTGCCCATGAGGGATGGGAGCTGTGCTCTCTATGGAACCACTGTCCCTCAGCTGGACCATCTCCTCTGAAGGACCACAATGCTCTGGCTGGGGTTTATATCAGCCATGAGGCCCCCTGTTCTTGGGGTGTCTGGGCTGAGGGAGGTCATGGAGCTGAGCTGAGCTGAGCTCCCACCATTGGGGACTCAGCCCTGATGCCCCGGTGCTGCGGGAGGGAAGGTTCTGGGGAAGAATCACCCCCTGAGCAGCACAAAGAGGCAGCTTTGCAAATCAAAAAGTGTATAAAATGACTAAGTCCTGCTGGAAACCTGCTTCCCTCAAGGAGCATCCACAGGCAGGAATGACAGAGCAGCGCATTTTTCCTGGTGCTGGGAAATTCTCCTGCCCTTTTACGCAGCGCAGGGTTGCGGAAAGGCTCGACCTCCCAGCATTGCAGAGAGCTGGGAAATAAATGGTGACATTTTCATGACAGTGAAACATCGAGTTTTTGGAAATGACTTGCTTGAGTTTGGGCCGGATTCTCAGATGACGTAAATTGGCAGGGCCTTGAGGAAGACAGTGCTGCCGTGATCTGCAGTGGCTGAAGGGTCAGCTCATGCTGTAGCTCAGAGCAGAAAGCAGCTCTGAGGCCACTCTTCTCTACCTTAGTTCTCATCTGATGCCCCCTGCATTTGTTTAATTTTGACCCCCATGTTAACAAATCCTCTCAGGGGTATTTTCAATAAAGCAGTAGAGCATTTATCCTGCCACAGGCACCACAGGGGTGGCAGCAACGGAGACACTCACTCTGCCCCAGAGCAGCTGAACAGAGGCAGCCATGGCAGAGTCTTTCTCCTCCAGCCAGGCTGTGGAGCTGCTCTTGGCAATGACCAAAACAGATATTGGGGTCACTGCCAGGGGGGCAGATGGGGCTCTGAGAGGAGACAGCAGCAGCTTTGTACCCCCCGTCCCTCTGCCCTGAGCTCTGCTCAGCCACAACCATGCACGGCAGGGTGGGCTTGGGAGCTGGTGCCCAGGGGATCCAGGTGCCTCTGCTGTCCCCATTGTGCTGCAGAGACCAGGGGGCTGCAGCTCCCCAAGGTCACAGGCAGCTCAGGCTGTGGGACTTCAGCCCTGAGACCCTGGGGCAGGCCCAGGACCCCCAGAGCTGGACTCTGTTGTGGTTATTGTGTTACTGGTCGAGATCAGCAACTGGCAATGGGGACAGGCAAAGGCTTTGGCTCCATGTGGTGCTTTGGGGGAGTCATGCTGCCCCCCCGACCCCAGCCAGCCCTGGTGGCCATCAGCACAGGGCCAGGGCACGGGGCCAGGCTCCAGGAGCCCTGGCATGGTCCCTGCTCGGGTGCCAGCAGATTTCTGGGCTGTCTGTATTGGCTGTGGCCGCCTCCGGCCCCGTCCCGGCGGTGTTTGCACAACGCCAGCCCCGCCGCCCGCCCGCCTCCGGTACCCGGAGCATCGGGCTGGCGCCAGCCCCGAGTGGCGCTGCCGGCCCCGGGAGCCACCGAACAGCGACTCGGCGAGCTCCTGGGCCGTGACCCCGGGCAGCGCCGGCTGCAGACACTGGGAGAGAGCCAAGCCATGACCGGGAAGTGCGCAGCTGTCGCAATTCCTGTGCCTGGGCATCTCCCGTCTGCATCCTGACACCCTCCCAAAACACGGAGCAGGGCTGGAGATGCCCGGTGCACCCTGGCACCAGCAGGCACCTGCACATGTGCCTCGGGCTGCAGCACTGCCTGGCCACGAGCCCGTGTCCCTGGAGCAGCCCGTGCCTGTCCCTGTCCGCTTCTGAACTTTGAAGCAGGTCCAGGGTCCCCTCCCCAGCCTGGCGCCGTCTCCGGCCCCGCCGCTGCTCCGTGGCGCTTGTAGGGCCGACGGTGACGATCCTCCCGGTGGCACCGGTGGGGATGCTGAGCTGGGAGTCACAAAGAAGTAAGAAACAATTTGTTTCCCGTCCCATCCCTGCTCGGTGAAGTTCTTCCAGAGGCTTGTGGGCTCCTGGGTTTCCAGGGCTGCTGAAGCCCAAACCCAGCACAGGACCAGGAGACCAGGTCCTTGGGCAGAGGTGGTGACCAGAGCTTGTCCCCACATCAGTGGCATCCCACAGCCCCCTTGCTCTTGCTCTGCCTCCCTTCTCTCCCATAATTTAAAGCAATAAAAGATAGAAACACATCAAATAATGGGAAATTAAATACAGTAATTACCTTTTTTGAGGATACAAAGGTTCAAGTGTACTGTAAAAGGTCGGTGCTACACGGGAATCTGATGGGACAGGCTTGGCCTGGGAGGGACAGACAGGGACCCCTTGGGCACCAGGGGACACGCTGGGGATGAGGGACACTGGTACATGTCGTGTGTAAATACAGCCCTAAACTACAGGAGAGACACTACGGAACGCTGGAGCCCTTGGAGCGGGACACAGAATGTGCCCTGGTGCATCAGCCTTGCCTGGAACCCCCAAACCACGAAAGGCCCTGCTGGACCCGCCCTGGTGTGCACGGGGAGCGGCCGAGGCCACCGGGCTGGCACTGCCACTGCACTGAGTCCTGCTGTGGTGCTGCACAGGGGGCTGGCCCCGGGACTGGCCCCTGGAATCCATCCTTGCTGCAGTGGCTCTGAGGGGTGGCAGGGGCAGGGACCCCCTCCCCACCGAGGGCTGTCCTGGCAAATTGACTCAGTTTAGTTGTGTGTGAGCAGGGTCACGGGCAGGCAGGGATCTGGTGGGGCACAGGGCAGGCAGGGGATCAGGAGGGCAGAGGGTGTTTCACTAAAACTGAAACACTTCATTCCCATCGGGGGAGCCTTGGACAGGATAAATCCACATGGAAAACCAAAACCTACCACTGAGGCCATGGAGCCAGAGGGTGGGTCAGTAAGGGATCAGGGAAGTCCCCTCTGTCTTTGGCACACTTTCCATGGCATTTTTACATGAAAATTTTCCATCCCAGCTTGAAGAAAAGTCAGGTACAAAACCGGTGACAATTTCTCAGCTGAGAACTTTGTGCTGGTGAAATCTGCAGATCCCATCATGAAGACATTCCAGAATCCATCCCAGTTTTGTCACATTGGCCAAGAAGAGAAGACAGGAGCCATCACCACAGTGCCCCAGTCCTTGGGGATGGAGAATTCCAGCTTCGGGGCCACAGAGTCCATTAGATCCCACCAACAACATTTTTAAAATACTAAAAAATTTGGGGAAGAAAAAAAACCTCAAACCAAAAGAAGCTCTTCCCCCTGGGATGTGTTTCCTGGGCATCCCTCACTCCTCCACCCTTCCCTCAATTCTGCTTGCCTGGGGATCCTGACCCCCTCACCCCAGGATGGAGGCGGGGGAGACAGGATGGATGGGAGGCTTTGTCCTTGCACAGGGAGTGGGATGGGGCTGGGCTGCAGGGAGGAGGTCCCGGGCTGTGGGGCTGGGGGGCTGCAGCAGGGAGGGGGAAGGTCTCTTATTGCTCTGTGCAGCCACACTGCCCTTCACACACACACACTCGGGGAGGGATGCAGGCGGGGGGGGTCTCTCCAGTCCCCCAGTCCTTGCCTGGGCAGCCTCTCGCCGCCAGGGAGGGCAGGATGAGGCACTTCTGCTGCTGCCCATGCAGAGGTCTGGCATGGAGGGCACTGAGCTGCAAATGCGATGCTGCCACCGCACCCTCGGAGGTGCCACGCGTCCGATTTTGCCTGCGGGGTCTGGCTGAAAACCAGGGGGACCACGGAGCAGCAGCAGCAGCAGCAGCAGCAGCAGCAGCAGCAACAGCATCAAGGGTGCCTCCCACCCAGTCCACCCAGGCAGCCCGACCCCAGTGCCAGGGCAGCATGGTCCAAGCTGTGTCCGTGTGGGATGGAGGTGCCGCTGGCGCACACCGGGACCCCCGGCAGTGGCCGGTAGTGGTCGTGGTACAGGCGGCAGTGCCCGGGCAGCCCGTGGCGCAGAGCACGGCGCGATCCGAGGTGCATCCCCGGCACCAGGGCGCTGCTCAACAGTCACGTCCCCTCTCCTTCTCTCCTAGGCAGCCCCGGCGGGGATCCTGGCCCCGCACGGCGCGGGGCCGCCGCGGTCACGCTCACATGCTGTCTGCCAGCTGGTGACAGTCCAAGTCCCCCTTCAGCTCCAGGAAACCCGGCAGCTTCACCCCCGTCTTGCGATCCACACACCAGCACTTGCCCCGCTGCCCATCCAGCGCCGGGTGACACTGCAGGGATGAGTTCCGTCAAGGACACCCAGCCTGGGCCCCGTGGCCATTCCCATGGGCTGCCTGGCAACCATGAGCTCTCTTTGGGGCTTGACCACTCCCATCCCACCTTTTGTAAAAGGCCCCAAGCACCTAAAGGGTAATTCCCACCAAAGCCAGGAGCCAGGCAGGCCCTGCCGTTCCTGTCACTGTCCCCTCCATCCATGTCCCCCTCCCAGCCTTAACCTGGTTCTAAAAATTGCCCCCCAAGTCCCCCGTGGTAGGTCAGAGCCCATCCTACCTGCTTGGGGTGGAAGTTGCCGTTGCGGTCGCAGTTGGGGATGGGGATGACGTACAGGTCCTCGTGCGTCCGGGTCTGCGAGGCTGCCAGCCTCTCCAGCGCCCGGTGCAGCTCGCTCTGGCACGAGCCCTGTGCCTGGGAAACGGATGGCTGAGCTGGTCACAGGGCTGGCACATGCTCCTGGCCCAGAACCCCAGGACCTTGACCCTGGAGTATCCCCCCTGCCCTCCCCAGCCCTCCTGGTGCTCACCATGACCCGCGTGTCCTCGCGGTGGTGGGGGCTCCCGCTGCTGCGCATCTTGTTGCCGTTGTTGACCCTCTTTGCCTGCTGCTTCTGCAGGCACTTGCGGTCGTGGATGCTGCAGGGGCTGAAGCTGTTGTTGGGGTGGTCGATCTCCTCCTTCTCTGCAGAGACACAGACCAAGGGAGCTCAGTGCCACAGGGCAGCCCTGGGAGTGGCAGAGCCCCCACGGTGCCCCAGTCTCCACAGTGCCACTTGCACTCCAAGGAACTTCTGCCTCTGGACCCCACAGGTGTCACTCACAGCCCTGGGTCCATCCTGCCCCTGCCACTGCACTGGGCTGAGCTCCCTGCAGCACTGGAAAGACTCCTAGGAGGTTTTTCCTACTCATTAGCCACGACTAACAACTTGTTGCCATGCGTCTGTTATTGTAGAGTCACAAATGCGTGCTGCGAGCGCTGGGCAGTGGCTCCAGTGTGCTGGGTCTGGCTGTGCCCTTGCCATCCACATGTCACCAAGCACTGGATGCTCACCCACAGCACTGGAACTACAAGCCTGGAAGCTGACCCTGGGACACACAGACAGCGGGCCCCAGGACGTCCCTGGTGCCCTCCAAAATCTGCCTCTGGGGAGCTGCAGTGGCAGTGGGGGCACCGGGGCGGTGCTGAGCTCCCGCCAGGCCCGGGGCAGCACCGGGCGCCACGGCCGGGAATGGAGCCGTGCTCTGCTTCGGGGCACGGCCCCCGCCAAGACATGAAAGAAGAAATTCCTGGAATAAGAAAGTTAATCTCCCGCGGGGCCGATCCCAATAGGCGGCACTTGGCACCTCCGCCTGCACCAGGAGCGCAGCCAAGCTGCCGGCCCAGATGTTGGCAGCTGGACAGAGCGTCATGAGACGAGTGCTCGGCGTGACTTTAGTTTTTAAAAAGCTGCCGGTTCCTCCGGTTTGGGGCCCGTGAAGACTCTGTGGAGGGGGGACACCCCAGGAGCCAGGGTTCCTCCTGTGCTCAGAGCTGCATCAGGCACAGCCCGAGCAGTGTTATGCCCCCAGTCCACCTGAGCTGTGCAGGGAAGTGGCTGAGCTTCCTGGGGTTGGGCTTAAACAAATCAATATTGCATTTGGCAGTAGGGACAACCTTCCCAAACCAGGCAGGAGGTGGTCACTGTCGAGGGTCACACCCTGGGGCTTACAGTGTCAGGACAGGAGCTGCTGGGTGACGCCTGGTACGGGCCCTTCCCACAGGCAGGCAGAGGGGTTAGAGCCACAGCTTCCTGCCCACTGTATCCCCACGGCATCCCGGTCCTGATCTCCCATCCTCTTGCCACGGTCCCTTGCAGTGCAGGGCTCCTGGCCCAGCTCCTGGGGGCCCGGTTAAAGTCCAAAGAGAAGCCCCAATCAAAGCCCCCTCCCTCGTGGGTGTTATTTGCTCTTTGCTTAATCTGTCCATTTTTTCCAGGAAATAGCTCATGCCCTTGAAATTTGAAACACAAACCCAAAGTCTCCAGGACCCTGCACAGAGCGGTGCCAGCGCCATGAGGCTGTGGCGCAATGCGGGCGCCGGTGGCAGAGCCGTGCCGGGGGCTCAGGGGCTCCTTCCCTCGCCTATATCCCTGTGGGGAGACACACAGGAAGAGCTCGGCAGATTTGGCACCGATGGGAACCACCATGCCAAATTTCCGGCACCTCCAAGCGCTGCTCCCACGCCATGGAAAGGCAGGACCGGGAGGCACCGGCGCTGCCCGCGCTGCCCCCGCAGGGGAAGCCCTCACCGCTCGCCAGCACAGCCAAACCCTCCTCCTCCCCCCGCCAGCCGGCTCCAGAGCATCGAATCTCCCGTCTTAAATAAAACCAGATGCCAATAACATTTTCATAAGGTCACATGAAACGCCGGTGCCTCCGGGCAGCGAGGCGGCTCCTGACAGCACTCGGCATCCGCAGTCCCCGGCTCTCAGGGCAGCTCCAGCATCCCTCTCTGCCACGCGGATCGCTGCTGCCCTTGGGGTTTCTGTCCCCCTGCTACGTGACACACAGCAGCTCAGGGAACCTCTGTCCTCCCTGGGAATCCGGCTGGACCAGAAAACTCACCCTCAGCACAAAGACTTAGGAAAAGCAACGCATGTGGAGCCCAGAGCTGCCACGCCCCACACTGCCCTGATGCCACCCAATCTGCCACCTAAGCATGGGCACCACCACCCTGGACGGATGGAGGGTAGGGAGATTTCGATTTGGCGGAGGAAAGCCTCTCTGCTCTCACATTGGAATGGAAGTGGGTGCCAAGGGGATGGGATGGGGTGCTGCCCTCGCTGGACACATAAAACAGCCGCTGTCCCGGGAGGAGGAGGAGGATTCCTGCCCGGCCTGTGGACATGGGACACAAACGAGTCATTCAGCATCGCCTTCAATTAACGGGAGCTGCAAATGAGGTTGGTCATGTGCCGAACTTGTGATTCACAGCGCGGAGCCCGAGGGAGCGGCGGAGGGCTCCGGCTCCACCGCGCGGATCCCGTGGGAGCAGAGCCTGGGGCAGCCAGCAAAGCCCTGGGACCTCGTGTGTGTCATTGACCCCCACAGCCCCAACCCTGCTCCCCTCTGCGCCACCAGCCCCAGCACAAAGGACCTCATATGCCTCACAGGCCGGAAGGGACATCCACGTGTGTGTAGCCAACATGACACAAGCCACAGCGAGCCCCAGCACCTTCCATGTCCCTGACCAGCACCCCCAGCGTCACCTGTGGGTGGTCCTGGCAGGACGGTGGCAGCGCTGAGTCTTGGCTTCCTGGGCTCTCGACTTGGCAGGTGCCAGCAGTGGGAGGGCCGTGCTCTTTTTGCCAAGTGCTGGCTCTGGCAGAGCGTGGGGAGCTGGGGATGGGAGTGGCAGGGGAGCAGGCACCAGGCACCTACTGCTCCTTGGCCTGGGGTGCCAGCTGGGAGCTTGGCCCGTCCCCAAACCAGGTCACACTGCCGTGCTCAAACAGCTGAGCACCTCCCACCTCAGTGCCCAGTGTGGGACCGAGGGAGGGGAGGTCAGGATGCAGGAGAGGGAGTGAGGGATGCAGATGTAGGTGACTCCTCAGAGGGACCAGAACCTTGGCAGGAGCAGCACCCAGCCTGGAGAAACTCAAGCGTGGATGAACCCCAGGGGACAGATGGGACACGGCTGAACCGTGCCTGGCAGAACCTGTCCTTCCTGCCAGTGCACTGTCCAGCCATGGCCCAGTCACCGCCATTCCTCCCCGTCACTGCACACAGAAAGGAAACAGAGACCACACGGGATGAACACAGCTCCCATGGGGTCAGGTTTTCCCAGACATAATAATTTACCCAACACTAAATCACTCATCATGTGTGTTGGGGAATACGTCCTCACCTCCTCCTGGCTGCCACACACAGGCTCAGCCACCTCCACTCGCTGGCTGTGACAAAAAGCCACGGCTGGGACCTTCTGGAGCTGGCCCCTGCCCAGAGCTCTGGCCGAGGAGTGGGATCCCAAAGCCAGCCCTGAGCTGGCAGAGCTGGGAGCGGGTGGCAGGGACAGGGTCCAGCACAAGGTGCCCAGACCCGCTGCCACGGAAGGCGGTCTCGAGTCAGCCAAGCAGCCATTGCTCCCTCACTTCCTAAATCACGTCCCGTGGGTGCCACAGCTCCCGGGTGAGCAGAGAGGCTCCTCCTGGCTATGGAGCCGGGAGCCATGTCCAACTGTTCAGAAAGCCCAGGCTCAGCCAACCCCCTGATCCCAGCCTCTTCCCTGGAATGCGGAGCCCCCCGGACAGAGCCCCCAGACAAAGTGTTTACTGTACGAGCTGCGCGTTAACCGCTTCCCAGCCGCCGGCACCCGCTCGGCCCCGGGGCCGCGGGCGCAGCCGGGGGCACCTGCTCCGTACACCCCTGCCCCTGAACAGGTATTTAATTCCCTTCTGCTGATCCCGAGGGGGCACATCAGAGGCACTGGCCAAGCCAGAGTGCCCTTGCTGTGCCAGGCAGGGCTGTGTGGGAGCGAGGGAGCCTGCAGCCCCCAGCCCCACACTCCCACTGCCCCCGGGCTGCAGAGCAGGTCAGGGACCCGCGGGGCGATGTACCGCTGGGACTGCACGGAGCAATTTGCTGTGGGAGTCCTGCCCACATTCTGATGGGCTGTCCGGGGCTCCTACTGCCCTCTCGCCCATCCTGCTGCCTGTGATGCTGCTGGCCAGCACAGTGCCCGGCGGGCGACCCGGCTCCCACAGCCACCCACCCATCCCCAGCCAAGCCAAAACACCGCGGGAAGGAAGGGAAAAAATGCAAGTCTGTTTCCTAAAGGCTCTGGGAAAAAATGTTGCATTACACGGGGCACAGCCAAAACCAACAGGGCTTGGCAGCGCGGTGCAGCCCCGGGCCAGGGAGCCCAGACAGCTCCTGCAGGATGTGGGATGAGGACAGACAGGCAGCACAGGGGGGATCCAAGCACTCCCAGCGGATGTCCCTGCAGGGGGGTGGCTAGAGGGCTTATCCACGAACAGCACTCATCATAGTGGGGACATCAGAGGAGATGCCGTGGATCAGACATGCAAGGAAGGAGTCGAACTGGGATCCAGACCCCTGGATGGACAGGGACAAACATTGCTCCAGTCCCTTCTGACCCTCAGAAAGCTCCAAGTGACCCTGCACAGGGACCCAGGGTCAGGCCAGACCAGCTTGTGGATTGTTCAGGGATGATACTCCCTAGCTTCAGGGGGCATGGTCCTGGTCATAGCCTACAGGATGGGAAAGGGGGACCACCAGTGGACCAGGTCCCCACAATCATTCCCTAGGAGCAGCTTCATTCCCATGGTGTGACTTGCACAGCTCTGGGGTGGGTTCCCACTGCAGCTCTGCTCTCAGACCCCAGATCCTGCCTGAGCACCAGGGGCATGGCAGGGGGCAATGATCACCACCTGCAAGGCAGACAGAGCACACAGGCAGCAGCTCCTCCAGCCTGGCCCTGCCTGCACCCCGCTGCCCTCTCTGGCACAGACGCAACTCCCACACAGCGCCCGGCTGGCCCGGCCTGGAGGGAAGCAGGTGCCCCGTGCCCTCTTTCCTGTTTCCTCCCGGCAGCGCAGCCAGATCTGCCGGCAGCATCACAGGGAAGCGGCAGCACAGAGGTCACTGTGCAACCGGAGCTTCCCTGGCAGCTGGGATGTGTCCCCAAGGGCTGCAGGTGCTCGAGGGACACTGGGCTGTCCCACGGTCCAGGGGCACATTGCAGCCCGGGCACAGCAGGTGAAGGTTTGCCTGTCCAGCACATGTGATGACAGTGGCTGTGACACTGCTGTGTCCACAGTGGGTAAGGATGGCACAAACGTGAGCCACTTGTATCAGGTCTCCTGCTGCCTGTCTCTGCTCCCTCCCTGGAACATGCTCCCTGCATTCCCATCCTGTGCTGTCCCGTCCCAGCCTGCCTCTTAAGAGTTATGGAATTGTTTGGGATGGAAGGGACCTTAAAGACCACTCAGTTCCACCTTCCTGCCATGGGCAAGGACACCTTCCACCCAACGAGGTTTTTCCAAACCTCATCCCACCTGGCCTTGAACACTTCCAGGGATGGGGCATCCAAAAATATTCCCGGCAACCTGTGCCAGAGCCTCACCACCCTCACGAGGAGGAATTTCCTCCTAACATCTAATCTAAACCTTCCCATTTTAGTTAAAAATCCTTCCCCTTGCCCTGTTACAATCTATCCATGTAAAAGTCACTCTTCATCATCTTTTATCAGCTCCCTCTGAGTATGGGAAGGTCCCTGATGAGTCCAATCCTGCGGCCACAGCTCTTGCCAAGTGAGCAGGGAGTGGGTTGGTGCCAACAGGGGTTATGCCACTGCCCCTGTGAGGGACAAGGACCCCCAGGCACCCACCCAGGGTACCCACCCTGGGCACCCACCCTCTGCCGCCCCTCCGCCGCCTCACCTGGGGGCTGGAGGCTCTCCTGGATGGCCTCGACGTCGGCCAGGTCTGTGCAGATGCCCTGGCCGTGCATGAGGGTGCGGAGGGGCCGGGGCTCGCCGCGGGGTGGGTAGCAGCGCAGCCCCGCGCCGCAGCGCGCGGTGTAGACGCCGCAGGCGGTGCCGCGGGGCAGCGCGCAGGTCGCGCAGCACCCGCAGCCTGGCTCCCGCACCAGCTCCGCGCAGCCCTGCGGAGCCTTGCACCGCGCCA